>VZRH01007150.1:1200587-1265892 GCA_013397555.1 Urocynchramus pylzowi
AAAACTAAAAAGCCAACCCAACAAAAAAAAAAAAAAAAAAAAAAAAAAAAAAAAAAAAAAAAAAAACACAAAAAAAAAACACCAAACAAAGAAGCCACATACAAACCAAAACACTAAACCCAAAAGAAATAGGAAAAATCCCCTTCATTCTCAAGCCCACTAACACCTAATGCAGGGTTCAGTACATTACATCACACAGCCACAACTACCTTTTTTTGGTAAGATAAAATTTATTCTTACACTTGCTACTCATTATCTGCTGTAAGATCTTCTGTAGCAATTGCTCCTGAACAAAAAAAATAAGCTTCCAGAACATTGAAGATACACTTGTACAACCTATGTAACAGGTCTTTGCCCAAAATCCATTTCTCCAGAACAGGAGTAGGCTCAGGAACATTCAGGGGCCAGAAAACAGATTAGTTGTCCAAATAGTCTCTTTTAAGTAACATAATTTTTTAATATATTGCCTGAATAAATGTTTCCAACTATATCATACCATCAAAGAAAATCAAATACGAAAAATATGTCTTTCTGGCCAAGCCATGTTATCAGTTTAAGATTAATAGTTTTCTTTAATATAAGTATTTCAGAGCATAGAACTTGCATAATGACCAGGTCTTTAAAGACTGAGGTTTTTTAATCTACCAAATGTCAAACAGGGATATTTACCATGTGGTACAAAGTTCTACTAAGAGTTCTTGAGAAAAGAGAGATTAAATTTGCTTCCAAGGTCTATTCAGCCCTATAACTGTTTCTCTGTGCAGGAGCTCTTCCTCTTGCTAAAACTTCTGCTAGCAAGGTTGTGGTCATACACAAATTAATAAGTCAGTGTTGAGCTAATATATTGAAATAACTCAAGAGAAAACACAAATGTACCTAGAGGCTGAAGTTATGCTTATTATTTCAGCTACCAACACTTTCTGTTTTCCTTTTTTTTAATTACAAAGAATATATTTTGGAAAATTCATGAAGTAAAAAGTTAAGAAGTAGATGGGAAATGTTATTTTAAAAACACTCTTGTACACCAACCAGCAACTCTTCATCCCTGTCTGTGCCAAGGGCCTCTTATTAAATAAATTTGTATAAACCCCCTTTATCTGATATGGAGTTTTCATTAAGCAAATACTTCCCACTTCGATGTTTCTTTCTTTGTCTTGCATTTTTTCTAGCTATGTATTAGCAACTTCTAAAAGAACTGCAGAAAGAAAACCAAATAAAAATCTGGCTTAGCATGATGTCCTTGATTAGGACCTGTAAAAAGGAAATTAAGGATGACAGTGACAGCTTGCTACTCTATATTCAATTAAGACTGGCCTCTTTGTGGCTATGGTTCATGCAGGATGTGCAGTTGTCTAATACAGACCAATTCTGGCAGCAGAACAATTAGAATGCAAAGCATAACTTAAAACAGGCTCTGGCAATATTTTTTTTTCCTTTCCTGGTGACAACTTCAGTAGACTTTAAACAGAAGTCTTGAGATCATGTACTATGCTGAAAACCAAAACTCATATTCTGAACCCAAATGCAGCTTTTAAAATACTTAATGATGTGAAAATTGGATACAATAAGACTGAAGAAAGCAATTGGAGAAGGGCTTTGGTGTCTACACAAAATCCAAAGAAAAACAAGTGCTGTATTTAAGCACTAAATTCTAAAACTGACCTCTGTTCTGTGGTGAGCTCAAGCCAGGCTCTTATGTCAATCACGTACTCAAGGTGGGCAAAGCTCAAGCACACCACCAACAATATTAAATCTTGTATGTCTTCCTTTTTTGAATGACTCACTTCTAGCCAAGACTATAAGAATCTGGCAAGATTTTCTTACCTAACAATAATCATCACCCTTTCTCCCCAGCTGGTCTGCAGGGCTTCCTGGCGAGGTAGCCATGCTGCAGAGAATAGCCCAAAGTCAAGTCACATGCAGATTAAAATACCTTTCTTCCTACATGTTTCCACCCTGGGGCTATTTTTTCCTCCAGAAACACATTCTTAAGCAACTTTCTGTTTCACTGATGATAGCTCAGGTACTTCAGTGGCAGCCTGAATGGCAGTGGGAAGGAAACCCAATACCCGAACAACCTCCTTCTCTGGGAGCCTGAGAATTGCCTCTGCCAAGGGCTAGGTGAGTGTACTGGAAAATATCATTCTGGTTTGGCCTTATTACATTCTTTCCTGCTGTTGGCCACTGTTAGAGACAGCTTGCTGCTCAGGACTGATGATTGATTTTGGGACATTCTTACATGCGTGTGCTGAGCTCCTGCACTCTGGTCTAACCATCTACTGCAAGGGGGAAAGAGTTCAATCCCTTTGTTGTTTTCTTTTGCTATAATCAGCATCATTTCATCCCACCATTCTTAACTGGTAGAATTTCCAGAATTCCCAGCAGTCCTATTCTTCCTCCCAAATTCTGTTTATGTTTAATTCATTACCTCTCAATGTGATTTTCAATTTAAAAAAAGAAAAATATACTTAAAAGAGAACATCAAGTCAGGCTGTTGGATGTTATCCAGTGATGGGAACTGTGGAGATTTTTGGTCATCTCCAACCCAGCCAATTAACAAGCTACAGTGACAAGCCAACCAAATACTTTTAGAAATTCTCTATTTACCCTTTAGTTTGAGGTCCACTTTGTGTCGCAGCCAGGGGTAAACACCATAGTTGGACATATCTTCAGGAATAGGGTTATTATATATCCAGCCATCACATGCAAATCGATAGAAGTTCTCACATGGATCTACAGATTGATTTATCTTGCTCAGGATGCCAGCAGCTGTAAAAAAGACACCACATAGATTTTGTGGAACACTTTTTCCTAAATAGAGAATTACACAAGGCTACAGTCCAGAAATGATGATTAATGAGAAACAAACAAACAAACAAACAAGACAAAATATCTGCAATGAATCTTCTTGAGTGCCATACAGCAATGATGACTGTACTTAGCACTACATGAACATGAGCTGCTGGAGCCAGACACCTGAAGACAGGCTCTCCATTGTTGCCATAACAGAATTAATTGCCTGAGGAATTTAGTAGTGATACATATTGAGTAGATTGTGATTAGCATTTCAGTAACTATGCAGTGTTCACCTCTAGTTGAATACTGCAAAAGAAAACAAATCAAATTCTGATCTACCATACACTGGAAAAGATAATTGTATTTTCAGCTTCATTTTGTGACTGCTTCCTTACCAGTTACTATTGTCAGTGAAAGAGTGGTGGTAGAGAGATCAGTCTGACAGGCCCAAGACTCAGTAGCTTTTCAGTACCTAATCATAAAATCATAGCATAATTTGGGTTGGAAGGCCCTTAAAGGTCACCTAGTCCAACATTCTGCAATAAGCAGGGACATCATCAATTAGACCAGGCTGCTCAGAGTCCCATCCGGCCTGACCTTGAACACCTCCAGAATGGGGCATCCACAACTTCTCCGAGTGACTTGTGCAAGTGTTTTACCACCCTCACCATAAAAATCTTCTTCCATATAACTAGTCTGAATCTACCCTCTTTTAATATAAAATCATATAAAGTGTGTGCCAGATCTGGTACAAAAGCATCTCTGTGCTTAACAATACACTTGCTAGTTTTCTGATAACTGGAAAGGAAGCAACAAAATATACCTGAAGGTCTAGTCACTCAACATTTTTTTCCTATTAAAAACAAAAGAAAAATAATTCCTATGAGAAACTTTGAGTCAACCTAGTTAGACTAGTATTAGACGAAATTAAAACATGAATTTTAATTGTACAAAATAAACAAAACAGAAGCAACTTGAACAGTGACTTTTTAAAAAGTTTGGTGTTGTCATTCTTTCCCCCTCATTAATTAAGCTTTCTGAGTAAAATGCATAATGGGAAAAAAATTAAATGGTATAAATATCTCATTAACATACTATAATCATGATATAATTGAGAAGATAAAATTGCTGCTTACCAGCTTCAATGCATTCTGCAGTCAAACAATACTGTTGCTTTGGATGAAACTTTATAAGACCTTGGCTAACTGCAAAATGGAAAACAATAATGAGATAATTTGCAATGAATTTTGGCAGCTGCAGCCAAATGTTGTGTACTTCATCGTTCCAATATCAGTGCAGCCCCTGGTCCCAGTGCCTCTCTGACTGCATTGGTTTAGAGCACTTAGAATGTATATTAAGTAAATATTTAGAATGTATATTATGTAAATACTGCAGCTTGTATAAATAACTTCCCCCTCCTAGTCCTGCTTTCTCCTTCCCCCTCTTTGCTCACAGGCAGCACAGAGCAAGGGCTGTCTCTGCACAGTGCCTGGAGTGGCATCACTTCAGCCCTGCTCCCTGGCAGTGAGCACCACCACAACACAAACAATTCAGCATTGTTATCATGCTCCAGAGCTTGGAAACACAGGAGGATAGGATGGCCAGGCTTAGAAGGGATCTTAAAGAGCCTTTAATTCCAATGCTCTGCCATGGGCAGGAACCTTCCACAGGACCAGGCTGCACCTTCCATGGTTGGAAATGCAACAAGGAGCAGTCTCCCCACCCTCTGCAGGGTTTCCAGACCTCCCCTGACCTGCAGGGCCCACACTGCCCTGCAGCAGCACTGCACTGCCCAGCACAACCCAGCACCTACAGGACCCTCCCAGGGTCCCCTTATTCCAGCCTGGAACAAAGCAGATTGCAATGGGCACAAGGATAGCTGTGCTTTATAAGGCACAACCCAGTTTCTGTCTGAATTGTCTCCCAAAAGTATTGTAATTGCATTTGCTTCCAAAAGCCTTGCTGAGAAGAACTATGAAGTTGGCAGTTAGTTTTGCTCATCTTTTAAAAACATGTATTACAACTGCCACTGGAATTTAAGCACAGGAATTGCTAATTTCAGACACTGCTCTCAGGCAGCAAATATGCAGATAATTGATACTTGTGATTAGGAAGGGAGAATCCCAAGGGATAGGTGAAATAGTTCTCACTAGATGTGCTCAGTAGGCATAAAGAAATGTCTTATTATATCCATTATCTTAATAACAGTCTATGGCAAAAATTAAAAAAAAAAACAAATAACACTGAAAAAAAAAAAAAAAAAAAAGAATATATTATGGTAGCATAGATTTAACAGTGCTGATAGTTCTAAAGCAATTTCTGCTGTAGTTATACACAGCAAATTCTGCTGTAGTGTTGTTTTAAAGTGGTAGAAAAATGTGAAATTTCATTTCAGCCCAGGAAATTTTTTTTACAAAAGGTCCTAAAGCTAGAATTGAATATAAAGCTGTTTCCTCTCTTCCAGTCTCACAGTTTTAATGACAATTAATGACAGAAATAGCTGGATTTCAATCCAAGTTTCTCAAAAAATGGGAATGTAAAACTATTTCTGGACAGCTTTTCCAAAGCTTGCATTGGTTTAGTGAAACACAACACCTTGAACACCTCTGTAAATTAGCCAAGAAATACACAAGATTTTGAGGCATACAAAGGTTGTAATTGGAATATTGAAAAACAGGAGAAAATAGAGAAGTGGAGATCTCCAGAATATGACTTTGAGCCACTACAAAGATGAACTACAAATAGTGGATAATATCCCTTTTAATTAAGTGTTGCATTCCTCTCAACTCACCTTTTTCCCTGATTAGAATTTAGCCCTCTAGAATCCATCCAGGTCTTGAATGTTTGCTAGACTTTTTTTTTCTTAACAAAGCAGAGAAAGGAGGTAAAACCCAGACATCATTTTATGCTTAATCTGAAGCAGCCCTTGTGGTTTTGATACTTATAAACAAACACAAAATAACATTGCAACTAGGAAAATTACAGTTTTATCATTAGAATAAATTTTTGGCAGTAACATTTCCATTTAAAGTAACAGCTAATTTTGTCAGAAAAAACTTTGCACAGTTTTGTTCTTTTGCCTTTTTATTGTTAAGATAACTAATCATGACATTATTACTTAGAGTCATGTTTATAACCCTCTGTGTCCTAGCTTCCTCCTTGATAAGCCTGCTTCCAGATTCTTAAGCAAATACACTATGGACAGAAAAAATTATGTCCATTTCTACAGTTAAATAAAACTAAAAAAAAAAAAAAAAAAAAAAAGCTCAAACTTACAAACAGAACCATGTCACAATGAAGCGTGGAAACATCTAATTGAAAAAATGTTAAACCAAAACAATTTAACTTTTTTTCACTTGTTCCTTAGGTTCAAAATTTCAGACCATTTCCAAAGAAATCCTAAAAGCATCTTGGTTGACCCAAGGCCAGCATTTTTATTCTCTTTGCAGTTATGCCAATGAAAATTTTGATATTGAGTCCCTGTCTACAGAAGATGCCACAGGCAGACTTGGAAAATTGTCTGCAAGAATTAATATATTTGCTTGAATTTTCACACCTGGCCTATGGATAAAGCAGTTCTATCTCCAAGAAGCTGTGGTGGTAAATGTCAATTGCTTTTATTGCTCTAAGCAATAAACAAACAAATCTAGTGCAGGCAAAAAGAAATAAGGTCTCTCCATTATTACTCCCTGGTGTTTATACTGCATTCTTTAAGTGAGAAACTTTGTTTTTAATCTAGAAATTTGAAGATTCAAACTCGCCCATGGTTATAAAAAGTTTACTTGAATGGGATCACTAACACAGAAGTTATTTGCCTGAAAATGTTGCAGAAATTGCTCCAGAGCAGAAAAACTCTAACCAAGAGTGAGCCTGGTGCTTTAAATATTCTATAGAAAACCTGACTTTGTTTTGTGACTATAAACAAAGCAGACCTTTCAAACAAGATCACAAGATCATAAAGGATTAGATGAAAGCAAAAGATATGCTTAGAGGCAAAGGCTCCACCAATCTAGGGAAATCTGTGTTGGTCTAAAGAACCAAAAAGTTGGGCTGAATTGTTCCAAAAGAGGATCCAACTCTGCAAAGTTCTTACAAGATACAACACAGCTTCCTCTTTGGTTGGAGTTTCTGTCCATGTTTATACTTCTACACATAATTTCAGAAGTGTAGGCATATGCTTTCAAGTATTATTCTAACAAAACCAATCTACAGGTAATTCCAAATCTAGGAGAGGAAAAACGATTTCCTTCTCTGTTGCATCTAGTTACAGCTTATATATCTAACAAAAATATTTCAATTTCATCCTAGATACACTCTTTATGACTTTTGTAAAGGCAACTTTGCAATTCATTGTAGAAGAACAGAAAGATCTAAAAAATGTGCACCTATATGCACTATTGAAGCTTTCTACGGGGGTTTTAGTCAAGCCCTAAATGAAAACCAAATGAAGGAAAACCCAAAAAGATTCCATAAAATGTGTGCACTACACAGATTCATTTTCAGGAAACAGAGAATATTACTCCACATCAGTCACAACCACTGAATCTGTAATCAGCATAATCTCACCTGTTTCTCTCTGTCCTGTGAAAGAACCCAAGTCTGGTCAGAACACATTCGACTGAGTATCCAAATCTAAATTCAGCATTCAAAACGTTACATGAGTTCACATTGCATCTCCCAGCTCTAGCATTCCCACAACAAGAACTCCTTTACTGACACATATCCCTTTCAGGATAAATATAAAAAGGGGGAAAATAAAAAGAGACTTAGATTTTCACCAAAAGACGTCGTGAGACACCAACACGGGCAGCCAGCAGACAGGCTGGGGAGGCTGTGCTCAGGTTAGTGCCAACGCTTCCACTTACCCAAGAAAAGAGCGGTGCCCAGCACAACAGTGCCACTCACAAAGACACCGAGGGCGATCCGAGTGGCTTTGCTGGCTGCTCCCCTGGCCTCGGGGACTGTCTCTCCTTCCATCGGGATCGCTTGGGAGGTGCTTGCTCTCTCAGAAGTCTGGTTTTCCCCTGCTGCTGTTGTGTCAGTGTTTCAACTGCTCACAAACTGTGCCCATGAGCTCTCCTCCTCCTCCTCTTCTCTCCTATTTAAAACTCCAGGTTTCTGTCATGAACCATTTCCTAGGCACTTCCTGCTCTCTCCCTCTCAAAGCAAAATCACATGTAAAACAGTAGCTGTCTGCTACGTTTTGCTCTGCCCAGGAGGAGGAAAGGCAAGCAGGGGCCACAGTTTGTGCAGCCCTTGCTGCCTGTAGAGCCTCTAAGAGCCAAGCGCTCGGCAGTCCCCCTTATCAGGGGTTCCCAACACGAGCATTTCACAACGTCGCTGAACAGATGTTTTAACTATTCAAAGAGCTGCACACCCTCTCCAATCAAAGCAGGATTGCTGACAACTTCTACAAACACAAGTCTGATGGAAGGTTTTATTTTTTTTCTCCTTGCACTTATTTAAAAAGACTAATTATCTGCTGACTAAAGTTTTCTCCTTTTAAACCATTGCTGCTGCATCATTTGGCTTCAGAAGAGGTACCCACTCAGCAGACAAATCCCTTTTTAAAGCTTCCTAAGAACTCTTAGAATATCATGTAGCATTTTATTTCGGGAATTTGGTATGTGACACTGTGTGCCAAAAATCACAGTCAAGCAGCATAAAGCAATAATCAGCCAACCTACAGAAAAGTCCTGCTCTAAAAGCTAGATCTGTTTTTTGCTAGGCAAGATATTTCAGTCCATGCTGGTACACAACACATTTTAAGAGATGATCCTATGCTTCCAAGTCAAGTACTACTACGAGCTTAGTGGAAAAGTATCTATTTGACACTTTAAGATGGTGGGGGATTAAAAAAAAAATCTTATTTATATGGATTTCTCAGTGGAGTAGACTTGATAGTCCTCTCTCCATGTAGCAAACTTTCTCCATTCATCAAGTAAAAAAAAAAGCCATTTCAGGGTGAATTCTCTGAGCTAAGTGTGACATTCAGCCCTCAGAGAAGCTCTTGCTTTCTCGAGAGCTGGACTCTCATACAAAACATAAGGATGCAGGGAGAGGCAGCACCATGCTCATGCTCTCAAAACAGTTTATGTTACTGACTTACTTACTTTCATGGGGACTTAAAAGTCCTTATCTCAGCCCTCAACCATCCTGATAAAAAGTTGCACAAATAAAGAGAGAAAAAAACATACATGTGTCACAAAATGTGTGTGATGGCAGTTATCAGCTTGGAGACTGAAACCTTTTTCCATGTGAGCAACTGCACACAAGTTGTCCTGGATGTCACTTGGACATGGACAGAAAGCCCACTCTATCTAGAAGACTTAAGAGTTTGAAGGTCCTGAAATCTTCACAACTCATCCCCCTCTACTGCCTTGTTGGAGTCCTGCAGACAAAATGCCCTCAGTTCTTATTCCTGTCTCTCTTCACTAGGAAGCTCCAAGAGGGCATTCTTATCTCTGCTTGGTGCAGAGCAGGAAAAAAACATTTCCTCCTTTTCACCTGCCTATTGTCCCACATATAACCTGTGATTTTGATATCCATCAGCTGAGGCAGGAAAGGGAAATGATGTTGCAGAACCAGGAGGATCACATGCCTCCCACTATAAAAATTCCCACTCTTGTGTGAATGACTCCATGGGTGTAAGCAGATACCTGGTTCTAAGAAATACTCAGCACAAGACTTACCAGCACAGGTTTGGGAAGGTATTTGTGTGACTTTGGTGCAATTGATTCCTCATATTGGAAATCACTGTGATCTCAAAGGGGCTGCCAGAAGGGCAGGGTATTGACAGAAAATGCATGGACACCATGTGATCTCAACACTTAATCCACTGCATCCATGACCCAAATGCTGAGTAAACCTCAGAGGGACCCTTTGACAAGTATTTGCTGTTGGTTACCTGATGGTTTTTCTAATGAACCCCAAAACTACAAATGCTGAGCTATTAGACCTATTCATACTGTCAGTTTTATGTCCCCCCAACCAACACTGAATTATGATATGCTTACTCAATCCTCCCATAATTTCTAAATTTCAGATTCTTCCCCCTTGAGAAGTACTTGTATGTACTGAACATCATCCTCTATCAGTGTTTCACTAGCAGGATTTTGCTTTCATCGATTGTTGCACATAGGTAAAGCCTTATAAAACAAGAGCCTTGTTACCCTTGTAAAATCATGGCTCAGGCCAGCTACTTAGGCTAAGTAGAAGGGAGCTGTGGAAGAGTGACTCAGCTGGAACAGAGGTAGAGAGATGTGAGAGCCATGAGAGCCACGCTGCGTGACTGCCACATGTCCACACCGTGCTGAGTGGTGGTTGGTTGACTTGGGCTTGTTGTGCCTTAGAACAAGGTAAACTGATAACCAGCTAACTGCTCAAAAGGGCCTGGTTTTTGAAGTAAGGCAGCTCTCCTCTGCACTGCCTGGGGACTCTGCATCGTCACAACTGATCTCTTTCTAGGACAACATCAAGCTAGAAACTAAGAACAGCTTTCAACAGACAAAGTTATTCCTCTTTGGAAATCTGAGTCAGGGGAAGTAGGAAAGGAAAGACAAGGAAGGAGCAGGGAGAAGCTGGACAATTCATTCCTCTCTCCCAAATACAAGGTGAGAACTATGGGAACATGGAACTACCCCAACAAAATGCAGCAAACTCCAACTACATGACTCCTCTGGCAAGTCAGCTCCAAGCAGCACCTAATCCTTGTGGCAAGAAAAATCACAAATCAGATGTCAGAAACAGAATGACTTTTCTATGTTTGGGTTTGTGGGCTTATTTACACTGTGGCATAGTATAGTGTCCTCTGACCGTAGAGCCTGCCTGTAGCCAATAACCCATTTTGGTTTCTCCAGCATGTACAGAACTATGAAATTACAGCTAAACCATAAACAGCTGCAGGCAACAGCTGCAGAGGTCCATTTCTGGCAATGCTTGAAAAGGTGCACAGAGCACATGTGACTAAGTTCCTGATACTGATGATCAGTGACAGAAGCTTGCAGAATTTAATTTGTGTTTTTGATGAGTGTTCTAGGATTTGGTTGCCTTGCTCATCCCAAGTCCAGCATCTCTGTGGCGGGTACAGGACACATGGCCACACTTCCTGCTGGAACTGCTAACAGCACTCCTGGCCATTGCAGCCCAATAAGGCACTTAATGAGGCTGTGCAAAGACTCTGCTAAACCTTCATAAAACATTGAACAGACACAGGGAGCAAAAAAGTAATAACTAAATGCTACATGCTCCAAACCACGCTTCATTCACTCAGAATTCCATCTGACCAAGATCCCACTCAAACAATGGGATCACTCTGGCACTCAAAACAAAGCCAGGACGATGCACAAACAATTCTATCCATGGTCATATGCCAGAGCTGGCAAACCCTCTGGAACCTGGTCTGGGCTGAACTACATCAAGTGTCCCAGCCTCTAGAAAAGGTCTGTCTGTGAATGTGTGTGTGTGTATGCACATGAATGTACACTCACAAACACACACATGAGTGTGTGTTGTCCTGCTCTTCCACAAACAGACACAATTCTCACTTCCAGCCATTATGTCAGAGCCAGACAAGAGCATTATCAGAGCTAAAATCAATAGCACCATGTCAGCTTCTCCTCATATAGCTTGGCCCAAGAAAATGAGGTTTGATTATTCAATTGATCAACAAAATCACACATATTGCCCAGTTTTCACTGGAACAGTCAAAACCAGTTGCATAAGTGTTGGTGAATGTCTGGAACAGCAAAACAGCCTGAGGTCAGCACATGGTCAGCCCAAGCTTGCTTAAAGAATCTGCAGGCAATGAGCCTAAGTACTGTAAAATATTTCATCTTTCTAGCATTTAGATAACTTCAAAACATATTAAAACAATCACTGACTCTTTTTATACAAAGAGAAAAAAAATCCCAGTTCAGTTCTAGATGTAAACCCCAATGTAACACAGGTAAAACATATTAGGTTACACCAACACGTGAGATACAGACATTGCCTCAGAGGACACTGTCCTCATGGTGCACATTAAAGACTTGCCCTACCTGGGAGCTGATTAATGCACATTAGTGCAAGTACAGCTTAACAGAAGCAGTCCACAATGACAGCATCACAGCTTTGGTGATGTACTATTGAGCATTTTTAGCCCATGCTAAAAGGAAAACACAGCCATCATCACGCTGATGGAAGCAGAGACACCAGGTACAGCTTGAGTAGCTCCCTCATAGAAACACAGGTATGTGCTGGCTTCATTGAAAGAGATTAATTAGAGTGGGTCAGAGTGAAGGCTGTATTCCATCCTGTTTCACCCTGGGACCTGAACTGGCTTTTTTTGGACTATGCAGCTGCTGTAGCCAGGACTGGACTTTACATACACAAAGCATACTCGAGAAAAGCCCAACACGTTGCATTTGAAGACAGCTTGACCAGTTGTCATCAAATCTCTGAATTTTATAAATTACACTCCCTTGGCTACAAAAGCTGCTAAATTTCTGTACAGCAGCCAACAGAAACCACACTCTGGCACTACTTCATGTCCTTTATTCATGGGACAAATACAGCTGGAAATAAATGACTCTATTGTTTTCCACTGGTCCAGCCACATCACAGAAGGCCTCAGTGCATCTGTGAGAATGTGGATCATTAATTAGGAGTCAATACTGAGCCAACAGGATTTGCAGGGGTCCAAACACTGCTGGTGGCAAGCTTCTCCACTAACTGTAACTGCAGCTGTGAGGAGAACACCCTGCAAAGCAGAAAACTTTGTTCTCCAACATTTAATACCCCAAATCAATTTTTTCTTTTTCAATTCAAGTAGACTAAGCTATTCTCATTACTCCAAGAAAAATTTTTCCCTGCTGCAGGAAACACTGCATTCTCTGACCAAAAGGTGCTTATATCCAACCCAAACAACAACTGACTATGAAACCCAACATCTGGGATGCTTAAAGTTACACCACTCAAGTTTGCAAGCTTTTTATTTGCTTCTTTTGAAAAAATCACTTTAAAGAAGCAATGCATATGTTCTCAAACAGAAGGAACTGCTTTAGGTCTTCCGGCAATTTTTCCTCAAGAAGCACATTAAATTCTAGCTAAAGCAAACACTACTTCTCCTAAAGACCACATTCGCACTACAACCAGAGAGTGTTTACACTCAGCCATCACATGGGCATCCTTCCCATCTGTCATCCTGCTGCAGAGATTAAACAAGGGTGCACGCTGACATGGGCTGTAGAAAGGCATTTCAGTTGGGGATTAAGAAATATACAAGATACCCTGGCATAACTCAGATCAAATTTTTGCTTTTTTTCATATAATCTAACTACATATATAGGCTGTAAAGACACTGAAGAAGACATTGCTAGGAAATGTCACTTTTCCAGTGACCACAGCTGTAGGTGAAGAGAGATAGAACACAAATAAATATCTGTTGTTTCCTTAAAATATTGCATCATTCCACCAGAGTTTTACCCATTTATTTTGCTTTGTCCAGATGTTTGCTCACAGCTGTCAAAGTCTATTTATATGAGTGGAAGCAAGAAGCTTGGTTACCAAGGAGTTTGTGTCCTGTGGATAAATTTTCAGGTATGCAATGAGACACGCATTCACTGGCATTTTAAATTAAAAGAGGAGGAGAGCCACCAGCCCTGCACATGACTGCTTTCAGAATCTGCCAAAGAGATCCCTCCACTGTGACCTCCTGTCTCTCAGAGAAGCACGACTGCCTCTGCAAAAGCAATGGTTTCTGCCTGCTCTCCAGCAGCACAAATCTGTCTTTGGCAGCAACAGAGCTCAGAGACAGCTGCAGCCAGGAGCAGAGCAATCGCTCCACAGAGGCGCCACTGAACAGGTAACAGGCACTCTGTCACTAAAATCTACTCAGAGCTTGCTTGTGCTAACTTTTGTAGGAAACCAAAAAGAGTGAAGCAGAAGCTCCTCCAAGTGCTTTAACCTCAAGGCAGTAGAGCTCAGCTCAGCCCCATCAGGCACAAGCTCTGGTGAAAGCTCTTCTCAGACAGGGGCTGTTGGGTCATATCCCTCTTCACAACAAATGCACCTAACCACAGGCTTGTAGCAGAAAGAAGAGACCTTTTCATCCAGGCAAAAAGACTTGTCAGAATTAATATCTTTGAACCCAAATCCCCTCTGCCAAATTTGACTGAAGTTGGCTGACAAGGTCCAGCATTACTTACCAAGGCTGGGTGGGATACAGAGACAGAAAGGCACAACTGCATGGCCAAATCCTGCTCTTCCAGGGCATTGCTACAACCAGCTCAGGGTCTTACTGAAGTTTTAGTTTTATTTCAAAGCATTTTATTCCACTGAGTTATTTTCCTTCATCTCAAAATGAGATTAAAATTCACTTTGCACACAGCTAAAAGCCAGAAAAATCACACATTAAATATGATGTCCTAACGCCCCTTGACAATGTGAGATTTTGTGTGTATTAATTCAGTGGAGGTATTTCTCGATATTTCTCATCTTATCCTCATCTTGTTGCAACTCCAGTAACTATGTACATATCTAACAATGCCAAGCAGCAGCCCCTCAGCAGAGTTTAAATGTGTTTAGTCAGCGAGTTCTCTGGAAAGGGGAGACCAGAGTCGGATCAGGTTGAAACCACAGCATGAGGCCCCATGGGACAGGATCACTGAGACCAAACATTTGCTTTCCTGAAGCTGTAGAAAATCAGTTAGGCACCAACTATAATTATCTTTACAAGTCAAATTGCTATGTCTCTGACAGCCCTTCCCTTAAGTTTCCAACATCTCTATTTCAAATAAAGTTTATAGTCTTCTTTACTATTAACAGAAGGTTTTAGAGCAGAATAAGGATTTCTGTAATATCAAACATACCCAAACTACTTGTTATAGATCAAAAGCTGGATCCTTACATGATATTGCTCCCCATAGATTTTTACTATGAACAAGTAGCTGGATTAGGGAAACTGATGAAAGGGCCTCAGTATGGCTCTAACTAGCTACTCTTAGACATTTAAATAACCATGCAAAGAAATTAGCAATACTGTTAGCAAAGTTAATAACAATGACAAAAATAGTCATGACCAAGGTTGCCTAAAGGGAAGGAAAATTATGCTGATCAAAATGAAATCCTTTTCTACAGCTTGCAGAAATGACCACGCTCTTCTGAAAAAGTTTTCTTAGCTTCTTCAATGTGCACTTCCCAAGAAAATGACGGAATCTTAGTCCACTAAAAGATGCTGAGAAATTCATAGGTATTTAATAATTTAATGCTGTTTCTGTTGCTAGTTCTTTGAAATTGCTGCAAACACAATCAGCCTCTTCCTTGGTTGAACTGGTTGACTGAAATGGGACATTCATTATCCAACTTTAAAACAGTACTCAAGTAAAACCTCCATGACGATTGTGCTTGTCATAAAAAAGTGATAGATGTGATAAGTGTCTTGCAACTTGGACTACAAACAGTATTCAGACTGGCCAGAACATACTCATAGCATCTGCTTTACCTAAGCAAAAGTCTGCAGGCTGGCAATGAGTTTCTAAAAATACCCTAGGAATATCATGGCTTTTGAAGCAGCAATTAATGAGAGAAAATAAGAGCCCAGAGAGGCATATTCCATCTCCCCAAAACAGAGAGAAAGCACTCACAGCCAGACTACATCTGGACTAAGACACACAAAAGAATTTCCTACTGGCTTCCAAAACCTGATTTAACTCCTCATCTGGGTACAGCCCCCTCCATGTTCAGGGCAGCTTGGGACAGAAGAACAATGGTAAGACCTTGATGAGAATTCCTGTGTGCCAGGGGCATCAGAGAGATCAGGATCCCAGGCTGTGCTGTAGCCAGCCAGAATGTGGTCCCATAGCCCAGGATATCAAATGTGTTAAGTGAAAGCTCTCTATTTCCTCACAGGACTTTCTTACACTTCCTACAGGCTAAGACCTGCTCCTCTTAAAAAGACCTGTCCTAACTTTCTCTGCTTCCAAATCTTTCCCTGGAAAAGCAGTCTGAAAAAATGCAGTGCCATGTTCCTGCTTTTCACCAAGGTGCTGACTGCTGCTGAAATGAATTCATTCCCTTTGCTGTCACTACTTTTCAGAGCACCAGAACACATTACCAGGAATGATGCAAATGCAGCTCACTTCACTCTGAGTCAATCAGATAAACTCTCACTCCTGTCTAGGCTTTCATAGCGTGATACCATGACTACATTTTCTTGGGACATTGAAGCCTTTGCCTTTGGAAAACATGCTCTTACGAGGTATGGAACGCTTTCAACCTCATTTTATAAGAACATTTACAGCTTGCTGCTTTTATTTTAACCACATCTTTTTCTTCCCTATATGTGGGCATAAAAGGAACTATAAAACATAATTTTAAGCTAAATAAAATACTGAATGAAACTCATCCATTGTTGCATGAATCTGGATGCACTATAAAATATTTAAAGCTATTCAAATATATTTTGATCAGAATGACATAAAATGCATTTTAGTGTGTTTGAAGTTCATATGTATTTGAGTATCATTTGTTCACAATTAAATGCTTAAAAATGGCCAAATTTCTGCTCGCTGGAAAAATGATTTACTCACTGCCACCAGACAGCCAAGCAGGTGCTGGAAAGCCAGGTCACAAGCATGATCCAGACTCAGACCATTGTTGTGCTCTCCCAAATGATGCATGATCAGTACATAAAAACACTTCTACTGGATGAAGGAACTCACCGTGGCCCACACAGGTATCCTGCCACTGTAACTCACAGAGCAGGGGCTTGCCTTTGTGATAGCATATAACAGCACTCCTTGTGCAAAGGTATCTAAAACCACATTGCTGATTTTGCTTGTAGTAAAAATGAAATTAAATAATGGGCCTCACATTTCTTTCTTTTTAAAGAACAAAGCAAATAAGGTCAGGAGCAAGGAAGCTCATGCTGCACGAAATTGGTGCTGTCCCCATACTCTTTAAAACAAATTCCTTGTGAGAAAACGTATCTAAAACTTGAGGAGTATTATCATATTTTTAATCTAATTCTCAGAACAGAAAAAAATCAATCCATGTAACCAAAATCAACTGGGACAGCCAAATAGCTGACATAAAATTTTATTTAAAAGTTTTGAAGGTATGAATGGCAACAAGAAACCAAAAAAACAACACGTCCCCCTACAAAGCTCCACCACCAGCAGAGTATGGACACGGATAAAGCTTTTAATTCCCTCTAGATCAAAGTTACTAACTCACCTTTTACATGCTGTCAAAAGTTCAAATTATTTGAAACTTCTGGGTGACTGAAATCAAAGTACCATAGAATATCTTTAGTTGGAAGGGACCCATAAGTAATTCAGTAGATGGAGTCAGAGAAAGACAAGAAAAAAAACAAGAGGTAGCCCCCTTAACAACTCCTCTCTCTATTTCTAAAGCAAGTATAAACCATGATGCTCTGCAGCCTTTACTTTAAACATTTTTCCCACATTCTACACCTGGTATGACTTGCTCCTCGATCCCACCACCAGTTCCCATTGCTGCTCACCACTGAGGTCTGCCAGCACATGAGGAGCCAGACAGGTCTATTTGAAGCACAGACAGCTTTTTCATCCATTCATTTCAGCAGTGTAGCTGAGTGACACCAGTTTCCCATTTCCCTTTAACATCTCTGCTTGCTTGTTTTTAACCCACTTGGTTGGTCACACAGCCATGGGAGAGCTCCCTGAAACTCTCATGGCAGAGGGGACAACACAGGGTGAAGCCAAAGCAATGAGAGGGCAGAGATAGCTGTGACCATACACATGGCACAGTTACTGGAATCAATGACTCCACAGCAACCCTCTCCCATAAGCTGTAGCACTGGGAGGACTGGGTTAAACAAACCTTAGAAAACACTCGAGTCAGGAAAGTCAGAAATATTTATCTTTGAGAAGTTACAGCTAATTAAAGTTCCTTACATCCCATAAGCATTTGCAGCACTTCTAGAAACAGAAGTTTAGAGAAATGGGGGACAAGAGGGACTCTACCTTCTAGCTTCAGCAAACCTAAAGGTTAGGTCTGTATTGGGAGCAAGCTCTTAAAATAGTTCTAGCACAGCCCCTAGGCTGAAAACACACACTGCAATAGAAGGGCTTTGGCAGTAGTTTGGCTCTTTAGATTTAGCTCAAGAGAACAACCTCTTTCATTGTTCCAGAAGTTCCAGAAGTTGTTAATATTTTCATGCCTCCAGGCTAAGCAGTCAGCAACTTGAAAATGGTTTGGACTCCTCAGTTTTAATGAGGCTGTCTCTTGCCCTACTTACCTAGAAGAGCACTAAATTCCTCTCTTGTTTTCCTAGTCATACCTAATGTAGCACATTTGGGTAACGCCCTGTAACAAACATCCTCTAACTCTTGGTCACTCTGAGGTGGCCAGAAAGTTGGGCTAGATACTTCTTTTTGCTCTAGATGTTCCTTCCAACTGAGCTTGGCTTCCACTTATTTTACCAGTTACCAAATTTGTTCAATATGTTGCCAGTTAAAAATGCAGGGACGTAAGTAACAAAGATTAAACACCTCTCACACCCTGTCTTCTTTCTTGGGCTCAAATTCTCTCCTGTCCCTTTCCCTGCCCTGCTCCACTGAGGGGTGCAAGGCACCGAGCTGAGCTCAGTCACTACCACCAACTCTACTCTGCTGCTCCATCTTCCACACACTTTTCCCTTGCTCCAGACTGGGATCCCACCCAAGGGCCACAGTCCTTCAGTACAAACCTGCTGCCAGAGGGCTGTAGTTTCTTCAGAAATAGCCACGTGCCCAGTGCAAGTCCTGTGGAGAGCAGTGTGGATCCCTACTCCGGCCTAGCTCCCTCCAGGGGCTGCAGGGAAGCCCATGCTCCACTGGAGCCCTGCCCAGGGCAGCAGGGGAACCTCTCCTCTGATGCCTGCAGAACTTTCTCCCCTCCTCCTCTCACCGTGCTGCTGACAGGGCTGTTCCCAACTCCACTGTGCAGAATTTTGTCACTTCTCAGCCCAGCCACGCCTGCAGCTTCACTGCTCCCATCCCAGGCCCAGAGGCCGAAGCCCCCGTTTACCTGCACCATGAGGGACCTTTGCAGCTGCCTGGGAGACACAGGCAATACTCCTACTGTGGAGCAGTGCAGAAAGAAAACCAAAAACCAGAAGCCTCTGCACACGAGGCCATCTCCCAGAAGCCATCGAACTGCATGCAGCGGTGGGTGAGGCTCCAGCAGCGGGTGAAGGTCTGACAGAACAGAGTAACTGAGGGGCCTCTACAGGCCTTTGGGGGGTCACTGTGGGACCTACAGCAAAAACCTTGGGAGGAGCAGCTGAGGCAAGACGGTTTCTCTAGCCTTGAGAAAGACTAGATGTTACTGCTCTCTGTAACCTGAAAGGAGGCTGTAGAGAGGTGGGGGTCACTCTTTTCTCCCAAGTAATAAACAGTAGGACAAGAGCCAGTGGCCTCATTCAGTGCCACAGGCAGTTTACACTGGCTATTAAGAAAAATTTTCTTCACTGAAAGAGTTGTGAAGCACTGGAACAGCTGTACAGGGAAGCAGATGAGTCACCAGCCATGGAGCAGATATGGCATTCAGGAACATGGCTTAGTGTTGGCAGTATTAGGTTAATTGTTGATTATCTTCATGCTTCTATTAAGTGCATCTAGACTACAACTTAAGCTACAGTCTGCAAATCAGCTCCAGAAAATGCCAGCAGGTAACTTTCCTTTCCTTAGTATTTAACAGTTATATATACTGTAAGAATTTTACAATCCTAGTATAAACATTTTAATTCAAGACACAAGTGAAAATTTCTAACAGTATTTGGTCCTTTCTAAAAAGAAAAGTCATGGCACATTCCTGTAAGTATTCTGTCAGTGTTCATTGTGATTTTAAACAATGAGCTGTCAAAAATTTGTTTCCTGAAAAAAACCTGTCATCCTTCCACCCCAATTAACTAACCAGTGGTTATAAAACATCATTGACTACACTGAAGTGTTATAAGATATGCCAATCACTAGGAAGTAATTTCACAGGATGTCCCAGTGAGGAGCTTAAGAGCAGGATCAGGAGAAAGCATGGAACAAAATAATTTTTAAAATCAAAGCCATCATGTTTGATAATTAACTAAAGTTAAACAAGGAAGTGTTAGACAACACTAGCAGCTACCAGAACAACAAAAGGCTTCACAGAGCTGTGCACATTCATCTTTGTTATTCCCATCTACTAAAGCCATTGTTTTAATCCATTGGGGCATTTCTGTGCCTATACAAAAAACAGTTGCATTAAAATGTTTCCATTATACACCAATAAAATACTTTTGTATTTGGGTGCTGCACAGGCAATATGCCACGTTGTGCTGTGCATTCATTGTTGAAACATCCTCCCAAGTAACACACCAAGTTATCATGGCATGTTGAAGTCAGATGGCTGTAGCAGTGCTTTTTAGTTATTACCATACATTTGCCAGTTCTGATCAGTATTTCCAGTGCCATGAGCTGAAGACAGCAGAGACACCACTGATATTCTTCTGCCTTCCTCCCTTCCATGCTCAGTGACAATCCATGACAGTTAAAGCCCACAGCTGCCTTGCCTTTGGACTTCATGAAGTTTGTATTTATTTGCTTCAGTAATCAGTCTACCCTTAAATATGCCTTAATCTGAAGTTTCCTTTTAGTCTTCATTTAATTTCCAGCAGTTAAGCTCTTTTCCTTCTAAAATACTTAGAAGACATCTTGCACTCATTACTCAGTTTAAAAAAAAAAAAAACAAGAACAAAACAAACCCAAATGTTTCCAATTTTTCTTCCTTCTCCATTGAACATCAGAGGACAGGCTGGGCAGTGTAACTGGCACTGCTTTGTATGTCCAGATGTGTTCCCCAAATCCCCACACCACATCTGTTGTGCTGTCCTGTTTTTCTTGGTTCCTCCTCCTGGCTCATTTCCTCGGTTCCTTTCCAACTTAATGCCTTTTGCCCCTGCATCCTTTCCACTCTTGCCACTGCACAGGAATACTTCTCATCACACTTCCAATTATGAAGTTAATTTCACATTTTACTTTTCCCTCTTTCTACCTTCTCCTCTTCTACCTTTGAAGCTCAAGTTCACTGCAATGGATGACCATGGTATGAACTTCTTCATATCATCCCAGTTCCCACTCCACATTCCTCATTCCTTGCTTCCTAAAGCATTCCACATTTCAAAAAGGCACTTCTGAGCTGCTCAGTGCTATTATTAATCACTGCGGCAGTTGCTTACTTTGCTACTTCTCACTTGCTCCCTTGGCATCTCTAATGACTCCAACTACTCTTCTCTCTGTGGGCTAAGTTTGTCAGCTTTCTCCTATTACCCACAGGCAACATCATCTGCAGTCTCCAATTCCTCAATTAAAATAAGAAATTGAGTTCTCTTCCTCTCACCCGTCCCCTCACCTTGTTCCCTCCAGCAAGCTGTCAACACCTCAAACTCTCCAACAGCAAAAATAAAAACCCAAGATACCTATCTTCCCTACCGTGCATGTAGGCGCTCCAAAATCACTCCTTATTCTACCCTCAGTCTATACTTGAGATTTTTTCCCTTCCCTCAAAGTTAAGCCTTCCCCCTTTCTTCTTCCCTACTAGCAAGCTTTCTGCTATCACTGTACTTAATGCAGATGTGAATACTTCTCTTTTCCAGTTAGCTGGAATTCATGTAAATTTCTCTATATTTTCTGGAAGTAACGTCTTTCTTTCATTGTATGACATTATTCTGGAGTGTGATTTGGTAAGATTAATAACTTCTTGGATGTGCCCATCTTGTTTGTGCCCTTCTCCCTGTTTCCTAAACTTCTGTGCCAGTTTCCATCATTCTCAATGTCACACTGACTTTGCCTAAGCCTGTCTTTTCTCTGTACCACACAATGAGTCACACTGTCACCCAAAGCCAACTTACCACTTTAGCAGAAGAACTCAAACTTCCACTTAGAGACCTTCAAAGAATTCACATCTAAAATGCTGTACAGAAAATTAACTCTTTCTAGGCAAATATCACTGAAGCATCAAGTGATTCCCCCAGTACAAATATCAGTGCACTGTTCCATACTACAGAGTATCTTATCTGAGCATTTATTATATGAAAAATAACAATTTATTCATCTGAGAGAAAAGATACTCAAAAGGACCAGGAAGTATCTTTATGCAACAAGGAAAAAGGAGGTACAATGGGAAGCATCATACCCATCAATTCTGTCATTTGAACACTGAATCCACAATGGATTTAACAATTCAAACACACAAGTAATGACAGCGTACCTTTATTTTAACACGTGCACTGCACTGATGCAGTAGATACAATGCCAGCGGTCTTCTCCTTGCACAAACTACTATCAATCAATAAATTCTAGGTGGAAGCAGCATTTAGTGCAAAGAATAATTAAGAAACCTCTAATGTTAACCATGTCTTGGGAACTGTTTGCATACATAGTGCAGCAACCACAGCCATTTCCCAACTGGCCTTAAACATGGAAAACTTATCAGCTATAGCTGTTTGCATTTGAAAATTCTAACACAGACTTGTTTTTCTTCTAAAAATATCTACACTACAGCAACAAATAAATAAAGACTAACAATGTGTATATATGTATTTGCTCAGAATCAATTCAGCAACTTAAAAAAATATAATGTTCAGTGTTTGCTGAATTGCTTTATACTGCATCTACCACTGCAAAACACTACGTTAAAAAAAAAGTTAAAGAAAAAATAATTCTTCCAACTCTCTTCACACCCTATTAGTTGAAAAGTTTACAAGCACTGC
Organism: Urocynchramus pylzowi; assembly: GCA_013397555.1. Classification (NCBI taxonomy): domain Eukaryota; kingdom Metazoa; phylum Chordata; class Aves; order Passeriformes; family Fringillidae; genus Urocynchramus; species Urocynchramus pylzowi. Next base: position 1,223,131 of record VZRH01007150.1, read on the forward strand.
TGCCTCTCAGCTATTAATATGCAATTCAGGTCCCCATGTCATTCTGGGAATCTTTACAGAACATCCCTGCACACCCAGCAGCTCCTTGTGCAGTGACACCAAAGGGAAGCACAAGCCCTGGTACAACGAACAAATATTAAGTCATCTTCTAGTTCACAAGTTGCCTTGCTAAAAACCAAACCACCCCCACCTGTTGTGACTGATTTCTACATCTGCCAAGCTCACCCAGGAACACAGATGCTCTGAGCTCTGTCCCTGTGGGCTTTATTTCTACATGAGTAGGAAAAAAATTCTTTATTTACTACATGAGTAATCACACTAAGAACAATGGAAATATTCATGCTTGCAGAGTTATGGATACACCTGTTCACAGGATATCTGCATTTATCTGCAGCTAGACAAACTGATAATTAAGAGTCTCTATTAGATTATAAGTAATAATATCAAAGTTTTCTGGGATGCCTACAACACAGCTAGAACACTCAGGGAAATACAGGAAACTATTTTATTTAGAGGGAAGCTCTGTTCTTTGGGAGTATTCAGTGATTCACAAGCTGTAGGCCATGGAAGAACTGCACCCTGTGCATATTAGAGATTAACTGAGATAATTTAAAATAGTAAGACTGAAAAATGTTTCTATTGGCTATCCAAACTGAAAACATTTTAACAGTTTTAGACCAATTATAGACCAAAGAAAAAGCAAATTTTGGCACATTTTCTAGTATCAGTCTGGAATTCTGCATAGGCTACTCAAATTCTGTGAAGAGCTTATATACTGGGATGCAATAAAACTTTTCTTTATGTAGGGTTTAGAAACACAAAGGACAGCTTTAGTATGGTTTGTTTTCATTAATAGTGTATTGGCGGGGCAAACCAACTCTCTCCAATAAAACGAAGAAAATGTTGATATGGGTGTTGAATGAAACATCATCATTGCTCAGGATTAGAGCATTTAGGGAAATAGTGCACTTTTTACTCTACCTTGGAAAAGTAAAAAATGCACATATTGGTCATATCCTTCCTACTTCCTTTTAAATGGGATTTTTAAGCACAAATATTTTAGTTGCTATACAGCAAACTCTTACAAAAATATTAACTTCTGACAGCATGAGAAACTGCTGAAGAAAAATGCATTTTCTTTCAGAACAGAACTGGAAGGCACCCCACAGCTACTACTGATTTTTACATTGCAAGTGAATCTAACTGAGCAAGAGCCTCACACAATATGGGCCATCTGTGGCAATACAACCAGCACTGACCCTACTGAAGAACACACACACTTGCTTCAAAACATTCAGTACAGGTGCATATAAAGATAGATCACATCACACCCACATTTCTTCATCCTCAAAATCAACTTTTACTTCAAAAATCTTTCCCATAAGGCTGGGGAGAGGATATGCCCTCATGAACCTCATTACACCCAATTTCTTGCACCGTGGTGGAATGAAAACCCATCCTTGATCTTCATGCTTCAGTACAAAGCTACTGTCAAATCCATACCAGAATCCAAATAATCAATATGGCAGCAACTAAAGAAATCCAGGAGGTAAAAGGCCAAAGATCCTTCTGCAGCAGAGATCACAGCAATGATGAATTGCTAGGGTAAATAAAAATTTAAGACTGGTTTTCTTCCCTTTGCAAGAAAGGACTTGGTGTATTCTCCCATAAGATTTTTTTCTTTTTAGTTATGCCCTTCTCTATATGGAAGCACTGCAGTGTTCATTTAAAAAAACCAAAACCACACAAAAACCCTCTCCCATTTTTAAAAAGCACCATAATGAAAAATCTGTTGGAAAAACAAAAACAACAAATACTCCATGGACCACCCTTCAGGGATAAAATGCTAAAGATGTCTTTTTTAATCAACCAGTTTGTGAAGATCTACAAAAAAATAAAAAGGATCACATTCTAAAGGTTCAGTGCAGTCAGCAGCTATATAGTTTTGCTGCTTATTCATCTTTAAGTTGACTTTCAAAAATAACACCCTAGCTCGTCAAAATATACATTTTCCATTTGCTTTTAAATTAAAATAATAATAAAAAAACATTTAAAGAATTCACAATTAATAGCATGACTAAGTTTCAGGATCATCTACAGCATATAATTTAAAGGTTCAAGATGCCAATGTGCAGCATGTGGCAGGTCTATATGCTCCATGCAGCATGTACATTTAGGATCATCTCAAATAATCTTGATGTTCAGATGTCAGTCTGTTTCTTCCAAATCGTGTAGAATACCCATCTGGAGAAAATAAGCAGTTAAGGAAAAATGGCAACACTTATCCACAGTTAAAATGCAGTTCTTTTTACTTATATTTAAATCCTGAAAAATTCTGGTAGCTCATAAAGGGTAGAGAAAACTCTCAAAAGTGAAATCTACCTGCATTCTCTTCTTGACTCAGCAGTTCAAAGACGCCTACTCTTCAAAACACATACGTGTTCCATTAAGGCCTGGCAGTCACAAAGGCAAAAATAACCAGTTTCTCTGAAAGGGCAAGCATCTTGATATCCTTCACATTCTGTCTTGAAAATGCAAGGTCAAATCTGCATTTCACAAAGAGCTGCCAATAATGAGAAGCAGGAGGAGCTGGCTATAGTCAATCTGGAGGCAGCATGGGGCCATTGTGGAGGCTGCAGCAGTGAACACTACCGGGCTTAGAGACACAGGAGGGAGGCAAATGAACACACACAACAGAAGAAAGGCTGTGGCAGTATCGTGTGCTTAATGTATTAAGAATAAGAAGATTGTGGAAAGATGTTTCCTGTCAAGAGAGACAGCCACAACAGGCTTCACTCTGCAGAAACATTTCCAGGGAGATCCCACAAAAGCAGCAAACACTCAAGGCAAATGCAGATAGCAGAGCCACCTTACAGCAGATCAAAATGCCCCTCTCACACTAAGGGCTTGAATTTTAAACTTCTAGGCTCCTTATGTAACTTCCTTACCACCCACAAATTGAAGAAATTCTGAAAGATTACTTTTAGGAATGGGATGCTGCTGAGAATATGCATACCCTCTACTTGGAATATTTTTTTCCAGTAACACTAACTAATAATTATTGTTGGGAATCACTCTTCCCCATTCCTCTTAAAGTCTGAGCTGTATGTTCAAGAATAGCTCTATCAGATAATATCTAAAGATCTGGATCATGCTAATCTGTATGAAGTTAGTTTCTTATTTTAGTAAAAGAAGAAAAGAAAATAAGAAGATACAGCCTTGTCAAAACTCCCAGGCATCATTACCCTTATAATACAGTTTATCCTACATCACATACACCACTCAAAAACATTAACAAAAACACAGCCTATTCATGAAAGGTGCTGATCATTTCACCAGCTGTGGATTTATAGCACTTTTAGAAAACAATTCCTTCAATTATCCTCAAAATAAAACTGCAGTAGTTAATTTACTATGAGAAAAAAACATTAAGTATTTAAATCAGAACTGCCTTTTTGCTTGAGTTCATTACTTCCAAACAATCTATGCTTGCTTGATTTATTAATATACACTCTCCAGTCTTCTTCAGTCTTTAAGGATACAATTCCATGTAGGAGGGAACACACACAGTTTCTTTTGAAAACTCCACAGGACAATAAAGCCTGCTAAGCTGTTCTTCATACAGAGTCAAGGCATCAGTCAGATTGATACAGTTTCCCTAAAGAAAAAAAAAAAAAATCCCAGTTACAATCAAGCAAGTAAGCAAAACTTCAGATGAACATATACATTTTGACATTACTGCAAGGCTCCCACATATTTCAGAACCAGATACATGCTGTTCTTAATATTTAATACTTACAAGGCAAACACTGAACAGCTTGTCTTCATTCTGCCTACAGCAAACAACAATTTGTATCCCTTCAAGAAAGGGTAAGGATGGGGGGGATTATCTATATTCTCATTAGCAGAATCAGCCATTATATGAGAGCTTCCATTTAAAACAGACCACCATGTGTTGTTTACCTATAACATCTACTCCATAACCATTTTCTTTATAATTGCTTAAACGTATTAGTAAACAGTATTACAACATCCAGACTTTTCTCAGTTATTTAACATTGCCTTGATCTTACAGTGTTTAGATGCACTTTTAAAAAATTATAGCCTATTAATTTTAAACAGATTCTTCCACAAAGCAATATGACAAAATACATCAAATTATACAGAAGTTCTCTGGCTGCAGGCTACATTATCTTGAGTTTACACATGTCATGCTTCTGAAAAAGATGCTTTTCCTACAATACTTTTTTTGTCTTAGGGGTGAAACAACATCTCATTCTTGGAATACAAACACATCAAGGATTACAAAGAGTGAGGAATTAAAAAAAAGCAAACCCCAAGAGACAAACACCCCACACCCCAAAAACCCTAAGCCCAAAAACCCCCCAAAAAACCAAACAACCACCCCCTCAAAAAAATTAAAACAAAAAACCCCACTCAACTCTCCCCCAAGCAATTCCTATTTGCAAGCACTCCCTTGTCCCAAGTTAAGTATTAATAAGAAGCAGAAGTTACTGCAATGTACACCTGGGGTGCCTATGGAGAAAGTTCTAATTAGAAGTCTGAATTCTCCATATCCTTAACACATTTGAAGATTTAGTGGCTACAGTGAGCTCACCAGAACACCAGACTGAACAAGCACCAACTACCCAAAGCAATAAGTCAGTTGTATAAGTTCAATCAAAAAACTTTGTCAAGTTCCTTGACCACACAACCAAGTAGACAAGCAAACACTTTACAACCTTAAATTCGAGGTCTTGGGAAGAGTGTGGCAAATACAAGTTATTTGGACACTAATTTGAAATTAAGTGAAGTTAAATACAGTCACCACTGCATGGTCTATAAATCACTCAGGTTGTTTGTTTCCAGGTATGAGGCACTGAATGAAGACTCACCAAAAAGAAGTGTACTGTTGCTGTGGCACAGCACAGAGAAAATATATTCTGTGCTTGTGGTCAAGGTGGAGATATTGTTAAAGGCCCTTGGCACACTGACAGCCAAATGAATTGATTTCTGGTCTTCTACTTCCATCACTTTCCTGAGGAATCTTCAGCTCAACCTATAGGCCCCAAACATGATAAACCAACCATGCTGTAACAGTACACATCAAGTTATGTGACTATGAATCTCTCCTGCCCAACTCAGCATGTGCCAGGCTGGCCGAACGTAGGGCAGGATTTGGTCCTCAGGAGACACGTGTCCCCAACTTCCCCTAGTGGCTGGGTTTACCAGCATGTAGTATAAATGTGTTTTACTGTGATCTAGCACAAACCCTGCTTTCCTCTTCTGATTTCTGATCAGTAGATACAGCAGCATTACCTAGCATTTTCTACAGTCATTCTCAATATAAAAATCCTCAGCTTTCCCACACATTTTACTGCTTCTAGTGGAGGAACATTTGCCAAAGAAGATAAAAAAGAGAACAAAAAGGAAATTTTTATGTTAATGAATACACATAGTTTTTAAAGATCCAGCACAAGAGCCAAAGCCCCAGAAAATGATTGCAAGAAATGCAAGGCACAGAAGTTGTGTTAGAAAGGAGTCTAAAGCAACAGCATCTATCTACAGAATGACAGGATCTTCCTGCTGCTCTGAATGACTTGGGGAAATGTTTGTGTGTACACACAAGTACACATAATTTTGGATGTTTTTTTAACTGACCACTGAACACAGTATCTCATTTGTTCCTGCTGTTCAATAACATGTGTAACCTGCACCTGATTGTGAAAGAATGCAGATGGCTCAATTAGAAAACACTAGATCTTATGAAAAAATTAGGTCCCTTACATTCACATCTTATTCAGTATTTTAGGACCTTTAACTCAAAATGAGGACCCCAGGAACCAAGGACTTACTCAATGCTTCCAAAGTGTCTGACTGCCTATGTTTCACACATTGTGTTGCTCTGCTAAGACACTGCAAAGCTTTTAAATGCAAGAGCAGAGTTTTTATGAAAGACTTGTTTTACTGCACAGCTTATTTTTATTGCTCCCAGATTTTTTTAAAGGGCCTTAAAATTATTACATGTACACAGATGTAACCAAAAATTAATTTTCACAAAGCAAGGAACTAAGATGAGTTTGAACAAGTACTATCTGTGCTCTATAAAGCATACAACAGGCAGAGGCTAAAACAAGCAGAGGTCACATTTAAAATCAGCATTTCTAAACGACTCCATTTACATTGATTTTTCCATGTAACAACATCAGATGATAACTAGAACCAAAGTGTAAAATGCACATTCTGACTTTGGGATTTACACTATTTTTCCTACTTTTTATTGGTAGGATTTTTCACAGTGTATTTAAAACATTTCTATTTCCAGAGGAAGTGAAAAGAGAATTCATTCCACTCATCTTCCTCTGATTTTTTTTTGCATCCTACTCTATTTTTTTTTTGAATTGCGCTCAATTCTTCACAAGTAGAAAAGAAAACCTCAACTTAAAAAAAAAATCTTAACACAGCATCTTAACAATGGTCTCAGGCACCCAATGTGATTCTTGGGGCTGTCCTGTACAGGGCCAGGAGTTGGACTTGGATGACTGCTGTGGGCCCCTTCCACACCACAAAATCCTATGACTCTGTTCTATTCTATCACTCTAATCTTTTAAAAATCATATCTAGAAAAGCACTCCTTCAAAAGAACTTGCATAAAACATGTTTGATTATAATTTTGATCATATTGTACAAACAAACCATTTGTTTATTTGGTAAAGGAAGGTGACTTGCTGTATATAGAAATTTTCATATTTGGGTTTCAGTATCAGAAAAGAAATGAGACTTACAAAAAGGTAGAAGACTAACACAAACTGAGCAGACTGCTGCAGTACTTGTTTAGTAACCTGTTATTATCCAGGGGATTGTGGTGGGCTTTTTTGGTTCAGCCACCCTTTACCAAACATATAATTTTGTTTCAACATCAGACTGAATGCAAAAGAAAACTAAAAAACAACCTGTGTGTGTAATTTGAGTCACAAATAGGAACACTGCTAGGTAATTTACTGAGCACACCACTATTACGTAGGCAGTTGAACAGGATACACAATGATAGAAGAGTGTTCAGTTTCCCAGACTGTCCCTTCAGTATTTCATCCTTTCTCCCTTCTCCAGCAAGGGACAAATCACTGCAGACACCAAGGAAAACAAATTACAGGAACAACGAACATGCCAAGAAACAATTTTTACTTTTCAAACCCACAGCTCCCCAGTCCCCAAATCAAGATCTTGCCTAAAGGTTCAGACAACTCACCTGGCTCTTTCTATCAACTTTTTTCTTCTGGACAAACACTACAGAATTTTATAGTTCTGCATAGTTTTTTGGTTTTTTTTAACTATAAATTGTTGGCTTTAGTCAACACAAAGTTAAGCACTCCAAAAATCAAATCTATGAAACTTAAGGCTTATTTGAACAAACTTATTGAAAAAAATCAGTATTATTAACACCTTTCTTTAAAACATGACCAGCTGTATTAACCAAGACTACAATGTTAGTAACAATGTCAATCACACTTAGATGTTCCAGTATCACCAAAATGCCACAAGGAACCAAGCCCAGAATGCAATGCAGTGTTCACTTTAACTCCCACTGCCTAATGAAGAGTTATGTGGTAGAGCAATGAATTGTTTGTTCTGAACAGACACCATATAACTCAAACAATAGCTAATACTGAATGCTGTTTAATAAGGTTTAAAGCAGATGTCTCACCAATTACACATTTTTAAAAAGCAAAATCACATTCTTTTTTCTCCCACAGGGTTCAGCCAATTTTTCAACATATACAAAAGCCCCTACCAAGCTCCTCTCCCCAGCCCCCCTTAATTAATAACTTAATCTCTGTTCCATATCAAACAATTTGACAGGCAAGAACTAGGAGAATGATGAATTTTTACCCTTAAGATGCATCTTTCTGACACAGAAGTACTCGATGCAGTTTTAACTTTCGAGATTAACAAATCTTAATCTCTAAGACCTTGCTCAAGACAGTTGGCTCCTGAACTGTTTCACAGCCTTTGAATCCTGAGTCTGCTCAGTGCTTGCACTCACTTCAACAGCTCATGTCTGCCCCACAATATGCATTTTTCTAGGCTCTCATAAGGAATAAATTCTGTAGTTCCATAGGTTTAGTTTTTAGGTTTCTACAGGACAATGCACAACAAATTTAAATAACAAATACAGTTTTGGACAGACAAAAAACATTTCTTAAAGTAAGTAGCAAAAAAAATTGTTTTAAGTTAACCATGTAAGTGCCAGCTAACTCTGCCCATCTACAAAGTGGATGTATCCATCAACTGGTTACAGGTTGAACTTAGGCCACTATGCTTTCCCCAACCCTCAGAAAGTAAACTAGTGAATTGAAAGTAGATGAAAAAGTCCCTTTTCCATACCTGTCCATTTCTTACATGTCATTGTCACGGGCCATCTTTGTCTGTAACTGTATGCCAGAGAAGTTACTTTTTTGTGTTTAGCATAGGTTTCTATTTTTATTTTACATTGATGTGCCAGAATTGGACATGGTCATGGTTGGGTTTTATCCTTACTCACTTCAGAGTGACTAATAAGCAATAAGACACAGAGCAAGAACCACTAGCATCAAAGCTAGGCTTAGGTTTTGGGGGACAGGGAGGGCCATTAAGGACATAATGGAGGCAAACCTAACTGTAAGTACCTCCACTGGCTAAACTCTAAGTAACATAAGGAAATTAAAATGTCTGCTCCTTAAAGTCTCTTGAACTACCAAGAAATCACAGAGGCTCACATAGGGACATACAGCCATTCTTCCAGCCTCTTTTCATGGTTCAGTCATGGAGAATCCTGTTCCCTCAATGGAAATGCTAATTAGAAAGCCCACACAGCAGCCAAAAAAAGGAGTCTAACTATGGAGCAACATGATGATTGTCTGAACATTTAGAGGGCTGTATAAGAGAGTGGCCAGGAAGAGACAGCTTAGTGAAGGGCCACAGGTTCGTGTGGGAGACATGATCCCTTCAGTGGGTCAGTGCTGTTTACTGGAACCTGTGAGTGGTCTGAGTTTCTATCCTGCCTGGGCTGAGTGACCCCAACCAGGAAGTCACAAATTCCTGTTCAGAGGTATTTTTAAAGGTTCTACTACATAAACAGGCCGAAAATGACAGCCTTCTCAACCTCAAAAGATTAGATCAACAGAACAAAAACTTAGCACAGAAAAAGGCATTTTCTTAGCGACACATAATCCACTGACACTCAGAGACAACCTCACAACCAGTCTCAGCATCTGACAGAGCATGGCTTCACAGCTCTTGGGACAATCCTCACATGGTACTGTGAATGCACAAGAGTGATGGTTCAGAAAAACAAAAGCCACATATCATGCTGATATCTACAAATATATATACTCACTTGAAAGGAATCTCTTGGGCCATTAAAAAAAAAATCATACTTTTAGGAAGTCCAGCACTGGAGAAACACTTAACACGTTTGGAAACAAGTTGCTGGGAAGGTATGTTACAGATGAAAGTGGACCTCAGGATACACCAAGGTCTTACATGCTCATCAATTCTCATTTCTCTCCACTGTGATGGCTGGGAGCCTGTACGTCTGTCTCTCCTTGGAGAATGTAACACCAAGCACCTCACAGACATGGCCTCCTATCATGTATCATTAAATGCTTCAAAGCACCAGCTTCAGAAGAAGAAGAATGGAAATAAGAGCATGCCATATGACCACTGAACCTCAGAGTGGTGGGATTATTTCAACAGTAAGTTTTCACAAACAAGCTCCAAGTCTTAAACCTACAAACAGGTTTGCAAGTTCTGCAGGCTAAGGGCCCTAAAGCTCATGTCTCTCTGTGCAGATCCCGTGTAGGCTGCAACACTCAATATGGATGACGCAGCTAGGAAAGCAAGGAAGTGTAAAGCACGGCTGCTACTCATACAAGTTTTTGTTCTAAGCTGTGATTACTATTTGCACAGAGAAAATAGAGGCATTTTTTCCCCAAACACACTCAGATACAAACTTAAAGCAGCAGAGAATGACATCCATTAACTGCCCTTTTATATCTTTCCAGATCTGAAAAAAAGGGAAGAAGTCCCTCCTGCATCTTAAAATTGGCCACGTAAGTTCTTATATCCCCTAGGAATACAAATAAATAGTCTGAAAAACCTTCCACCGGCAGAATCTCTATAAATGTTAATGAACTGCCAGGCAATGGCGGTTACCTGCCTCCACCTAGTGGTGACAGGACATTCTGCAGCAGCATTTGGAGACTGCTCGGAGGATCACCACGGAAGGAATCCCGAGGGAACCACCAGGTGTAAGAGCAACACGCCAGAAATAATTCTTTTTATAATCTCAGATAAATTATATCCATCTGGAGTTAGACAGCACTAGACCCTGCTTGCTGACAATTCACGTGCACATCAGAACACTTCCTAGAACTTGTGCAGAGCTCAGCGAAGACGTGATGAGCACTTCCCTTGATTTTTCCCAGCAGTGGCATTTAGACAGACAGCAATACATTATGGGAAAGGATGGCATTCTGTGAACACAATTCCACTTTTAGGTAAAGCATTTCTTTGGCATTGAAATAAATGACATCCTAACTAGATGCACATGATTCCATTCAGGGTGTAAGGGGACAGACCACAAACTACAAAGGACAGAAATGTTCAGTCTTCATACATAATGCATAAGCAGAATAGACAACTGCAACTCCTGGCTAGTGGTCACCAGGACAACGATCCCTTTGCTGCATTTTTCCTATGAGACATTTCCTCGCCATAGCAAAGATGACACTCTATTCTAAGTAAGTGGGCATTCCTTCAGTCCCTCTTCTTGATGATATTTAATATTGTTTTAAAGAACCAAAATGCAAAGAAGGGGCTGAGGGGCACACAGAGTCCTGCATTTCAAAAACACAACTGCCTTAAAAGGTACATGATTTCTTCAGCAAGCCCTGCTATGTAACATAAGCATCAAGGCCTGCTATGTAACATAAGCATCCTGGAAGTAGATAGCTGGATCAGAAGTAACTTAAATTCCCAATGTTAATACACAGAGATAAAACCACAGGCATTTAACAGCAAACACAACAGAAAACTCAAAAGTGTTTGAGTTCCCAATGTATGACTAAGCTGCCAAAGTTGGTAATAGTCATGTTTGAACTTCTGTCTATAGCCTAACCAATCCCCCAAGTAGCCAGCTTCAGTTAGCTTAATTGATTTAAGTAATTTAAACAAGTTATAGACAGCTAATTTTATTTAAACACGCCAATAGTCTGTTCATCCTATGACTAGACTGTTGAGTTGTCTGAGGGTGTGGAGGGTTGACCCTGTCTGGATGCCAGGTGCCCACAAAAAACCACCCTGCCATTCCCCTGCTCAGCTGGACAGAGGAGAGATAATATAGCAAAAGGCTCATGGGCCAAGATAAGGATGGGGAGAGAACACTCCCCAGTTACTGTCACAGGCAAACAGACTCAACTTGGGTAATAAACTCTATTTCCTCATCAAATCAGAGTGGGATAATAAGAAATAAACCCAAATTTTAACAATACCTTCCCCAACCTCTCTTCTCCCCAGGGTGAACTTCACTCACAAATTCTCTTCCTCCTCCCCACTGCACTGATGGAGGATGGGGAATGGGGACTGTGGTCAGTTCATCCCATGTTATTTCTGCTGCTCCTTCCTCCTCACATTCTGCTCTGCTCCAGTGTGGGCTCTCCCCACACAGGAGACAGTCCTCCATGAACTCCTCCAGCATGAGTCCTTCCACGGGCTGCGGTTTTCCATTAATTGCTCCAGCATGGGTCCCCTGCAGGGTCACAGGTTCTGCCAGGAAGCCTGCTCTAGTGTGGGCTTCCCATAGGCTCACAGCCTCCTTCAGGTATCCACAAGCTCCACCATGGGACCCTCCAGGGGCTGCAGGTGGATCTCTGCTCCCCTGTGGAGCTTCATGGGCTGCAGAAGCACAGCCTGCTACACCATGGTCTTCATCATGGGCTGCAGGGGAATCTCTGCACTGGCATCTGAAGCATCTCCAGCCCCTCCTTCTTCAGAGACCTTGGAGTCTGCAGAGTTGCTTCTTTCCCATGTTCTCACTTCTCTCTCTGGCTGTTGTGAAGCAACTTTTGGCTCTTCAAAAATCTTATCCCAGAGGCACTACCACAGTCACTGATGGGCTCAGCCTTGGCCTGGAGCAGGTCCATCCTGGAGCCAGCTGGCATTTCCTCTGTTAGACATGGGGAGCCCTTCCCACACCCCCCACTACCAAAACCTGGCCATATAAACCCAATAAAGAGGGTTATTCCATTTTTATAGAGGACTATTTTGTTTTTTCAGGCCCAACTGGGAAGTGGCTACAAGGACCATCAAATGGGCTTTTTATACAAGAGGTGTATCAAAAGCTCTGATAGCTGTCTGCCCCAGTATTAATTGTCCTTTTTTCAACATCTTCAGAAAGATTAAACTGCTAGAGAACACTGCTTCTATACTCCAGCCCTTGCACTGGCTACCCATTAGCCCTAAGTCCAATTTTAAGCCACATCAATTTTAATATTGTTTCTTTCCCATCCTGCCACGTACTACCTTGTTGCTTTGGGACCACAAAATATAACATTGTATAGTTTCACAACAGCTAAAATCCACCAGGCCTGGTTCATGATTGCTTTCCTTTCCTTCTTTCTGTGCAATCACATGCTGGAGAACTGACTTATCTCCTCCCATGAAGACAAAACAAGCAGCAGGGGCTGCACCAGTCTCCACCTCAGCTGGTTCTAGCTGACACAGAACGACCCCCCCTGCCCTCTGGCTGCAGCACAGCCATCATTTCAGCTTTCACTCTTCTTTTTAAGAGTCCTCCTGCAAAGTCCAGCAAAACCTGTCCCCAGATATACGTTTACCTTCATTCCAACAAGGTGAGCTAGTATCACTGTGTATGCTACAAGGACAGCAACTGCAACACAACCACTTGCTCTGTTTCCAAAACATTTAGTGTCCTTTTGATAGCAAAGTCTGCCACAAATATTTCCACAATTAAAAGGACAAAAATGCCATTAAAATTTAAAGTGTGGTAAAACCATGTTAATCATACCTTATATTTCAACCACAAGATAATTTCTCTTGCCCATACAACCACAGCATTTTAAAATAGAGCAGCATATTAGAATTGCCAGAAACCTCATCCCACAAGTTTTGCATTTCTTTATAAACCTGCACAATTTTACAGCAAACCAATTTCTATATATTTCAGAGCTTAAGGACATTATTCTAAAATACAGTACTTAGATTCTCCACACATCAGAAGACTAGTTTATGAGCATGACAAAAAAAATACAGCTTTAGAGACTTAGACTTCACTGAACCATCTGGTGGCTCCTGTCACATTCTTGTACAATAGCACACAACTTTGTGTTACTTCAAATTCAGGATTACCTGAAGTATTATTTGTTGAAAGCTACACCACAATTTATTACCTATGAGGTGACTATACCAATTTTCTCATCCCACTGCACCTATGTCAAACTCTTACGCTTTAATGAACGACAAATTTCTGTGTTTTACACTCCACAATTAGAGACATTAGCTTAAAAACCATGTATCACTTAATGAAGAACATCTGTTCTGCTTTTCCAAGAATTGTTTAGCTGCAATATTCTACAGTGTGCCTTGCTGAGTCTTAAAATGATGCTTTTGAACTCCAGACAAAAGCACTATATATTCAGCTGAAATAATGAACAAAAGACAAGTTAGTTAGCAAATCCTAGCTTTCATGCAAAATGCCTGGAAAGTCGTTAAAGGGAGAAAACCAGCTTGAAGTAGATTTTTAGTTAGTTTTGTCTTTTTTTTTTTGGTCTATATTTTTTAGATATAAAGTACTGCTTTATATCGATATGCAAACTGCAATAGATATAAAGCAGTACTTTATCACATCCAAGTATCATACCTGTGTGAAGTATTTTCCATCTTGTTTCAGGACTTTCATTGAGAGGTCAAGAATCAACCGTAGAAATTCCCAAGTGGAATCTGTATATGGGCAATGGTTGAAAAACAGAACGGCACATTATTGGCTTGTTTGCTTACTACATATTCAAGACTCTCAAAGTTTAAAAAAAAAAATCTGGATTAAAAAAAAAACAAATGCAAACCATACATAATGGCAATGATGGCAGGAGTATTGTTTTTCTTCACAGGAATTTTCCTGGAGTTTCCAATAAATTATGCAGTGAGGAAAATTTACTGGAGTATAAACTCCATGTACTTCTCAAGAGCTACATGAGTTTATATTATTCTGGAATAAGAGACTAAAGAGAGTGCTAGGCACTTGCTAGTCTTTTCTAATATTCAAAAAAAAAAAAACCCAGATGTCTTTTTTCTCTCAGATTTGCTTTTTAAATGGAAAAAGTGAAAGCATTTATGCTGCAAACTATTATGCAGCAGAAGGACAGAAATGTTGAAAATTCTCAGAAGTTTAAGCAAATAAATTAGAAGATTTACCTTCTTCTGGAGATGTGGAGATTGGAACAGCTGTCAGATCATTAATTACATAATCAAACATTCTTCCTTCTTTGGCATACCTCTTCAGTACAGGAATACAGTCTTCAATTAGAACCTACAACAATGAAATATTGTTGCTACTACTAAAAATACCCTAAAAATGACCAGGTAAAATGAAACAAATGTGGATTCACAGGAATTAAGAGAAAAAAAATTACAAAATTAAACACATGTTTAATTTTAGGCTTCACTTTCAACCTTTTACATCATATAGAAAGGAGGAACTTTGTAGGAATTGTGACAACGAAAACACAGGCATTCCAGGACTGAAGTTCCTAGATCTGTGATCACTGTTCTTTCTACCAAATGCTGACAGCAGTTAGCAGTTCCAACATGTGAGTTAAATAAGGTATTTGTGTGAAGGACCACTGATTTCCACAGAGTAGCATGTGACTTTTGTTATTTTTTTGTGTGTTTTTATTAGCTAGCTCCTGTAAGTTAATAGCTGTGACAACATCTAAGGGCCAGTAACAAAACCAGAAACATTTCAGATTACACCTGGGCTCATTTCTAAGTGCTGCCAGATGCAGAGAAAAAGAATTCAACTTCAGGGATGCATGACATTTGTTGGGGTTTTTATTTTAATATAGTAACAGTGTAATACTAAGGGATTTTGCCTGCAAATTAAAAATAATTGTTAAATGTGTATCACAAATTCAGCTATTTTCAACAGTATAGAATAACTAAGAAACATTTCTTCTCTCTTTTTAACAGTTTAAGGAATGATGTTAAACACAACATTCTTACTGCTATCTCTTCTTCATTTCTAAGTTAAAGCAAACATTCTCCTATTTCACATTAAAAATAAAAATTAAAAATAATTGTTAAATGTGTATCACAAATTCAGCTATTTTCAACAGTATAGAATAACTAAGAAACATTTCTTCTCTCTTTTTAACAGTTTAAGGAATGATGTTAAACACAACATTCTTACTGCTATCTCTTCTTCATTTCTAAGTTAAAGCAAACATTCTCCTATTTCACATTCCTTAAAAGCTACATATGCAACTAATTTTAGAACTCTGAAGAAGAAGAGTTAAAATACTTCCAACATAAACTCCAGTTATTAAAATATGCAAGTGTCATACAAAAGGAAAAAAAAGCTTCCAGAACTTGAGTCAGTTGACTTGTCCCCAAAACTTGGCCACAGCAGTCCTTCCAGACTAGGTCTACATGTATTTGAAATACAACTTGTAATGAAAGAAAAACATTTTAAAAATAAAAATAAAAAAATATTACCTGGTAGCAGTCTCCTTTCAGATTGTCTAAGACATCTCCGCACGTTTTACGCATGTGTTTTTTACACCCGTCAATCACCATTTGGTCAATGTTTGAAGCTTGTCAAGGCATAATAGGTTCCAGAAATAATAGAGGTAAGAGTTTCTACTTCTTCAGAAACAAGTTCTCAAAGAGGCATTCACAAAGAAATAATTAGATGTGTCTATTGGTATATATACTGCAATAGTCAACCTTATGTACTGGCCTCCAGATTCAATTAGATGATCACAAAGTGCTTATTTTGGTTTTAACCAGTATTTTTGATACCTTAGGTTATCACTACTGTGAAAGCCTGAAATGTGAATTGTAAGACTACTGAAAACTCAATAAAGTTAAACTAGGTTAAGATTTTAACTTACATTTTTAAAACAATTTTTAGTCTTACCAAACAGATCTCAAAACCTAGGGTGATTAACATCTCACATGGCTAACAGTGATTTATGTTACAAACTATACCAACTACAGAATGTTGAAAACTTGATTTGTATTGGTATTTTCAGAACAGGGTTGGTCAATTCATCACTACAGTTCATCAAATCCTGACATTTCTATTGATTAAATTCTTTTGCTTCTAGGCACTATTTTTTTAGAGCTTTCTTTAGGAAAACAGACAAACTCAAGAAAGCAGAAGTGAGCCCAAACTTGACAGACCTGTCTTCTGTTATTAAAGAAAGCATCAGTCTGACAGAGGCATTCTTTTCCAGCCTTATGTAAACTGCTACTGAGAGTTATGGTATGGATTGGGAACCTGAAAGCAGGTGTTGCATAATGATGCACAAATACATAGTCACTGGCACTCTCTAAGCTGACAAAAAGAGATTTCACTTTAGACCCTATCTCCTCATGCAAATCAGGTAACCTGACAGGTTACTATGCTCAGTGCTAAAGTATCATCAGAAAGCTCAGGTTGATATGAATGATGGGGACATTTGTCAAAGGATATCTCTACCATAGTAACCATCTTTGGCTTCAGTTTGACTATCTCATATAGTATACCTCCATCACCACCTCCTAGGATTAGCACTTCTTTCCCAGTGTAATCTTCCTTTCCACTGCCCATTATGGCTTGAGTATATGCCAGGTCACTTTCTGCCAGATCTGAATGGAAGGAAGAAAGAATTGGACAGCAATATTAAATCTTCAGTTGTTCTCATTAACTGGTATTAATCCAGAGGTGATACAATACAGACCAAAGCAAGAATATCTACAGAAACAACCTGGCTGTCAGAGACAGTCCAAGTAATGAGATTCTTCTCAGAATCCCACACAGGATTGCTCCAGCTCTCCACATGAGCCCAACAATGGCCAGCTCAGCACTGACAAGTACTGTGTGCCAGGAGAAAAAGTAGCAGAGCAAAACCATTGGTCTTTGTAACTTGGTGCTGACACTTCATATTTCAGTGGGTTTTTATCTCAGACTCATCTTGCAAGAGATAGATCTGGAAATTTTTGAAAATCCATTGTGGACCCAGCTAAAAAGAGAAACCTAGATGCACACCCACGGATCCCAGCACAGAAACAAACGTGACCATTAACACCCGGTGCTGAAGTGCCCTGCAGCTTGCCTGCTGCCAGCATTAGCTTCAAAGCAGGCAGTAACACTCCCAAGCTGCAACAACGAGGGCCAAGATCCACACTCCAAGGGCCAAGCTTTGTGCAGCAGCACGCCGTGGCATATCCTGTCACTCTGTCTGGCAATCACCACCTCACTTATGAGTGCACAATAACAAAATGAGACAAAGAATTATTTCAAAGTCCCATAGAAGGGAAATAAGTAATGGCATACTTCCCCTCCTACAAGGCACATTGTCATAATGTTCAAGTAAAACCTCATCTCCATATTAAACTCTGATGAAAATTTCTGGCTAGAATTATTGAATATCCAATTTGATGACTTCAAATACAATTCTAGCTGGATTAGAAAATACCTTGCTAATTAATTCAATAACAGTGCTTTTCAGCTGCCATCTGCACAGAAGTCCTCTTGACAATTGCAGAAAGCTAATTGAATTGTTAGGGGTACTTCCAATGATTTCAAAAAGCTGTATTTCAATTTCTTAATTACTCTGCCATTAGAGTGAAGATAGGTATTCTTTCCCTGGGCAGCAACATCCTTCATTTACCAGTCAGTCCTTCTCAACATAAGAACTAAGATTTTACAAAGCCTAGTCCTTTTGTTGCCTAGATTTTCCAGCAAACGGCAGTCTCCAGCTTTAAAGAACAGTAGCCCACCTTCTCCTAAGTCCACTTTCAAAAATACAAAGGTCAGCAGGCACAAAGTATCACATATAAAAACCCTCACATAAAGGTTCAGTCACTATTTTGATTAACTTATGAGTTCAAGTTCTATCATTTTGAAGAAAAGTCAAAAGATGTTCACCAATAATGCATCCAAATGGTTTTGAGATACAGCTGTCCTGTATCTCACCAAGCAGGAAATTCCCTTAGAGAATCAAGGGAGCAGCAGGATTACACACACACACGCCAGGTCACACTTCATGTTTCTTTAGAACTCCATTGTGTTTTGATGACTGACAAAGTAGCTTGTTTTACTGTCAGAGAGAAGCTCTCAGAAGGCTGGACTGGCAACAGAGAAAAGCTCATATGAAAGAATGGAGTAGAGCAAGCTCTGCTATAGAACACAATCTTCTATTCTCCCAGGCCACTTTCTGCAGCAAAGATACAAACTCTGGAAATTTTTTTTTTTTAACTCTAGATTTTACACTGGTTAGCCTAATTAACAACGTTAATATACAGGAACAGATATATGTGTACATGCACAACATGTACACATATACAGATATATGTGTACATGCACAAACATAGTTTCCAGCATCTGAACTGTTACCCTTAGACATCTATTAAAACTGCCATAGCAGGACAGAAAACAACACTTCTGACATTTTCACACCAGAGATCCTTAAATGAGATGATACTTACTAACATCCCCACTGAGAATAAGAATATTCCCAAATTGTTTTGAATGCAGAATTTTAATATTCTGAAAAGGTGAATCTTCATCATAAACAACTTCATCTATGTCATACTCCACCAGGCGCCCATCAGCTGTGGGCCAGTATCTATCAATAACACCTCCTCTCAAAATGGCTGGCAACCTGAAAAAAGTAATATGAAAGAAGATTAAAGTGAATTTTTTTAAAAATAAACATTCCAAATTTTTGTAAACTGTGGATTCACCATAATAAAGAATATTTACAAGAGGCTTCTAAGAAAACTTGCTACATTTAACACTTAACAGATATAAGAAATCAACCAGTCATATATTAAATATATATAACCTGCTAAGAGACAGGTAGTACACATGGTTCTTCTTTATGTACAACTTCTACAATGTATCTGTGAATTTCTCTCTATTGAGGATGGAATTTACATAACGTACGAGCCTCTGTAGAAGAATCAGCTCATGACTAGAAATTAATACAATACAAAAACAGAATGCAGGCAAAAAACCATGACAAAACCTCTTCCCATCTTCAGTTCAGTTAAGAAAGCCATTTCTCTGAGATTAAGTGGATCTCATTCTGAAGCTAAACTGAGACACATTTTAATACATAGAGAAACAAAAAAAAGAACTATTACAGTGTTTCAAACTGAGCTGGGTCTGCCTGCAGTACATAACCACAATCCTTGACACCAGTCAATAATCTGCATTACGTTTTAAAAGTGGTTCAACCGTCTGCTAAGATTATTTTCGGTATGTTGTTTGTGGGCTTTAGGATTTTTTTTTAAATTCCATAGAGACATAGAGATGCACCTTGGTTCAAACCAGTATTTCACCTGTAAAGACAAACTATCTTTGAAATGACAGCAAACAATCAGATTGCATTTAGGCAAAATGTGCAGGCACAAAGTTCATCAGATCTTCCACATGCACATCAAATTAAAGGGTTTTTTTCCCCAGGAGGCTGTAGCAGAAGACCGGATCCAACAAGCTTCTTCTACATTCCCTAGTGAGTCCCAATCAACATTCCAGAAACACTTCCTACCCCCAGCGAGCCGCCAGATGGCGGCACACGGTGGGAGCAAGAGCAACCCTGCCTTACAAAGAAAGGCATGAGAAACTTCTCCAGCTACCTTCATCCTACTGCAGCTCCATGCGTGCAGCTGGCACCAAAACAAAACAATGCAAAATGAATTAAAAATAAAACCCAAAAAAAAAACCACCATAAAAACCCCCACAAACCAAAAACCAGCAAAAAAAGACACTGAGGAGCATGTGACAAGACCCACGCCAGATGCACTGTTCTAGGAGGTTCATCTCCCTATACTAAGGTAAGCAGAAGACCTAGATCACTCCAGGTCAGGTTGTCCTGACCAATTTTTAAGAAATTCCTATCACAGGGATTCCACAAACTCCCTTTATCATTTCAGCATCAAAACAGCCTCAGAACACTTCTCCTCCATAAGCACAGATGCAAGATCATCTATCTTTGTACACTGTGCACCTTTTGTGAGGCTTTACCAGGCTGAAGTACTCTCTCCTCTGATAATTACTCTGTTTTACATGCAACTGTAAAACAGAAATAACAATATGCAAGTATAATACCACTTTTCAAATTATTACCACTTGTGCTCTCTCATAACCTTCAAATCTACTTTCTGTCATAGTACTGCTTTGCTCCTTGGCTTTACTGAGCCTTGTTGATTTCACACTTGTTTTACTTTTCTTGACCCATTTTCACTTTTATGTTCCTTCAAGCACTTGCTGCACTTCCTACCATGTGCATGCCTAGAGTAAGTGCTCCCTGGCTTCAAGGTATCAGTCACTACCAGACAGCCACCATGAAGACAACAACACGTCCAGTATGAAAGTTATTTCAGCACCAGGCTGCAATTTGAGTCCTTAAATTTTAATGCATAGCTTTCCATTTAAATAATCCAAACAATGGGCTTGCAAAGTCTCCATCCTTAAGCGTAATTATAAAAATCTGCAACAAAACATAGCTATCTTATTGGCAGGTGCCTAAACCACACATACCCACAGTGAGCACCATGAGGCACAGCAGAGGCAGAGATGTGAGAAAGAGCTTCAGGAAACCTTGTCAGGGCAAAGTCTCCTCTGTGGGCTTGAGCTCCATTTCAGCTCTAATCCTCACCCCTGTGCCAGAGCTGCACTGCAGCTCTATCCCCACCTGCCCAAGTCTTTTGCTAATCCTTGACACCCAGCTCACGCTCAGAGTTGCCTCAGTACCACAGCCCAGCCCAGCACAGGGCTGGGTCTGATCCTGCTCACCATCATCAGCACACCTTCTCCATGAGCTATGGGATGTGGCCCATAGGGTACAGTTTATATCCTGGCCTATTCCTCTGCCACCCTTGGCTGCCCAGCTCTTTCAGGGCAGTCTGCTCCTGCTTCCACGTTGCATTTTCTTTCACTATTTCATGTAATCCTTGCAAGAAACTAAAAAAATATCCCATCCATACCTTCATACTCCAGGCTATTCACTGCATTACAGCAAAGCCCAACTTGCTCGTTATCTTTAGTAGCTGTGCAGACAAGCCACATACAGAAGTAGAGGTACAAACTTACCGTTTTACCCTTTTTATGTTACCATGAATCAGTTCTTTCATTCTTTCTTCTACTTTGTTTAGAAGCTGCAAGAAATAGCAAACAATAGGTAGAATTTGTAGATCAGCACTCAATGCAAAATATCTGTTAAATTAGCCTACCTGGAAGTCAATAAAACAGCACCTGCTACAAAAAGGCTTTGAAATGTAACACTAGAAGCCCATGAGTAACTAGCTGGCCTCCTCAGCCTTGTTACTAGCAAGAATGTGCACATTTCAGCAGCTGTCATCACTGCATTTAACTGTTCTCCAGGACAACACATCCAAAGAGGGAACATGAGAACCCTTCGAAGTTCCATTCCTGCTACAGCAGTAGCCTCTTCCCCTGCAATATTCAATGTCTAGAGCCTTCATGCCAGGGAAAATGAAGTTGTTTTTCTCCATGGGGCAAAAGACTGAGTATGGAGGCTTCACATCTCTCAGAACAGAAAATACAAAGAAGTCTCACACTAATACACCAGGCTGCAGACTGAACATCTCATGTCCTCCCTCACTGCCCTGGTAGCAGAAGAGACCCAAGCCCTAACCAAGGCTGCTGTACCTTCACAACTGTTACAAAGAACACAAGGCCCACTACTTGCAGAGGAGTGTGTGCATTCATGCACTCATGTGTGCACTGCTTCAACAGGTGCTACTGTTCCTCATCTGTGAGCATCCAGGTTTGAACTGACTTTAATATTTTTAATCTTTTACCATGATAGACCTTGACACACCTGGAAAAAAAAGGGGATCCCCATACAGTTAGGTAAATCTAGTAAGATAAGCAACACTCGTACCTGGTCAACTTCTTCTCTTCCTTTCATGTCATCATTGTAGCTCTGCAGATCCACCAACACCAGTCCATGAGGGTGAATTCTCAAATTGGCAAAACTACAAAAGAAAGTGATGACAAATTTATTATCAAAAATCAGAGTAAGGAAAGAAAATCTAAACCAAGTTATATTAAAATTCAGAATGAATATATTTTTCCCCAGCATCTGTAACTGTTGGCAGTGCCAGCTCAAGTCTTCCTCTGCAAGTCACAAAGAGCAAGCAAAGTTGTAAGAACTTGCCTATCACTACACCACTAACAAAACCCAGTAAGACGCAAGGCAGTGAAACAGGGTGTTTAAGCCACAACAACAGTACAATGAGAATACACTGCTTGCTAATCTATAAGGCCTGCTGGAACAGGTGTGTTGGTTTGGTTTGGGCTTTTTAATTGAAAACAAGCCTTAAGAAAACAGCTGGACACTTTCCTTCCCCTATATTTTCCTTTTCACTTCTGCGTCTGTTTTGTTTTGAAGGCAGGGTAGTTGGGATTGGTTGTTTGATTTTTTTGTTGTGGTTTTTATTTTTTTATAGTAACTATTCAGAGACACTGATCACATTCAAAGCTGAATAAAAATCTGTAAGTGAAAAACAATAAGCATCCTGGAGCAAACCACAACTTTGACTGGCAAAGAAACTGCAGCAGCAAGCTCTCATTGATGAATACAAAGTCAACAAAACTCCTACTGCGTATTTACTACAGAAACATTTAAAGACCAAAGAGCAAGGCTTTACCATGCTAAGTACATTAGGTGAACAAAGAGAGAATCCCTGAGAACTTCCAGTGAAGAAAACAAGAGCTAAGGGCAGTGAGGAAGGACACAAGGAAACAGTGTAGCAGAAGCAATAGCCTTCTCATTCTAGGGAAGAGAGAAGACAAAAAGAAACAGAAAGGCTACAAAGGAAGTGGAGGAGAAAAACATACACGGAAAAAAAGCAGAAGAGGGGATGAGAACAGGAACGGCTGAACAAAGAAAGAAGGGTATTCAGGGATAGAAATGCACTAGTACAACACAGAAACCTCAGATAAAGCTGGATCATTCTCTGAATGCTCCATTCTCTGCCTGTCTCCTCTTATCACCCCACTCAGCCCCTAAGGAAAACACAAACCAACTCTTTTTATGACAAAGTTTACGTGACCTTTCATCTTCCCACCACTCCCACCTTTTTTGTCTCTTCCAGAGCTCCTTTTGCAAACTGTCAGCCCCAATAAGAACACCACCTCCCCCATGGTGCTGGGACTTTCAGCCCCCAGCTGCAGCCAGAGATAAAACCCTGAATATTGTGCATTATCTCAAGATAACTTCTGGTAACTGTAAAACAATCAAATTATGAAACTGACTGAAGCAATTCAAGAATAAAAACACCCTACTGGCTTTGGAACAGCAGTGATCTGCAGCTCTCATGTGTTACTACTGTCACCCAGCTCTCTTCAGAGGATGAGTCTGGGCAGTCTGAGTCTTTCCTGAAGACTCTGCAGACAGGTCTTGCCCCCAGGAAGAAAAGGTTTCTATTTACTACACACATGCACACCCAGAGCACAGAGACTGTCACAAGGCTGCTCCTTGGAGCAGCCCTCCCTCCATCCCAGAGCTTCCCCACTAGGTGTCCTCCGACACAGGGTTTTGCTTAGGGATCACAAAAGCCTACCAGGATTCTGTTCATATGAGGGTTTGGGTTTTGTTTTTTTTTAAAGGAAACACAAAAGAGCAGAATTAAAACATGGAAGTAATTGTCACTCCAGCAGGTTTTGGACATGACAATTCACAGAGAAAAGGGTGAAGTCCATAGGCCCTCAGAGCTGTGGCACTACAGACAGAAATATGGATATGCAGTTCATAAGACAGCTCTGTAATTTGAGTCCCTGAAAACTGGCATGGTGTCAGAAATATTTTCACTGTTAGAAAAATGTTTTATCAGTTTATTTCCATATTCTGGGAGTTGGTGTTGGCACAAAAGAGCAACGGATTGACTGCCCTGTGACTCAAGTTCTCTGTTAAATTAATTTCCTACAAGAATCACGCAGCTGTCATAAGATTTGACAGTTGACAGCTTCACTTCCCCTGTGACTCGCTGAGAGCCTCAGCAGGGGATGTTCCTGCCCCTGCTTTGAGGTGGGAGGCAAGAGAGGCAGAGAGGAGAGTTGCTCTGAAAGTACAGCCACACAACTTCAGATTTGTAAGAGATATGACAGCATTAGAGCACAGAGACAACAGTCTGCAGAACCATCCATTTCATCCAATTGTCACCTCCAGCAGAGTAGCAGGGTCCTGACACCTGGGGCAAGGGGAAAGAGATGAAAGGCAGGCAGCAGACTGTATAATGGGACAAAATTTCAAGTTCCAACAGGTTCCAAGTTTCTGGCTGATATTCTCAGCTAGCTGATGTTAAAAAAAAAAACAAACTTGAATGAAATTCAAAACTCTCAACAATAATACAGGTCCAGGTTGGTTACACCTTGGCTTTAAATTATCCAGATGAAAACAGACACCTAAAATAAGCTAAAATGCCTGGAAAGATTTAAGCACACAGACAACAGTACAAATGTACTCAAAAAAGTGAACAGTCCAGTATTAAGTACTATTAATGCAGTAGTGGTAGGCAAAAGCTGAACTCACAAAAAGCTACTAACTTCAGCCAGCAAACAGCAAAGGCTATGCTGCCTTTTGTCACTGTACATTTTTCTGCTTGGCAGAACATATCTGAACGCAGGTTTTTATCAGCAGCTGCTCTTTTAATACGTGGAAGAGGGTTCTTTAAAACAATGAAAACAGTTTCCATTTTCTATCTATGAATACACAGGAAAGGTTACTTTCGAATCCAAATAAGGGGAAAAATGAAGTTTGCTTTAAAATTAGCCCCTCCTGTCTCATCTTTCTGAAAAATGTAATACCTGTTTTTAAAAAAAAAGCCACCTGCCACACTTTTGGTGTGTGCTTGCATGTAATTTCATAAAAGTAGCAAGGGGAAGAAAAAGCTCAGTGAGGAGTTATCCTCTTCCTTTCCATCTGGCAAGGAAATCTGCATCTGGAAAGCAGCCCCCACTGTAAGAACACTCCACTTCCTGCTGCACCTGCATATCTGTCACATCCTCCAAGGCAGCGCTCAAGCTTTTTGTGCTTGTACGCAAACAAGTGTCAGCCACAGACAATTCTATTGAGTGCTGCATCTTAGCACCCGAACATCAGAAAACATCAGATGCCAACAAATAATTCCAAACTGCACAAATCAAAAAGAAACTGCTGGAAACAGAATTAGGAATCAAAGATCAAAATATTCTAATCCAAAATGTACCATCCTACCTTAGTTACTCGTACTGCAGAGTACAATGAAACACTGCAAACTCATGTACCCATGAAAGGATTTCCCAAACCCCACACCCAGAGAATAAAGCTGAATAGAAAGACAGATACCTACAAATGCCTCTTTACCCATCAAAGCTTTTATCTGCTGACTAACTTTGAATTACTATAAAAGAGAATAGTTCAAGTATTTGAAAAACAGCTTGCCACTAAAAGCATCACCTATCAAACTACTCAATGAGAGAGTAAATAAAAATTTGCTTATACTAGGAAAATAAAATTTTTGAAAATGGCATGACACTGTTTCCCTAAAACATACTATTTTTTAAAGTTCTTCACCTTAATTACAAAGTACTTGAGGGACCTTAAAGGAGCTAGAAAATCACATTTCTTCATTATACCATTAGTCCAGTTCTGTTTTTACACAGTAAGAAAATTAAACCAATGAAAGCTACCACGGTAAGCTGTTGCTGATTCCTACCAACTGCTTCCTATTCTTCAGCCCATTTTTACACTCTGGGTCACTCCATAGGCAACTACAACATTTTAGCCTGAAACAAAGAGCTGAGGAATGTTCATCCTGCTGCTTTAAAATATGCTGTCTAGCATACAGAGTGGCTAGCAAAAGACTAACAAAGAAAAGAAAAAAGTAAACACACTCCCCTCTCCCTTCACAGTGTTAATATATTCATCCGCATCTCAGTGACATACAAACCAAATTCAACTGGGTAAAGCTTTCACTGCTGTGAACAGTGAAGTCAAACGCAGTAGGATTATACCTCTCTAAACAAGAATTCAGACACCAAAGTTAAAAATGGATGTGTGATATAGGGGAGGACAAAGCTTTTCTAAAACACACTCTTCTACTGTAGAAACAATGACTCAAGTTTCAGGTTTTGGGGGTTTTTGAAGAACTTCAAGGTGGAACATGACAAAAGAAGGAGCACAGATGCACAAGGAAGAAAACTCTCATAGCTCTATGCAGCATAATAAAAGGCTACTTTCTCCCAAGCAGTAATGAGATTAAAACAAAGTATTAGTTGAAAAGATAGCTATTTCTAAATTTTAGCTTCACTGATTTTTCTCCTTAACTTCAGATGTAACAACACTTCTTAATCTGTTGAAATATACTAGGCAGTATGACCCTGTACTAAGTCACATATACATTAAAAAAGATAAAAACTTCACATGTTTTAAACCTAACTTAACTGTTTAGTCCAAGGTAGTGACATTTCAGTAAAAGCATGCTACTTAATGTGGCCCTACAAACCACTCTAAAAGAAATCTAAAATCCTACAGCTCAGAAAAAGAAGACTGCTGGGGCCTCAAAACTCAAGAGACAGAGCTCCACTCTGGCACATACTACTGTTCCCCGAGCAGTGTTTGGACAAGGGGGCTGGCAAAGCAGAGAGGAATGCATCCATCCCTACCACTTCAGAGAAGAAGTTGAGTGGCTCAAGTGAGCAATTCCCTGCCCCACTCCAGAGCCTTGTGTTGACAACCCCATTAGTAAGTATCTCCAGCTGAACCTCCCTCAATTAGGTTCTTTGTCAGAACAAATCACAAAGCAAATGGACCAGGTAGAGTTGCCACATATGACTTTTGCTTGTTTAGCTTTGGACAAAAGAGAACAGGGATCTGTTGCTTTGGTAATGACAACAGGAAAGCAGGTCTTAATCCCCAAATCAGCTCCAATTCATTCACCCAGCACAGCCCTCCATGGAGCTGTTCACACGGTGGCTTTGTCAGAGACTGTTTTGTCAACAGCAGGGCCCACAATTCCACAGACTGCAGCACAGGGCACCCTGCAGGCTTATGGGGGTTATCTCAGCAAACTCTGGAGTACAGACACTGTTTAGCAACATATTACTATCTCATCCCAAATATGCTTCCCAGTGATTAGTACCCAGATTGTTACATCAACTGCACATCTGTCTCACAATGGCTCAGTCACCTTTGGCTGGCTAAAAACATGTTTGTGTGCACATGCTCACAAAACCCTTACTCACAGCACCCACTCCATCTCTCCTTCTAGGGAACTTGTTTCAAATTGTAGCCAGCCATCCTTACAAGAGCTGCTCAAGACATACCTACATCACAATTCTTTTTTCCAAGTTTTACTACAACTGCTGTTGGAAATGAAGTACACTCACTGCTTTGCAGGGAAAGAAGAGGTAAAGTCTGCATGCCCTGGCTACTTTCTTCCTAGTTGTGTCAGGTAATATTTTTATTCTAACTAAAATGTATGATATTTTAGGGCACTAAGATAAAGTGCAGACAAACTTGCTGGTATTAAAACAGAACTAGGAAGTTCTATTTTAACTATTTAGTCAGCTGAAATCCATATGCTCATCAGTTCATTCTTACAACTTGTGAAATGTGTTTGTTTTGCAAGGTTTTTTAACTGTCCAGTCTGTTGGGTTTTATGGGTTTACAACCTCATTTGTTTAAGTTAACTGAAACTACATCAAACAAATACAATCCACACTAGCAGAAATATACTGTTTAGGGCTACCTTAAAAAAAAGTATTCATGCTTGTTGTATAACCAGAGGAAACAAAACTGCTGAGGTGCCAAAACTCACAGAAAGTTCCCCTATGCACATGTTCAGCTGACAGTGTAACAAGAGCAATCGAGTCAGATATTTTAAAATTTAGGTTTTTATAAGAACCTTTCTTAGAGATGCTTCCAGGTGCCAGTCCACTTATTTCCTGGAAAAGTTACGCAACAAAACATGGTTTTCTAGGAAGTTCCTGGAACACATCAAACAACAGGCAATTTAACTCTGAAACCACTCCTTTAAAAGAAGCTATCATCTTAAGGAGAATGATTAGATGAATTTGCAAAGAGAACACCCAATTTGAGAATTCACATCTCATTTCCCTCTAACACTCAAGGAAATGCAGGAAAGCAACATGAGGCCATAAAATCAAATACACCCAACCTTTTAATCTTCAAACTTCTTTTTGCTTTTAGGTATTCTTTTAATTCTTCAGAGTTGGTAGAACCTTGATATTATTTTAGCAGAATTACATGAAAGCTTAACTCAATAAAGAGGAAGGATAGAGCCAGAGTAGAAAATGACCAACTTTGCTATCTTTTCACTGACTCACAGACAAAAGGTTACCAGAACTGCAATGTTGATCAAATGATTCAGGAAGAATATAAAAGCACATGTAATTAAAGACAGAATAAACAAGGCTGTACAAAAGCAAGATACAAGTAACATATTTTTCTAGATACATCAAGTAATTTTGAGCAGAAAAAAAAACAGTGCCACATTTGAAAAGCTAGCTGAAATATAATAAAAACTTCATAGGGCACAACTGAGAATGATAACCACAGAACTACTCATATTCACTGACTTGTTACCTTAGTTTGGGTCTCAAAAACCCCCCACAAAAAAATCCCAATTAAACAAATAGAAACAAACCACCAAACAAAACAAATCCAACCAGCAAAAAAGAGAACAGTCAACCCCAAAGCAGCAGCTGCCACAGTTATGACAAGGACAGGTAACTGAATAACAATAAAGAAATTTAGTGCAATAAAACCATGGTAGTTACTTATAAATAGACCAGATTAATGTATACCATAATCAACTAACTGTGAAGCAGCATCAGGAAATAAAGTGAATGCAGCTTTGTTTATAAGTTTGTCCCAGCAGACTCAGCTTTTGTGTCACTAATGACACCAACCACCCTTATCATGCTGTTAATTACCTCAATCTGCTTGAGAATTTGAAGCATATAACAGCATATAAATACAGACAGACACAAAGTTGTCATTGTTCATATGCCAAGGTTAGACTCCAACATGTTTAGACATATTTAATGGTCAGAAAATTACAAATAGTTAAGCTGTACTTGAGCTTTCCTGCATCTGGAAGGACTAGTGCTGAGACCATGGTACAATTCTATGGTACAGACCAGACTGACCAGTTCAGACTGTTCAGTTTGACCTTCTGATGGCCAAACTGCAAGATGACACAGTCCAGATTAGAAACAATATTCTGCAAGGCTGATAAATGGATAGATTGCCCTGTCAACACTACAGGAGGTCCAATAGAGGGAGAAATAAATACTTTAAGGAAGGACAGCAGAGATATAATCAAAAGAAAATCCACTCACCTGCCATTTTTTTTGATGTAGGTTACTAAATAACCATGATCTTCCCAGTTATGAACTGTTTCTGTCATTCCCTGCTCCTGAAAAATGGGCTGTAGAGCTTTAAGAACGGCATTACAGTCAGCTGCAAGATTAAGAGAGAAAAAAATAATCAGTGAGGATTTTCTACTCAAGTTACTTCTTGCCTTTTGTTACAGGCTGGAAAGTTTTTCCTGGAAGCCTGGATTAATTTTTCTTTAAGTACCATTTGAACACTCTTTCATGTATCCTCTCTTCTGCCCATCCTCATCTACCCAGAGATATTTCTCAGTGCATGGGTAACCAAACAACTTTAAATCAGTTTTCACACCTGAGCAAAAATGGTTATCTACTATGGATGTAATCAGAGTATTTTTATTACAGCTACTATTGATCATATACTATATCACAATCCACACAAGTCTTTACTCACGTAATTACTTTTAAAATCACTCAAGACACAAACAGCAATCCCAAAAAACCCCACAGCACTGACAAGAAACCTCAAAAAAAAGTTAAGCTGTAATACTGGATAACTACAAAGGCATTGAAGACTAGCCTATCCACCCTACCCCTACACAAATATCCTTTCTTCTAACATCCAGGCCAGAGCAAGTCCTCAGTTGAAATCTTCATGATAATATGGAGAAGAACTCTCAGATGAGCACACAAAAACTCACTTGGAAATAACTGACATTACTTTGGTACAACTATCTTCAAAAGAAAGCTGATAATTTGTCTATAAAGGTATTTATTCAGTCAGAATATGCTAAATTCAGAAGTCTCAAGTTTACTGTACAGTTTTGGGGGGGTTTTGTTACCCACAACATAGCTTTAATGAACAATTTTAGTTTCTTCAAATAAGTGTCTCAAAACAAGTTGCAAGCTTTGCCAATTTATTTTGGAGTTGACAAGGTGAATTAGTGGAGGACACTCCTAGAATTGCACTTAGCAGAACAGGAACAAAACTGGAAAGACCTAGCACACCAGTGTCAGTAAGGAGACCTAACGAAACATCAATCTACAGGCTGTCCCTGGAAGACAAGTAGCATCACTTCCACTTCACAAAACACAGAACTAAGCCACTGTGGTCATGAAAAATGGCAACAATGTAACCAGGAATTAGTATCTCTGCCACACAAATCAGCTGACACCGACTTGCGGAGGCACAGTTCACAACCAAATGCTTCAGCACAGACACAATCTTCCCCACTGTGACTTTTTTCTTAAAGAGTTATTCCCAAAGTACTTATTTTATTTTACCCCTGCTCCCAAAATGCATATACATTGGAGGCCAGTAAAGGTAGCCAGCAGACATAATCAGCAATAGTTTCCAGGATAAAATGGAGTTGTACAAGCTACAAAGTGAAAAAAGATCCATACCAAATAAATCAAAGTTCCTCAATCAATCATCTCTATCCAACTCCACGGCAGACTAAGCTAAAAATCTGATTGCTTGAAACTTATGTTCACCCACCCATAAACCCTAGACTTGAATTACCCCTGAATGTTTCAACCAGACAGACTGAAGTAACTGACATAGTATTTACTTTTCTTCAAACAAAATCAAGAGCAAGCCAATTCCCCAGTAGGCAAGGATATTCAATAAAAGCTGGAAGGCTTTGCTTATTGCTCATTCTATCTGATGTCAATGCATGTTCTGAGATTTATTTTTCACCTTCTAAATCTCACTCAACTCCATGTTGCCAACTAAAGGCAAACAGGACCAACAAAACTAAATTCTGATAGACCACAGTGAATTATTTAACTGCTGATTCCTTTCTCAGTCAGGAGAATCACTGATGAAACACCACAGTCTACTACCACCATGAAACTTCTTCCTTCCCCTACCTTTCTGTAAAAAAATGAATCATCTGTACCAGTAAGATTTTAAAGTTCCTATGCAGTGTCAGGTGTACCACAGCACAGGCAATAAGGCTCAGAGTACACAGCTTGTCTGCCCAGTAACCACGGTTACAGCAGCAATAAGTGTGCCAGCAATCAAACCAACATGTTTTTCAGACATCAAAAGAACAGATAAACGGGGCCATAACTGTGAGCCACAGTTCTTGAACAGGTTCTAATCTCTGCCTTGCACCAGCAAGGGAACTTGGCAAGGCTCACTTTGAACTTGCAGCTTCTGGCAGACATCAGAGGGTTTTGGAGAAGGTAAGAGCAGCTGCTCTAATGCCAGTACATTCACAAAGAATTTTTCTCACTTCAGACATGTAGTCCCCACTTCCTCAGTAGCAATTGCTTCCTTGCCCAACTCCTTTACCTTCTCTGTCATCTTCACAACAAATGCCTACTTCCACCATTTACTTCTTAAGCCACCACCACAAAAACATTAAAAACCCTGTTTACTAACGCATGCCATACCCTCCAAGGGCTAAGAGTAAAATGACATGAGACCCAAATTGAACCAGGGTCCAACCAACCCCCAAACCACTTCACTTCTGCAGCTTCTGCAAGACTTCAGCAAGATGGTGAACAGACTGAAAGAACTGAAGTACTCATACCACATTCAGCCTGTTTTCAACAGCTTTAAGGAATCCTGCTAGGTGCATCTTGGCAGACACTGCAGGACAAATCATCACTGATCTTTTTCTGCTCCATGAACATATCAACCCCTCGCATACAGCTCATCACTCAGCCACAGAGTTCTTTGCTAAGAACCCAGGCAGAAGCTTGATTAAGCTCTATCATGCTATTAACTTTAGGAAATTAAAACAACAACATACTCTTTCACCAGGTATCCTTTTAGTTATACCACACAAGATTTGCCTTGGAGGGATAATTAATTCTCCCAAGTTGGAGATTCCCTTATAAAATGTTTGAGGCCTTCAGTGTTGCTTGAAGGCATCAGGCAGTTTCAGCAATCTCAGGATGTCTCACCCAAGCGCTCTTGTCACCGCCTCACTCCAAGCTCAGATATGCTCTTATCAAGCACTGATAACCAAATAGGACAATGGGGATTAAAACAGGAACACCTTTGAATCTACATCTAAATGTTTATTCAAGTAGTCATTACTCTTTTTGGTTATTCAGGAACAGAAGAAAAACTCTGGATACCAAGTATAAAATACTGGTTTAGGCATTTGATAATTATTTGCCAGAAGTAATGAAAATGCCTGGAGTTTCAACTTTAGAGAACAGGAACAAAACTCACTATGTACAGGATTTGAAATATATGTATTTTTCAAGAGAGTTAATATTCAGTTTAGCCAGAATGTTTTTGAACCCCAGCACACACAGAACACAACACAAGAGAAGACTTGCAGCAGTTGCAGATGTTCCTCTGAATTTAAGCAGCAAAGCAGCCAGTAACTGACAGTAATCTGTGAACATGATAGCAAGTCCAGAGTTGCTGTAAGCATCAAGTCTGACCTCATGCACAACACTGGGTAGTTCTACCCTGATAACTGAGCTCAATGTTGGAATCATCTACTATTGAGCCAGACTACCTCTGAAAACATTCTGGATTAAGACTTCTTCATGCCCTACAATCAACAAAATTCCAGTAAGCTTTGGGAACAGATTAATTCTCATTTGAAAATATTCACCCCATTTCCAACTTTACATTTTTCTTACCCTGATTTTCAACCATTTCTTCTAACAATTGAGAATACAGCATAACCAAAACAATAAAACACATCAAAGCATTTATATATGATTCTGCAACTGAAGAATTTTGCCTTGGCAGCTAAATATTCAGAGAAAGGTGAAGAAAACAAATCAAACTAAGTGCTTCATTAAGAAGCATACATTAAAGAGTTAGCATAATTTAGGAATCAAGATGCAGAATATGCTAATAGTAAACAGCAACCTGAACTGCTGGCATATTGTTTCAGTTCAGAGCTGTTTAGGTTGTTTCAACATAATAAATCCTTGTTTTGCAAGTCTGATATTCTTGCACACAGGCACTCTACCTATCAACTCCAATTCTTCAAAATTCTTACAGGAAAAGGCAATACAGAGACAGGGTGGGAGGGCAGCACATACAAGTGATGAAGGGAACACACCTGACAGAAGATTCCTTTCTAGGCAGCTGAGGTCCAGGGACAGCTCAAGAAGGGCAGCAGGAGGGGGTGCCTCCAACCTGCTCCAGCTGCACACCTGACTGCTCTGGCACTGAGCTCACCACAGTCAAAACTGGCAGCCCCCTCCACCACCACCTCTTACTGGAAATAGTGTCCTCAGGCTCACAGGGCTACAGGGAGGGAATCTCTCACTCACAGACTGCTCCAAGGTGTTTTTCAAATGCCAATATTAATGCCAGCATCTCAACCTTAACCATCAAAAAACTGCAGAATTAAGAAGTGTGCAGCAGAAATGTTTGGTGAGCAAATTTGTTCATTAACTTTAAAAATCCAGAGCCAAGGAGAAGCTTCAGGCTCCCATGTATTTTCCATGTCCTAGATTTTTTTCCGCACTTGAGAAAACAGAAATAAAAACAAAAAAATAAGCTAAAAGTCACAACAGTTTATGGAAAGTCAACAGCTGCCTCCTCCTCCTAGGTGCCCCTCTCTATTGTATGTGACCAGGTAGAGCAGTACATAATTTGCAGATAACTTGATATCACTTAGTCATCAACTCCTGCATGGCAATCTTTTTCTTAGAAAAAGAAAACCTAAGAATTGTAATTCTTCTGTGCTAATTAAAAGGATCTGCCTGCATGGAAAATAAGTGAGCAGAGTGCACTGGGGTTTGAAACAGACTACCTAGAGAAGTTTTCACAGCAATATATAAAACAGGCTCAACTAAAGTCAGAATGCCAACAGCTGCCTAAGCTGAGCCTTGTCCTCCAACAAGAAAATAATCCCACACCCCACAAGAATAAAAGTACACCCTGCAAGTATACCCCAAGACCCCTGGTTTCATAACTGCCCAGAACAAAGCAGGTAGCTTTTTCCTGACATGTAAACAGATGCAAATGAATAAAAACTGGCTTCAGCAACATACACATTCTGGGTATTAAGATTCAAAGTCTCCCACCAGAACACACACACAGGAAAAATCCATTGCTTTGTCCTTGACAGCTCTGCAAAAGAATAAAACACCAGGAAGCAGAAAATTATACTAAAGTACTCCTTTCAATCAATTTGCACCCATGAGGACCATCCTCATTATGTTGACTTAGACACAGAAGTCAATAAATCATGTATGGAGTGAGGCTTAAGGGGGCAGCAGGTGGAAAAAGTCATCTACTACTCATTCATCCATGAGAAGACAGATCATCAAGTTTCCTAGTGCACTCACTCTATTGCATTATGAATTACACAAGGCTAGGAGTAGAAGGCTGCTTTTTCCAAAGGTTTCCACAGAACACCTCCCCCACTCCTATTTTTAAGGATTTTCAGCTACATAGTGAATAGGGGCAAATGCAGCTATACTGGGTCCCATCAGCAGGTGCATGAACCTACTGGTGCTTCCATGTGATCACCAGAGCCAACAGGAGTCCCTCTGTGCATCCAAGGGTCCTTCAGGAAACTGTGGGTAAAACAACCATGATCAGAATAAGCTCTCAAAGCTTTAACAATACCCAGCTACAAGGGAGAATTTAACACTCTCTCCTCCCCTGCACTACCACCACCTTTGTATTAGCTCCCTAATCACCTTCAAGGGAGAATTCCACAGAAGATCTCAAGTCTTCAGCAAATATAGGTCTATGAGATCCATCCACTTCCATAATGGAATAAATACACTAAAAATAAGTTATTCCTTCATCCTTCCTCTACTTGATTTGCTGTATTAGGGCTATCAAAAAATTAAATTTACTGCACAAATACAGATTCTGGATTCATCAGTATCTGAAGGCTCACTCCCAATTATTCCTGCAGAACAATGTACTATGGAAAATTAAAAAGAATCCACCACAGAGACTTGTGAGAAGGGTTTTCCCTTGTTAGCTTTTGGCAAAATTTTAGAAGACCATCATGTCTGGAAGCACATTAGGGTCCATATTTTCAATCACTAGCAGAATCTCCCCCATTTATTCTGACATTTACAAATCATTTCTCTCTCTATTTTCAATTAAATATATGCTTTAAAAGTATCTTCCTATACCTGGCATCTAATTCCAGTTAGTAATGATATGGCATCCTACTACAGTAAACTTTTTAAATGCCCATCTTCTGGAAATGTGAGCAACAGATCACAAAGCAACTCTCTGGTAACTCAAAAAAAAAAAAAAACCAAAACAACATAGGCCTCCACTTGAGTCTTAATATCACCAAATGTAGTTTCAATGCCTTAACAAACTTCATTTGTCTCCCAGTAACACACAACTGAAGTCCACCAACTGGCATACAAAGACTGTTCACATTTTAAACCTTAACATCTCTTGAAATACCTGTTCAAACAAAAAAGCTGTAGAGAAAAAAACACCTGGTAACAGAACTTCAGCATGTCCAAATAATATCAGCTCTTCTGGTCACTTAGATTTTTCAAGCCACTTTAATCACCTATGACCCAACCATCTTCTAGATAAATATTAAGCATAGTATGCTAATGCATCCTATATGCTTTCCTCTCCTTTCAAGGATTTTGATATTTAAGAGGCATGGTCAGAGAAATGTATCTGAAATGGGAAATACCGATGTGTGAAAGCAGTCTTCATTTCCAGCAAGAATTTGCTCTACAGCCTCAAACCAGAGCCTCACAAAAAACATCTCCCACACTGTTAGCCTTCACCTTTACAGGTGACAGTTCCTTCATGTCTGAGCAAGCAGCCATTGAGAACTTGACATCATGCTGGAGAATCACATAATTATATTTTCAGAGTTCCAGTCATAAAGTATTTTAATCTTCAAAACTAGAAACCAACAAAAGCAGGCAATGAGTTCATAGCAGTCGTTACTGCTAAAAATGGAAAGCTATTAATACCTGTATTAACACCTCCTGACAAGCCCCATTTG
Source organism: Urocynchramus pylzowi (assembly GCA_013397555.1). NCBI lineage: Eukaryota > Metazoa > Chordata > Aves > Passeriformes > Fringillidae > Urocynchramus > Urocynchramus pylzowi. Next base: position 1,259,701 of record VZRH01007150.1, read on the forward strand.
TGCTCTGACACTCAGCAGGCCAGTTCTTGGTCCAGGCCTGCCAGAACTAGACCATGGAGACCTGCAGGGTTCAGCTCCTAACAGCCCAGACAAAGGCACAGGCTGAGCCCACACCACTCATGGAGGCTGCTAAGGAAACACTACCAAAACAGACCCATTCCTGAACTGCAGTTGCAAACACACCTTTAGCCAAGGTTGATAACATAGCTGCAAGCTCCAGAGACATCTGAGTCTTGTTTAATCCTTATTTACATGGTCTTCACATACACAGCATAGCTAAGGAGTCAGCAAATTTTGTTCACATACCATAAATCAATAAGGTAAGGAGATAAGCCTGTCACCTGCATGTTATCACTGCAATCAGATGTTTCAGCACTTCAGACAATTCAACACTCGACAGAACCAGTCAAAGTTAGCTATAAGGATCAGAGATACCATTCCCTCACAAGAAATTCAAACATACTTAACATGTTTTTACAGCTAACTGTAGCCAGCTCCAGCCACAAAAGCAAAATCCATATCATAGGAAAAAACAAAGCCTTAGCATCTCTAGTACATCAGGCAACAAAAGCACTCACCAGAGAACATCAAATGAAAAGTAACTCACTATATAGGTAAGGGCTTGAATCTCTTATTGATGAGTTTTATTTATAATCTTAAGCTTAGACTAATACTGAACTTGATAGCTTCTTGCTCCTTCATACACAAGATTGACTTACTTGAGAAACAAACCACAAGTTTAAGAAAAAAATCAAGTTTTCAATGCCAGTCATCTCTTCCTGCATTCTCTGCTATTCCCAAGCTTAGTATGGGATGAACAATGATTCAGCATCTAGAACTGCTGATTATCTGCTAAATAAACCAAACCAGCACCACTTCCAAGTTGTCTTTATTACAGCAAGACACAGTTCAAAACACAAGCAACTGAACTCATGCAGTGTTTTCCCAGGAAGAAGTTAGGGCAGAGATTTCAGAGACAGTAGCAAGAAAGAGCCAATGCAGCACCCCTTAACCCCCTACCTCCCCCCAGTATTTAGTTCTCCTAAATACTCTTCTTCCCAGGAAATTACCCTTTCAAAAAAACCATTTTCTTAATTAGTTCTTAAAATAAGGAAATTCAACAAAAAAGCTTTTAAAAGGTGTAAAACTCAAAACCTTGTCAAGTCTTCCCCCCCTTCAAAAGCACAGATCAACACAGCCAAAAATTAGCACATAAAACTTTAGTACTGCTCCATGAAGGACGTTAAGACTTCCAATCCAAACAAAGACATGAATGAAAATATTATTTTAACTGCATTCAGTTCAAATATTTAACAATTTGATAGCCTAAGTAAAAACTTGAATACTGAAAGTATATTTAGGAGGATAAATCAGAACACCTGATAGTTAAGATTTTCCCCTCCTGGAGTGTCAGAATTGAGCAGTGGACCCAACCTTGTAGACAGAAAGCAAGCTACTGACAGAGGATGCTCAGCCTACAAAAGGTCATTCCCTTCTATCTCCTTGAAAACATTAATTTGAGGAAAACCAGATCATGCGCACACACAGATTTACTTAAATTTTTTCTTAAATTTAAGCACTGCCCTACCTGCACTCTCTCCAACCCCAGCATTCCCAGAGTATGTAATTCACCCAAGAGCTTCCTAAGCATTTGTTTCAGTAACTGTGCCAGCTCAGGTAACCACTGCTCTCCTCCACCAGCTCACTCATCTGTGCCCTGGCCCTCAGTCCCTCAGGCACAACTGTCTGTGCCACTGTACCATGCACTATTTATAATCCCCCCAGCAATCATCCCGAACAGCAAACATGCAGACAATTCAAACTGATTACCAACTAATCTGCCTTTCAAAACAACTTTCTGAAGCAAAGAACCCAAATCTCACAAGAGTCTTCATATTATCTCTCAGAGAAACCTGAAGAACATCCATCAGTTCAATACTCAACAACCAAGAAAACTAAGCTTTGTTGACACATTCATGCATGGATGCAGAAACTCCCATGTGCAAGCAGATTTACAACATACAGTAAACCTAAAATCAGCTCTGTACAGGTATAAGGCACCAAATATGTATATACTTTCATAATAAAGTCCTCAAAGTAAGTAACTTGAGGAGTCTCCAATTCATCTCTTCTGACTAACAAAAAGACCACAACTAAAGCTTTCCATGCCCCAATTAAAGAAGGCCAGCAAGCTGTGTCCATTTTTGTAAAAGTTAAAAGAGTCCTCTCGTATTTTAGGATAGGGAACACTATGCTGTTTGCCTGCTAAAGCTGTCTGTTTATCTCCAGGGTCACAGATAAGTAAAATATTTCTGTTCAAAGGGCTAAGCTCTAGAGTTGCTAATTTAATCAGCTCTTGAGAAGACCATTACTGAAACTCAGGCTGTGCTATCAAAAGATTCACCCCTACTTATATTTTTAACTGACTACTCCTAAAAAACTAATGAGGTGCCTAATTAGAGGAAATAGTTACAAGGACAGGCAAAAGGGCCTTTTTTTTAATAGTATATAGATTTTTGTAGTACACAAAAAAAATTTATTGAAAAGTTTGAAAAAAAAAAAAAACTGGCAGCTTTTAGCAGAAGTACATGGCTTTAATCATCTCATGCAACCCCGCTCCCAAGGCAATACTGTGTTCCCCCACCTCAAACCAGCACAAGAGGACCTGCTGTCTCAAACTCCCCAGACCCACGTTTTTATTGACCTTGCTGGCATTTCCAACAACCTTACAGAAGTGATGATTGCAAACAAAGAAATGGCTACATAAGAGTTATTATCAAGATCCTTGCTGAGTACATTTGAGTCCTGAAGAATGTACATGACAAGCTCCACAGTCCAACACCCCAAGACAACTGGACTGCCTGAAACCAGGACTGCTATTGAAAGGGTTTGTAACATGCCAAGTAAGTCAGCCAGTAAGAACAACCCACCAGAATCCACACCATTCTGCAGCACAAGCAGTTGCTAAGAGCTGCACAAGTATTAACACATGACAAAATCCCATCTTCCTCATGCACAGCTGTAACCTGTGGATCTTTTCCCTGCCAGCAACAAAGACAGGCTCCATCCTTCACTCACAGAGAACCTCAGAAGACTGAGGATAGAGACAAGAGACACATACCAAAGTGATAAACAGATCCCAGAGAACTATTAACATCTCAGCCTTTATAATCATCTTCAGTCTTGATGGTAGACAATCACAATGATGCCTTTGGATAGTTGCTGTGTTAAAAGTGAACAGTGAGAAACATATATAGATTATTTCCACCATGTATAACGACTCAGACCAAGCAGATTCTTAAAAAAAAAAAAAAAACACCATTACCATGTACAGTTATTGCAAGATGCATTGCAATGAAACAAACTATTGTACAACCTTCCTAGAAAGTACAGATGCCATTTATCTGGACTTTTGCAAAGCCTTTGACACAATCCCCCACAACATCCTTCTCTCTAAATTGGTGAGAGCTGGACTCAGTTGGTAAACTGTTTGGTGCATAAGTAAATCATTGGACAGTCACATCCAGAGGGTCGTGGTCAGTGGCTCAGAGTTCCAATGCACATCAGTAACAAGAAGTGCCCCTCAGGGGTCCATACTGGCACCAGTTATTTAGTATCTTCACTAATGACACAGACAAAGAGATCAGTTACAGATGGCACCAAGCAGAGTGGTGTGGTTGCCACACCTGAAGGATGGGATGGCATCCAATGGGACTTGGACAGTGAGAATTGGCTCATGGGGATCTCATGAGGTTTAACAAGACCAAGTACAAGTGGCTGCACCAAGGTCTGGGCAACTCCTTGTATCAAGGTCTGGGGATGAACAGATCAAGAGTAGCCCTGCCCAGGAGGACTTGGGGGTGCTGGTGGGTGACAGGCTGGACATGACCCAGCAACAGGCATTTGCAGCCCAGAAAACCAACAGTGTCCTGGGCTGCATCCAAAGCACTGAGGGCAGCAGGGTGAGGAAGGGAATTCTGCCCCTCTGCTCTGGTGAGACCCCATCTGCAGGGCTGCCTCCAGCTCTGGGGTCCCAGTACAAGAGGCACATGGACCTGTTCAAGTCCAGAGATTATCAAGTTCAAGATGTTCAGTGAGATAGAGAATCTCCTCTACAAGGAAAGGCTGAGAGAATTGGGATTGTTCAGTTTGGAAAAGAGAAGGTGACCTAATCACAGCTTTCCAGTACTTGAAGGGAACTTAAAGCTAAAGAGAAACTTTTGAAAAAGAGCCTGGAGTGACAACAGGGAATGAATGGCTTCAAGCTGAAAGAGAATGGGGTTCAGTCAGATGTTAGGAAAAAAATCTTTACTGTGAGGGTGGTGAAGCATTGGGATAGACTGCCCAGAGAAGCTGTGGATACCACATCCCTGAAAGTGTTCAAGGCCAGGTTGGATGTGGTTCAGCATAACTTGACTTAGCCCAAGGTGTAGCTGCCCATGGCAAAGAACTTGGAAGTAGACTGCCCTTAAGGTCCCTTTTAACCCACCTATGATAAGCTAGCAACTTTTGTTATATTAATACCTATAATACAAAAAATACACCTTTGTCAAGAACAAGGACATAGCTAATGTTCTGAGGAACAAGGAGCGTGCATTTACCAAGTTTACAGATTCTGCCTTCTCCAGAAGGAAAGATGCAACAGCTTTAGCTGAGACCTAGAAAAAACATGTTATCCTCACAAGATCTGAAGGTCCAAAACCACACATTTAATTTTACTAAATGCCATTTCATGGCATCCAAAACCATTCAGAAGTCTAATTGTCCAGCTAATTTGGAGAAAAAAACTCAATTAGTTGACAATTTATGATTAAGCTATAAGGTTTAACTCCTGTAATGCAAACTACACGTGCACATTCACCATTTTTTTTCTATTTAGATGACCATAAACACTAGATGAGAGGAAAAACTCCACATAAGAAGTACAAACCAACTACCGAGCTGTCACAGCTGAAAGAAAGTTCTTCATGTCTCACTGAAGATGTCTGTTTTGCTGAGACAAACATAAGAAGAGAAAAATGCTTCTTCCTTCATTTGATCCACACAGCAACACTTCCACAGTGGGTCCATCAACCCATCCCTGTTTAGGTACATCTATCTTGGTCAGAGAATCATACAAACATTGCTCTCAAAAGTAAAGGCAAGTGGAAAAGTCTACCTAATATCAAAGCAATTGTTAAGGTCCTTAACACATTCTCTAATTAACAGCATTGCTTTTTATATCACAGAGAAGCTAACGTATCTATGGCTTATTTTCAATAAATAAGCCATAGGTAAAGCACCTACTTCATCCCTGGCAATTTTGACCCTTCTGCAGAAGACAGTCATTGTAACTCTTGAACCCATGGTAGTTCAGAGAACTACAGTGACAAAGAGGCCATTGTGGGGGCTGGTTGGTCTCTATGAAACTAGTTTTTACATTAGCATAGCTTACCAATTCTGCTCATACTAGATTAAGCACAAGGTGCAAGGAAAGTAGCAGGACTATCTCGTTTGCCATTAGGTCACCATTAGAGTGGCTAACCAGACCTGAAAAAAACTCAGCGTAAAAGGGAAACTGAAAGGTTTTCACCGTGAAAACCACAGTACAGTGCCCGAAAGCACTCTCTGTGGGAACAGCTGCAGTAACACCTTCCCCTTCCTGCTCCCGGCTCTCCGAAGTGCACATGGAGCAATGCCACAAAGGGCACAGCTCGCAGCAAAGCCCCTGTGGGCAGGAATCTCTTCCTCAAACCAAGCTTTTAAAAGATTTTGTCTGCAGATGCAGGGAACTGCCTTCACACCACACTGGGAAGGAGAAAGGGGTTCGACACAGGACGCCAGGCCGGCGCAGGGGCGGGTGCCGGGAGGCCACACCGAGCCCGCGGCCTGGCTCAGCACTCGGCGAGGGCTTTGGCGCCCACGGCAGCTCCCCCCTTCCCCCACCAAACCTCTCCACCCGGCTCGGCCGCCGGGAAACGTGGTTGCCGCCGCAGCTCCCGGCCCGAACGTGCCCCCTGCAGATACCCGCGGGGTCAGGCCCTGCCACAGCCCGGCGCTGCGGCGCTAATCGCGCTCTCCACCAGCTCCGAGCAGCACCGCAGTGACACCGCACTCCGCGCCGCACCCGCGCCTCGCCCGGCGGCAGCCGCCAGCCCGGTTGGTCGCACCCGCAGCAGCAGTGCCAGGGCGGCCTCGGCGGTACCCCGGCCC
>VZRH01007150.1:1266183-1328141 GCA_013397555.1 Urocynchramus pylzowi
GGAGGAGCGGCGGGCCCACAGACCCCGCGGGCCCAGAGACCTCGCTCGGTGGGTGCGGGGAGCCCTTGGGGGTGCGGCTCACCGGCACCCAGCCCCTGAAATCCCCTCATGGTGTCCTGGCGCTGAGGCCACGGAGCGGCCCCAGCGGCAGCGGCCGTGGGGCTGCCGTGTGTCACCTGCTGCCCGCCGTGGGCACGGGGGGCCCGCTGTCCCTCCCTGCAGAGGGACCACGACCAGGGAGTCATTAAAGCCTTTTGTTTAAAGTCTTTTTTATTCATAACGGATAACTGTAAAACAGCGGGCTGAATCCACAAGTTACATTAATCACATGCAATTACAAGCCCAGAAAAATAGTATCCAGAAGCAGTTAGCTACAGGACTGAGCCACAACATCACAGAATCAATTAGGTTGGTAAAGACCTCCGAGGTACCGAATCCAACCTGTGACCGACCACCACCGTGTCAACTAGACCACGGCACTGAGTGCCACGTCCAGTCTTTCCTTAACATCCAGGATGGTAACTCCACCACTCCTCTGGGCAGCCCGTTCCATTAACCTTTCTGTGAAGAAATTCCTCCTAATGTCCAACCTAAATCTCCCCAGGTGCAGCTTCAGCCAGTGTCCTCTCGTCCTGTCGCAGGCTGGCTGGCAGAAGAGACCGAGCCCCATCTGTCTACATTCTCCTTTCAGGGAATTGTAGAGAGCATAAGGTCACCTCTGTCTCCAGACCTAACAACTCCAGCTTCCTCTGCTGTTCCTCATCAGACTTGTGCTCCAGACCCTTCCCCAGCCCCGCTGTCCTTCTCTGGACATGCTCCAGCCCCTCAGCATCCTTCCTGAATTGAGGGGCCCAGAACTGAGCACAGGACTCCAGGTGCGGCCTCACCAGTGCTGAGACAGAGGAAGATGTTTGGCTGTGTCAGTCACTAGGAGCTTTGCCAGCTGGCAAATTCCTTTAATTTTATTGCATGAATGAGAGTGGATTTGCACAATGCCATGGCATCAATGGTTTCACATGATTCCACAATTAAATTAAGATATTTACAAGTAACTGCTAGTGTGTAATCTAATGTGCTACCGTGATTATTTCCATAACTTTCAATAAGGTTTTTTTCAGGGCAAACTTACAGTATCCCTGTTTTGGACAGTTATAGTTCCACACAGGCACCCTGAGCAAAGCAGAAACATTCACTGGAAATGTGTATCAGAAGACACACAGACATCTGCAGGTCTGTAGTAACTATACTTTCTTCAGATGGTCTTCATTTGACGCAGCTCATTCATGAGAGGCTGGGGGATTTTATGATTAATTACCTAAAATATACAGCTTTGCTGTATATTGTTGCCATTCAATGTCTTTGATCCAGTCCTGGATGTTATAGGGGATTACATAGTTCTTTTTGGGTGGCTTGTGTATCCTTGTTGCCATTACATCAGGAATTCTGATTTTTCTTAATGCCATCTCTTTTTTTTTCTTTTTTTTTTTAATTTAACCAAAATCAATGCTTCCTTGCTGCCAACTTCAATCTCTCCAGATTTTTTTTTTTTTCCAGACGTGGAACTGTCACAAGACAGCCAGTAAAATCCCTACTCTTTAAAATCTCTTACATCTCTCACCTTTGCTTGTGATTGCTGCAGTGGTTTCAGTTACCTCATTCCATAAAGGAGCTTATTAGATTGATTTTTATTCTCTTCAGTGGGAGCAACACCTTGTGTTCTGTTCAACCTATTACATTGTCATCCATTGTGGAAGAATTGGAAGAAGGTAATAGTGATGTTGCCACCTAAGTACCTTCAAATGTATTTGTTCATACGTGCTAAGAGCCTTGCTAAATTATGCCCTTACATACACATGAACAACTTTCCTGGGTTTACAGGGAAGGAAAAAAAAAAGGAACAACAATATGTCATCCAAATCTTTTCCTGGCATTAGTTTTGCAATTGAAGGCCAACCATTTCAGACTGGCACTTAGAGAAAGTTGAAACATCATCTTTTTAATTAAATTTGCCATGGAAAAAAGAACAGTGGTTTTCCTGTGCCCTTTTTTATATGATGAGAATTTTATGATTTTGTCCTGGGCTGAAGAACTGAAAAGGCTAATTAATTATTACAAAGAACAGTTTGAAGTCTTTCTTTCTTAAGCTTTGACTTATAGGACAATTCTTATGTATAAATGGCTTTTGCAGCAGCTCATTGGATTAGGTGGAACTGGAAAAGCTGGCAAAACAACATGAATAAATTCAGTAAAGGGTGGGAAAGAAGAAAAAGAAGACGTTCATCTTGGAAAATTTGGTAGAGCTGTAGGAAAACATCCAACAAGAGAGAGAAACCTTCAATATCAGTATGTTGGAGTGAAAGCAAATAGTAAATTACATATGGTTTTACAGAAAAGCATAAAAACAAAGCCCACAGAATTTAAGCCTCCTTGTGAAGGATCCCATTGCTGAGGAAGGAACTAACACAATTCTCTTCCACTTCTTTGGCATGACTACTGTGTGCATATTACTTAACTAGGTCATGCCTGGGATATTTTTGGGAATCTTCCTGTTAGAAAATTACACTGAAGGGAATTTAAAAAAGAGTAATTAAAATAATTAAAGAGATGAAGGGATTGATTTATGAGACAAGATCAAAAGATCTGGAATATTAAAACATGTTTCACAAATGCTGTGGAGTTTGGATGACATCAGGTTGTTAAGATTAGCACAGACTGTTTGGAAAGAGTTTATTCAGTGTGAGGTTACCTGCGTATTTTGAAACTTGTAGAAACTGCAAAAGAGGGGAAAAAAAAGGTTGAGGCACCAGTGTTTGAAAAGATTTGTGCTGAAAATCAAGGGCAGAGACCATAGCCTCTACAGGTAGATTGGACAGACTAGATGAAAGACACCAGCTGATGGGAACAATCTTGCACTGGCAAATAGCTGGGACAAAGGCTTTGCACAGTATGCAGTAACCTGCACTAGATGTGTGGTTTAGCCTGCATAACCTCTGTTCTTCATGCTGGACCACAGCAGGCTGAAATACCAAGTGTTTCAAGGCTCAGGTGTTTTTAAGCAGAGTGTAATAGCATTTTTAACCACAGGTTCCCTGTTCATCCTCTCTGACTGCATCCACCTCTGTTCATTGTTCTGAAGATATTTCACCTACAACTGCCACGATCCTAAATTCACCTCAGGAATGAAAGATAAACCAAACTTCTTCTCATACACAGCTAAGAAATATCCTTTAGGAAAAAGATTATTTTTCCTCATATTTTTCCTATTCATAAATTCATTAACTTCAGGTCCTTCTGAGTCCAGCCTAGGGTTCACTAGGGTTGTTTTGCAATTGTAGACTTTTTTTCCTGAATGGCTAAAAAGTTTCTAAAGTGATGACACATTTAAGACAGGAGTTCACAAAGGTTGTGTTCACCCTTGTTTAGAAACACTGGTATATCTCATGGCTTTATCACTTGGGAATAATGTGGCCATCTCATAATGCTAATTGAGACATTGAAATTAAACATATCTATCTAAAATATACATACACATGAGTTATCTCTCCATGCCTGGTTCTGTATATTCAAAGTATTGTTAAACATTAATGCAATACAATTAAATAAGCAGAATAGCATATGCAAACATATTACCCCAAGCTGAAGTGCCTGCTAGAAGATAGTACCAAAATGGGAAAAGCAAGGGCTGCAAACAGAAGAGGGGTAGAACTTGGTACAAACCCCTGAAAGTGCTTTCATCCTTTTTATTGTTTGTGCATCTGGATCAGTTTTTCCCTAGGAATTTTCTTTTTTGAACACAGCTCTAATTCTTAAGTATTTGCTCATGGTTGATAGAAATCATGGTAAATTTTGAGAGGTAGAAGAGGGAAAAAAATACTTCTTTTTTGAAAAATATCGGTGGGGTGGGATGGGAAAGGGTCTTGTAAGTTAATGGTTGTTTTAGAAATTATTTGAGGTGACAATGTGGTATCACAATTGTGACCAAACATGAAATTCACTACTTTGCAAAACAGCATTATCTTATTCTATAAGATGAAATTCGTGTTTTCTAGAGGTGAACAACTGTTTAACACAGCTAAGAAAACTAGAGCTGATTATTGTAATGAATTTACTTCTTTAATTCTTATTTCTACTTTTGTGCCTGAGCATGTTACTGTTTACTAAAACACAGTTTATCCCCACTCTCTTGGATGCTTTCTATCTAATATGTAGGCTTGCTGGGGCATAGCTCTAGAGGCTTAAAAAAAAGATAATTAAAAGAGGCTTAAAAAAAAGTCAATTTCAAATTAAATTTAGGTAGTTTGGAGTCTACATCTTATTGGAAATTATGAGAAAAATCTCTAACTTTAAAAACAAGCATATTGAGTTCCACAGGAAACTTACTCAGGTAGATTACAAGATTAATAAAGACTCTTCCCCCCCCCTTTTTTTTTTTTTTTAATTCTGCAAAGAAAGACCCTGAAGAATCAAATTATATCATAGGATGTAAGACTTCTCACAGAACAAGAGAACAATTTCAGGAAGTTAGCAAACTCAGATAAGAGTTAATTAAATGAGTGCTACCATAAATTATAGCAGCTATTATATACATATCCCTGCTTTTTGAGAACCCTCTGCTGGATTTTAGCCAGAGAGCTGTGTGTGAACCCTTGGGATTTCCTTTGGTCCAAAGAGACTCCAGTCCGTTTCCTTTGGGCAGAGGTTATTTACCATGGAGGTGAGACCTTAAGTTCAGTCATCCCAGGATCCTGGTCATCCTGCACATCTTCTTCAGGGACACCTTACTTGCATTAAAACACTCACTAATCAGGTTTCAGTCTTGACAGAAACTAACAGATTATTTTGATAACACTGAGAAGTTGCCACAGAAACCACTTACAGACCCCTCCTTACCTGTGCCTTCCCAGCAGCATCCTCTAAGCTTAGCCCACGTTGTACCTCTAACCTGCACATATTGGGAGGTTTGGGGTTGGGGTTTTTTCCTAAAATGCCACAGACCTGACAGTTTCTTTCTGTGTTTCTCTATGGATTTTTGATCATTTGATGGAATTCCCCACAATCCTAATGAGTATTTCCTCACCCCAAATCAAATACAAGGAAAGGCTGGATGAACACTGCTTTTCCATCCCAACCACAGTCTTGACTTGTGAACTTCCCACATAATGCAACAAAACGTGATCAAGCTTTTCTTTAACATCTGTTTCATCTCTCAGAACAATTACAGCCTGTAAGAAGTCCCTCTTGGTGTTTGAAAATAGTCTTTGAGGAACCTTTTTTATAACTCCTATCAGACAATCTCCCTTATTCACTTTTTGTCCCCAGTCATCATCTGATCCCATGGGCAGCTCATCAGGTGATTCCCAGTAACACATCAGATTATCATGCTCTTGGATAGCAACCAAAGGACTTGCCTGGCTTGTCCACCTTCTGTCATGCCTGCCACATTGTCTGGATGCATCTCCTCAGGCACTGATAGGGCCTGCCAGTACTAGTCTTCTTTTATGACCTAAGCTATAGAAATTACGTCTGATGGCTGCAACAGCTTGTTAGAATATCTAAACCACTCCCAAGTGGTGACTTACAGAGTACAGGACAGGACCTGTGGTTCACAATCAAAAAGAACATAACAGAAAAATTGGATTCTGATGCTTCATTTTCCCCCACACAAAGCAGAATGACAGCAAGCTCAGGTGAGGTCAGATAACCAGTGCTAGGGGTGGCTGTGTGTGACATGGTTGGGACTTTAGGATAGCCCTTGTTTCCAACAGCAATACAACAGCATCATTTGTCTATTACATTAAGATGGTTTTGGTTGTTTGCTTGGGGTTTTTTTGGGGTTTTTTTGGTTGTTGGTTTGTTTGTTTTTTTTTTTTTCTGTTCTCCTTTTGTTTTGTTTATATGCCCTAATAATTACTGTCACAAAACCAGTAATGCAGATTTCCCCAGTCCCTTCAAGTTACAGCACCCTGTCTATTGATTATAATTTCCTATGGTAAGCAGATGACTTCAGGAAGAGGTTGTCCCTAGATATCAGAAAACACACTGAATAGGTAAATCCCATCTTTTTCATCACAGCACTCTGCATCCAATGGACACCATTCTCCTTTCTGCAGCTACAGTTGAAACAATGTAAATATTATAGAAAACCTGATCAGGGTGAAATGATTTCTTTTATACCTTGTAAAAATCTTTATATTAGGGAAAATATACATGGGGGGATAATTTATAATCCTAGCCTCTCATAACATGAAGAAAGTAATATTCTTTCTGATCAAAGTTTTTTTTTTTTAGGTAGGGAGGGAATCCCTGCACAGAGAAGAACGGATGATAAATTGATTAAAATTAGAGTAATAAATTCATCCAGACAGCATGGAAGCAGTAGAACAAATGAGCAAAAGAGAGGGAGTGTAAAAAAAAATACAATGGAAAAGATGTTTTACCTTAACTAGACATCAGCAATATGTACTTTATATACATGTTTTACAATATTATTTCTCATGAAGTTGTTCCTTTTAGTTACCTTTTCCAATTCTCTTTTGAGTGATGATGCCTCAGCGTGCACTCTGTGAGAAATGCTGATAAATTATGGTGTGAATTTTGTTTTCATATCTGTATCGCATACTGGATTCAGGGCTTCTTACATGAAATTCTGTTGCCACTGTAGTCAAAGGCAGACTTAATGCTACCTTCAAGGGAGCCAGAATGTCAGTATTTGTCTGGTGCACTGCAGGCAAGGTTAGACCAACAGTCTTTTTTACCTGGTCATTTGACTTTTCAGGCAGAATTGTATGTAACAGCATTCAAAATATAAAACCAAGGAGAATGAATTAAATGCTTAAAAACATGCCTACAATTAAGTAATAAACTCAACCCCTCAGAACTCTGTAGGGGATATTACTTTATTGATGAGTTCAGCTTTCTTACTGTGAGACAAGGTGTTACCATTATGCCTGTCATGAGTGAACATTTTGATCGCAATGCAATACGAATTCCAAGTCAGAAAATGGTCTCTTCTGCAAAGGGATTTCCAGATTAAAGAAAGGAATAATGTCTAAATAGGCCAACATGCCAATGCAGAACAGCTGTTGCACATCAGGCTCTCTTGTGCACCCTGTTCAGGAAACTTGTCTCCTGTAACTCAGATGTCCCCAGTGCAGAAGCCTGTATTTGATCTGGTTGTCTTGACTGCATTCAGAATCTGCACTCAGAAACAGCAGAGAGCCAGTTTTAAGATGTAGTTCATCTCATCTGCACCTTAAACCAGATGAGATAAAATGTGTTCTGCTCCTATTGTTGCCTATGAACAGTTCAGGTGAATTCCACATTCTTGGAGTGCTTTGAACAGATTGAGTTAATTTCCTTCTATTCAGCGATACTGCCAACATGAAATGAGAATTGCCATGCAGGGATGAGAGCCATGATTACTTTTTTTTCAAGTTTTCTCCTTAGCAGAAACTTTTGTACCAACTTCTCTATTTTCTATTGAAAATAAGAAACAGCATGTGCTTAGGAAAGGGAGATGAGTTTCCTAGGGGAAAAAACAATACAGTAAGATAATACTGATCAACCCAGCTGGCCATGATCTCATTTTATTTGCTGTCAGACCTTCTTTGAGTTCATTAAATAACATCACAGAAAAAAAGTTGAAAGGACTTGGTGAAAGACTGTGGTTTTTCACAGTCAGTTCCTCTAAGAAGTTGTCAGATAACATCTAATCATAAATTTGTATGTTTTTTTTAAATGCAATGTAAATCAACATGTGGGGTCAAGAATATAATCCAAAGTTATTGATCTATAGCTCATCTAAGTACTTTCACAATTAGAGCTAAAACAGATAAACCAAATTCGGAGAAACAGACAAAAGTCTAGTAGTTAATCCTCCGAAACCTATGGAAAAATACTGACTCCATTAACAAGGTAATATAATAATGTTGTATTGCAATCTGTTACTTAAATTTCACCAGAACTCAATAAAGTAGTAATTGGCAGTAATTACAGCAAAGTGCCTTTTGGAATTGACATAAAAATTTTCAGTCTGAAACAGCCTGTTGTAAACATCAGAAAATTTGTGTCCTTGCAACTTAGAAGTTTGTCAGGTAAGATATACTGATTGCAGAAGTTAGTCCCCACTGGTACCAGCTCAGTCTTTACTAAAATGTCTCAGCTGATACTTTTGAGAGAAACTAGAGCAATAGGTTAGGAGTCAGGATATCAGTGTTTTAATTCTTTAGTTGCTAATATTTATTCCACCCAAAAAGTGGTGGTAACAGTACTTTCTCTGTTAGTTTGTAAACCCATGAGGATGAAAACCGTTTCAGCTGTGACATTTTAAAAAATACAAATTCAACAGGTAGTTCTAAATTCCTCTTATGAATAATGTATATGGTATTCTACACAAATTTTCCATAATGGTTCTTTATTACTTGCCTGACATTCTTACTTGCCTTGTATTCTTACTTGCCTTGTATTATCTGAATGATTCCTTAGACAGTCTTTAACATATTCTCCAGTTATTTAAAAGATTAGTTTAGATTTCTTATTTAGGTTTTCTTCTTTACTCTGTTAATTTTAAACTGAAAGAACTCCTGCTGAACACAAAATGGCATGCAAAGATATTGTCAATGAGCAAGTGGTTGTTCAAAAGATAACATGTAGTTTGCTTAGAGCTTTTGGCTGCAACACTTATATAATGACTATTATTGCCAGCAACATTAACCTCAAATACAAGAAAATCAGAAAAGTAATCAGATAGGAATACTTACCATATGCAAAGTTCAAATGTAGGTGGGTATTTTTTTCTTCCCAGCATCAGAATTCTGGAAGGTTTTCTTCAAAGGGGTGAGAGGTAAAAATCTTGAGAGGGAAGATTTTCAAAATTTTAAGGGGATTTCCAATAGAACCTGCAGCTACTGGTAACACCTGAGGATGATTTTCAAAGGCAGGACTTTTGAGTACTATATCTATTTTGGCTTTTGGGCTGAAAATGGTGAAAGAAATGCAGACTTGGAAAAAGAGATAGAGCAAAAGAATTTCTTATACAGAATTCAAATAGTCATTAATTTCTTCTGTCTGGACAAAATTGGAAGCAAAAAACTCCCTTGATGAGTTATGTCAAAGCATAGGCACTGAAGATGCCAGTTGCTTCAACAGACAAAGATTGTTCAGCTACACGAAGGAAGGCTATTCATATGGGGTTCTGTAATCTAAGGACTTCAAGTATCTTATGGAATAACATGCAATTGTGTTTTCTTTATTTTAAAGTTTATCAATTCAGGGTCTTACTTTTGTGAGTGCATGAATCCTGGAAAAAAAAAAAAAAGCAAGTAGCTATTTTGTTTCCTGTCATTTCCCAATCCCAACTAGACCAGCATGACATGCAAAATTAAAAACATAAGTGAATAAGGTAACATCATTAGAATTTCTGGCGTGGAAACATTTTAATTTTTCAATTAAAACTTGACAGAAAGGTTGCTTTTATGACCTAAAGCAAATCATGGGTAATTTAGTTTGGTCTGGCTCCTATGCTTTCAGTGTTTTGGGATTGCTACTATGCAGGGGTTAAGCTGTCAGAAGAAAAGAATGTATTGTTGTACCTGCAGGGTACTAGAAATCCTGGTTAGGTTTCTCTTCTGATCTAGGCAGTGATATGATGGCCTTGTTTTTGTACTCTGATGAATTCAAGCTGCTGTGTTCTGAGTGCTCACTACTTCCTGACCTTTTTTCTATTTTGCCCTGTTTTCAAGGGCTTCATCTGTCATGATCAATGATACTGTGTTTCATTGTGCCAAAAGAGCTCAAGCTGATGTCCCGTCAATGCCAAAAGACGCTGATTCAAAAAGATATTTGAGAATGCTGAAATGAAACTCTTGAATTATATTTTCTTCCTGATTTCTGTTTTAAATTGTGCACTATTGTATTTCTCTTCATCACATACTCAAACTGCCAGAGCTCCATGTAACAATAAACAGTACAGAACTGCCGGCCTTTAACTTTTACAGTTTGCTTAGGAAGTGTGCAGGAACTAATGACAAAGTGTATGAATTCATTTTTTTGACCAACAAATGCTGAATAACAGATTTTGCAACAAAAATGGCTCAGGAAAAGACAAGATACATTTTCTGTGTGACAGCCACTTCTGGGTATGTCAAACAAGGCTGTAAAACTTGACCAATATGTCACGCAGACATCTTGGAACAAATTATGCAGTTGCCTGACTCCATTCTTCCAGAAAACCTTTCCACAGATTTTATTGCACTCTGACATGGTTACACTGTGGCACTGAGAGCCACTGAAAGGAGGAGCCCAGGGCTCTCCTGGTCGATGGGGCCAGTTCTCCTTTGTGTTATGGGCAGCATAGTGCAGCCAGACTTAGTGTGGAGCCTTTGCTGGCTGCAGCACTGCAGGAGTATAGAAGCAGCATCCAGCTCTGCTTTCCCACTCCCTGTCCTGTACTGAAACTATGTAGATGGATTAAAAGACTCAGCCCTAGAAGATAGCAGTTTATCCTGTCATAATCCAGGCTTGGGGACTGATGCTGGGGTCCCTCTGATCCCCAGGCACGGTACTTGCTGTAGTGCTTCCTAGTGGTATGGAAACAAGTCCCACGGAGCACTTGGGAGGGGCTGCAGTAGACCTGCAGGAGGAAGCCAAGATGGTCAGAGGAAATACTAGTAAGCACCTTACTCTTTGTGTATTCTTCTTCCCTTCTTGTCAGCATTTCTACTGTTGGATCCCTTCTAGTTATGAGACCACATGATTGTGATTTTGCAGGGTAAACCCAAGGGACTCTGAAAAATTTCTTCGATTTCTGAACAAGAGAACAAGCCCATTTTTACTATCCATATTGGACTGTTTAGACTACTGACCACTTGGCAACAAATTTGCTTTACTTTCAATTAGATTTATTAGAGGTGCTGGAGAGAGTCCAGAGAAGGGAAACAGAGCTGGTGAAGGGTCTGGAGCACAAGTCTTATGATGAGCATCTGAGAGAGTTGGGTTTTTTTAGCCTGGAGAAAAGAGTCTCTGGGGAGACAGACATTATCACTCTGTTGAACTGCTTGAAAGGAGGTTGTAGCCAGCTGGGGGTCAGTCTTTTGTCCCAAGTAGCAAGTGACAGGACAAGACAAAATGGTTTTGAGTTGCACCAGGGGTGGTTTAGATTGGATATTGGAAAAATTTCTTCACTGAAAGCATTGTAAGGCGTTGAAACAGGTTAGCCAGGGAAGTGTTGGAGTCACCATCCCTGGAAGTGTTCAAAAAACATGTGGGTAGGGCACTGGAGAGCATGGTTTAATGGTGAACGTGGTGGTGGGACTGGGTTGATGGTTGGACTTGAGGATCTCAAAGGTCTTTTCCATTCTATTGTTTTCCTTTCCTTAACCATTCTATTATTTTCCTATTGTTTTTCTTTCTCATTCATGAATAATATCAAGATAAAAACTCATTCAATTTGTTTCCCTGTGTTTTATTCAAAATGTAAATGGTGCTTTTTGTAGGGAAAGAGACCACAGTTCTCTTGTAGGTAATTCTGGCCAAACTGAATCTTGTGAGTAGCATTAGCTTTAGGCTTACTTCTGTTAGTAAGCCTCAGTTATACATTTATAATAATTAATGGAGCTCAACTTTAAGGGATAGTGCATGTGTTATTGCCAGGGTTGTCCTATTCATATGACATCCATCAGGCATGGCATATTCCATTGCTTGGATCATGTGCAGTCTGTCTGAATGGTAGCCTCCAGTAACACGTTTGCAGTATATCCTTCTGCTGAAAACAACACAGAGCTCTCTTTATCAACTGTTTAGGAGTTAAATGTCTCAAAAGTGTTCCAGCCCTTAAAAGCAAGCATTTCCACTTCCAATGTATTAGTGAAATGACCACATTTATTCACAAATCATTCTCTGGGCTGGTTCTATCAATTCTAAACCACAGCTGAATCAATGACATTTTCTCCCTTCATCTGGCTTTCAGTCAAGCCCACAATCACTTTCCCTGTGTGCCTTGAGTGTTTGATTGGTAAACACTGCAGGATAATATTTAACTACAAATAAAAATCTATCGTTACTGCCATGTTATAAACACATAGGGAAATTCCAGTTTAATTTTCTGAAATTGCTTGCTTGCAGCACTAAATATGTGGGATTAAACTGACTTTGAGAGAATGCTGAGAAGCAATAAGATGCTTTTGGCCTGGTGCTGTTTCTGAAGGCTTTGCAAAGATGCTATCATGCAGCATTTCAGTCATGGCAGGAATGAACTGGAAATTTCCTGAGGAGAGGTGGTGGGTAGGTAAAAGGTTGCTATAAAACCTTAAACCTCCCCTAAGGTCAAATTGCAGGCTGCTTGAAATAACGAATCTTAAAAATGTGTAGTGCAACTGTGGTGTAAATACAAAAAGTGCTGCATGAGTAAGTAGACAAGGAAAGAATAAAAATCCACAAAATACCTCTGAATGAGGGAGAAGCAATGAGTACCTATATGACCTCTCTTTAATCCTTACACTCTTTCTGCAGTTTCAAGTCCCAGTCATCTCTCCCATTCCCCCTTTCAACTTCCTGTCCCTCAGTTCCATTCTCTCTTCTTTCTTTCCTGTGATCATCACTTTAAATCTTTGCTGACTGGAGGCCTCATTCTTCAATACTCTCCCAACTATTTCCCCTCCACTAACTTGATTTTTCATTTGCTGCATGCTACTCCAGCTCTGCTTCTGTCTATAGCTCTTTGATACTTCATTTACCTTAATATCTTTCATTTATCCCAGCATCTCGATCTGTTATTTCAAAATCAGCAGAGCTTTCTCCATGTTCCATTCAAACCACTTTTGCCCAACCTGTTCTGAATGCAGCACTGTTTGTTCTCAGTGCTTCTTCCTTTCTTCTTCTCCTAAATCATATTTTATTCTGTTTGATACCATCATTTGCATTCCCTCCTGCTGAGTCCTTTGTAGGATGTTCATTCTGATTTCTCTGCTGTTTACAACTGCCTTTTCTTGCTCTGCCTGCAGTGTTGCTGACTTCTTGACTGAATTAATTTTTAAAATGCAAAAAAAATTGCATTTTTTTTGGGTCACACAGGGGTCATGGTTTAGGTGGAAGGATCATGTTTAAGACCTAGTATCTCTTTTCTAAAAATCAATTTTTCCAGTACACACTACTTTCAAATCATCTTCGTATCAGTAATTGGAGCCCCTCTCTCCAAGCAGAGTTATATCCTCACATCATTGCACTCAGAAAAGGGAGCTTCTACACAGAGAATTTATGATCCAAATACTGAAAATAAAAGGGATCAGCAAAACACCAAAACATCATTGCTCCTCTTTTACATGGGCAGACCTGAAAGTTTAATTCAGGTCTTGTGAAACTTACTCCAGTTTGTTGTTGGTGGAAATATTCTGTTACTCAAACCATCATCTCCCTGGTTCTCCAAGAAGTAAAACCAAGCCTGGGCAGATGTGGAGATTTTCTCAGCACCTGCCATAGTTACTCAGCATGACATTTAAGGTGCTGTCAATTTTGATGACAGATGTATTGCAGGCTTTACTGTGAAGTGCAGTCACCCAGTAGAAACTGGTCCAAGGCACTAAACCAGGCTGCTATTATTTCAGCTAACTACTGTGATTGTGTGTGATAATATGGTTAGTACACTTACTAGCACCTGTCTTCAGTTTTTCCAGCCATTTTATTTTTTCTTTCAGTGGGAAGTAAATCAGAGTCACATACACAAACACAAATGTTAGTGTGTGATAAGCAATGGTCCTGATGTGCAAGTTGGCTCTTCTAAGAAGACTTCATTTTCTGTTCTCTTGCATTGGAAAAATAAATCCTTTAGGCTGAGAATTCTAGAAACGTACCCAGGTTCAGTTGTTGCTTTCCAGAATCTTGGCTGGATCTTTACATGATACATGTAAGGCTTATTCACTGTAAAGAAAAAAAAAACCATCTTTCTTCCTAAAGCAAATCATCCTTCAATGTGAATCCAGGTTTTTGCCTAATATTGCTAATGACCTCAAGGGAGATAAAGCATTAAGCAATAGATTGTATGAAAGTATGTAACCTGGTATATATAAGCTAATAATCTCTGGCCAGAAGTGCAGTTGCCACAGCTGGCAAACTACACATAATTACATAGGGAGTCATCATTCTCTAAGCAGTCCTTGTCAATCATATCAGCACAGTCATTTCTTTTAAAGACATGTAAAAACCAGAAAGTCTGACAAATACATTTGCTAATTAAGTCCTCAGCTAAATCAAGAGTAAAACACAGATGCCATGCTCCTCCTTTGCTTCCTTCTGGCTGCATAGGAATGGCTTGTTGAGAAATTATCACTTTTTCATTTAAAAATAATGTATTACTGACAAAACAAAGGCAGGCAGATAGTAATAACTCTGCAGTGTGGTTCTGGATTTGTTAGTGAGAAGGTGAAGTCAAAGTAAGGAGTTGGGGGAGGTGCTGGGAAAGGCAGAAGAAATACAGATTGTGAATTCAGTGTCAAACTGGTAATCATAGAATCACAGAATGGTTTAGGTGGAAGGGACCTTAAAAATCACCTCATCCCAACCCCCCTGCCATAGACAGGAACACCTCCCACTAGACCAGGTTGCTCAAAGCCCCATCCAATTTGGCCTCAAACACTTCAGAGACATCCCCAGCCTGGACAACCTGTTCCAGTGCCTCACCACCTTCACAGTAAAGAATTCCTTCCTAATACACAACCAAAATGTGCCCATTTGCAACTTAAACCCTTGCCCCTTGTCCTGTCACTGTGCACCCTTGTGAAAAGTCCCTCTCCAGTGAATGAATGGGCAGTCAGCTGTGACAGGGAAGTTGTATCTCTAATTGGCTTTCCAGATGTCAAACTTGATCTTGGCAGAAAGACAGAGAAAAGGCTAGTGAGCAATTCTGAAGGTAAAAAGTGATTATTTACAACTACAGCAGAGATGTGCAGTGTGGGAGGTGGACAGGGATGATGTGAGGCCACACATGTAATTGAGAATGCCTGTCTTCAGGCATACATTTGGTTTATTTTGAATCCTGTTCTAGACAGGTTGATTTCTAAATCTTCATCATTAGTACTTTTAAGCATCATTGCTTACTTTTTAAACTCTTTTTATTGTAATTGTTACTTTAAAAAATAAGAAGAGATTGTTAGCTTCAGATGCCTAGCAATTAGAAATTATTCGTCATCATGTTTCAGTAATCTTAAAGACACACACATATATAAAAAGAGTATTGTGTTACTAGACTAAAATATTTTAAAATTGTGAATGATTAAGACCAATACTTACAAGTTTTAGAGCATGTTCTAAAACATTCTCTGGAGGAATGTGGTGTGCATGAATAAAGACCTTTTGAGTATGGTAATCAGCCACAAACCAGTGTTTATTCACACAAAACTTTTTATTAATAAATATGCCAAAGAAAAAAGAGGAAATAAGGCAGTGTAGGAACCAACACTCATTATTCTGTTCAGCTATTCTGCCTGTGTGGGTGCTCTGAGCAATCCTATCTATTAATGTAGTCCTTCTGCAACGTGGCTGTGGAGCAGCTGTGCCCTGGCTGCTCACCCAGCCTGGGTCTGCTGTATGTTGGTTGAGAAGCAGCCCCAGAGCCTGGTGCTGCTCAGATGGCTTATCTGTGGTGGTATGTCTGTCTTTGTTAACTCTAGAGAGGCTAGGGTGACTTTCCAAATGCCTAAAGCAAGTGACTCAAGCTAGGTGGGGTTCAGTCCCCGAATTCCTCCCCTCACAGCAGCAGCCCATTCAATCAACAAGCAGCCTTGAAAGCTTGTTACAGCCCAAAGCAAAAAAACCTTCCAAATTCCATTTGATTGCTACATCCTTATGCTTCAATACAAAATAACTTTTACAAGATGTGCTTGAAGAATAGGGCTATGTCTGACACTGCAGAAGTAAAGAGTTTGCAAAATGCATTAACTACAACAAGAGAAGCCCCTTGCTTCATTCTGTATATTGAAGCAATTGTTTTCCTTCTTCAGTGGGTCCAGTTCTGACCCTGTTCTTTAGGCCATGCCACCTTATTCTGCTATCACTTTTTTTATCCATACTCCCCTCCATATAGGGCCAGGATGTTTCCCACTGTCAGTGCAGCCAGACCGTGTCTGTGGGGAAGGAGGATGGAAGAAAGGAGTCCTTCATGTTTCCATATTGATAAGAGTCTTACTGCCCGTGCACAATATAGCTGTTTTCACATGCATATCATATTCAGGGTCTACTTCAATAACTCAATTTAATTTGGACCTACAATTTCCTGGTATCAGGTCTAATTGTCTGGCTGCAGTATTAGATTTCATAGGACAGATGCCTAGGATGCACAAGCAAAAATTTCTAGTTTCAGATGACCAACTGACTAATTAGTTAGGCTGTTCTTAAGACAGCTGACTTTCCTTACAGCTACACAACAGCAAGCTTTTGGGGCTGATACAACAAGGTCAAACATTTGGAGCAGTTGAAGAGGAGACGGCCCATTTCAAAGCTCCTTTGTTCATAAGCTTCCATGGCCCAAGCTGCACACTCCCTAGACTTGGAAGAAAGTCAAAATGTTTTTTAAACATTGAAAAGGTATTTCAGCAAATTCTGTAGAAAGGCAAAATAGCTTTTCAAATATTAAAGCAATTTTACTCTTTAAATAAAAGTTTTTTCCCCCCAAAGCTTAAAATTGGCAGCATCTCTTTTAACATTTGTCTTCAGCAAGAAAACACCTCATTCTTACATGGTTTGTATGCATCTGCAGCTACAGCAAAGATTAAAAAAAACCCAAAACAAAGACACAATTTAAAACACTCCTGGAAACTTCATGGCTCTGTCCCGGAGATTTTAAGTAGGTGCTGGCCAAGACCTGGAACTCACCTACAGTATTACATAAACTGTTCAGTGGTTCACTAAACAGACACTGGATTGTACCCAGGCTGTTTCCCACCTGCTGTGTCCTCCTCCCACCCCTGCACACCGCATTTACAAAGACAGAATTAACCCCTTCTGCATTTTGTGGGATGCTGGATTATAAAATTTCACACTGAGACTGAGTGCTACGCTGAGCCTCAAGCAACAGGAGCAGCACGTGTCAGTGCCAGACCCCAGCCTGGACGTTGCATGGGAGCTCTTCTCCTGCCAGGGCTGGACACGTGCAGAAGAGCTTGGGGCTATTTTGGGCAAAGATGGGAGCTCGTTCTGGAGGGCTGCTGACCTCAGGGTAAGAAAGGTCTTAATGGTAGAGCTTAGTGAGATCTACTGGCCCAAGTCCCTGCCAAGGGCTGCAGGTGCCTTTCTGGGGCTGGTCACACAGGAGCACAGCGGGATGGGTTCCGGTCCTGCAGGGTGGCCTCACACCCCAGGCCCAGACAGAGCTGCTCAACAGCTTTTCTTCACTGCAAGTTGTGTTTTATGGATCTGACAGTGCCACTTCACTGCAGCTACAGCCTGGATGGTTCACAGCCTTCTAAGGACACTAACAATCGTTACTTTTATCTAAACTGATGCTAGTGCAGGCCAGCAGAGGTTACCCAAGTGCTTATCAAATTCATATCTCTGTGTATACGCCAATCCATGGCAGAAGACAAGAGGTTCATTTTGCCTTTTAACTCCTTTTTGATCTAGAAGAGTGCCTTCATTTAAGGGGCTTTCCCCCTCAATTTATTTACTTACTTGTAATTAATAATAAAAATCATTATTTTTAAGCTTGCATGACCATTAATTTTCTTGATTGTTTTTGCTATTTTACATCAGAACATGAAAGGTTTGGTTTCATGACCACATATATGAGAACAGAGTGATTAATACATTTAGTGTCCCATTTAGTATCACTTTGTTAAATGATGCACTTTTATTTTTTACACCATCATTTGCACATGCTAAAAGAGAACCCCTGTAAGTAACCCTGTAAGTGAAAGCTAAAATGTTCTCTTCAGAATGGCTTTTGGTATTTTCAATCAAAATGAATAAAAGAAAGAGAGGTGAAAAAAATGGTGCAGTTCCAGTTAGCTAAAATCTCAACTGAACAATAGGTTTCTGCATTTTTATGAAAAATTACCATTTGATAATTTGCTGAAGTTTTCCCAACAATGACAGTAATATTTTAACTTTTGGTCTAACTTCTGGTTCAGCTCCATTTAAGGCCAGTTAGGTTAACTACAGAAGTGCTGTCCTTAGGAGTACCTTTGAATATAAATGCTGGAAAAATAGCCAGAGCCTTTATCTATGACAAAATAATCTTATTTGTGTTGGTTCACTAAATGAAACAGTGAATTTTATTGTAAAAAGCACACTATGCAAGTTTTGAGTTCTCTCCTTTAGCACTGCAGCACATTTAGCACTGCAAGTGCCAGAACGTTTCCAGGGAATAAATTCAAGCATCTAATAAAGAGCAGTAAACAGTTAAAGTGAAGAAAAAAAAGTTGTTGGTATAACCAGTGGCAAGTACCCAGGAACTTATGGTTTATAATGCACATTCATAATCTTTGTTGATTTTGCAGCAATGGTAGAGATACAGGTGGTTTGGCCAAGTATCTGCTAGTTATTCAAATAGCTACAGGGATGAAAACAAAGCCAAGGGGCAAAACATTTAAAAAATTGATTTTCTTAATAATTGCATTTGTAAGGTTAACTCATGCTGAAGGGGGATTGTGGAAACAGCAGGAGAAAAGTTCTGACTTAGCATCCAGACCAACTGAAAGTCAGATTTGTCCTGATCCTCAGTCAGGGAGAGGGACAAAACTGAAGTCTGAACACCCTGAACTGCTGTCTAGAAGGACAGGCTTTTATTGCCCCTCTGATCTTACTACCAATGTGTTTCTACCAGTGACTGAAGCTTGTTAGTTCTAGTCACAGGTCAGCTCTATAAATGCTTCAATGGGAAGAAAAATGTCGTAAAAATGCTTGCTATGGAGGTATTAATGATTCTGTAAATGAACAAACCACCTCTCTCTATCACTCCCTTCCCTGACTTTATCCTGTTCTTAACTGTAAGTCTCATTTCTTTTCTCCTGCAAGTTAAAAACCAGTCAAATGCAGAGTTGTGGCACTTGGCAGAGATGATCACACACCCCTCACATGCCTTGTCTCTACCTGGTGCCTCCACAGCCTGAGACTGATGGGATTTCCCTCATAACATCAGCCTTCCTTTTTCTTGCTCTAGGTAAGGCAGCAACACCAATTTCTGCTGCTTCCAGGCCTGAGGTCAGTGCAGGAGGAGAATGGATACATTCTGCTAGCCTGACTTTTATAACAGTTTGGATCACACTATTCTGTATAAACAGAAAAGCTTAGATGAATTTTATGTCAGATATACTTACTCAAAAAGCCTCATACTCTACTGTAATTCATGAGCCAAAAAGAAAAAAAAAATGCAAAGAAGGAAAGGAATCTATTTGGCTTGAGTTATTGCCCACGTGCAAGCATCTGGTGTGATACAAAATGCCTTCAGGTACCTTTCCAAGTATCCAGCAGCTGGTCCAGAATGTCTTTGATCTCCAGTAGGGTCTCACCCACATCTGGAAGCCCCATGTGTAGGTCTCAGAAACGCTGAGACTCATGCACCAGCAGACAAAAGGAGACAAGTAGGGGATGAGTTTCAAAATGTTCTTTCAAGTCAGATTTTTAACCTAAGAACACCTCAGGATATCTCAGACCACACTAGATGCCTGCGTGGGCAACAGAATCAAATTCAGTTGGTTTGGGGAAATTTAAAAAAAAATCTGGTAATATTTTAATAGATGTCCTCAAAGAGCCATGAAAGGTAAAAGGACGGGAACTTTTGTAATGCAATAGCAAATTAAAAGGATGACATTAAAAAGAAAAAAAGGAAAAAAGTATTTCTTTTCAGTTTGAAAGATTCCTTCAAGGGAAAAATAAAAAAGGATGTAGGACCATGTGTTTTCAAGACAGGCAGAAGTGGCAGTGGCATAGTATGCAGCCACTAATATACTTGCAAAGAACTAAAAAGAGGTACAACTAATCACAAATGTAAATAATATGATACATAATTGGTAAGAATATCCAACTATATTTCAACAACTCCAGAGCCTTAAAAGTAGGAAAGCAAACACCAGACCCACATCTCTCTGAGGTAAAGGGGAAAATTTTAGTCCAGCTACAAGATATTTATCAGCTTAGTGCTCATAAATGTTGTGAATTCTCTCAATGTATCACCATAAGATTAGAATCAAACCTTAAATTTTATTTTCTTGTGTAGGTCACATCAGAAGATCATAAAAATACTTAAAAAAATATTTGAGTTCAGTGCATACAGATCTACTGCAGATATTTAGGAATGCTTCTGCTTGGTGGTTCAAACTGGTATGATCACAGAAAGAATTATATTTAGCTTTCTTTCTAAAGTTACCAGCAATAAGACTCAAAGATACAGGGTTTCTTTTTAAATTTTACCCTGAAATTACATTAGTGAATATGGCAACATTCCTCAGGATGACATTAGGATATAATTGATTGTTTTTCCAGATTACAAGAGGAACATACCTCATCACAGTAATGGATAAGCTTTTCAAAACCGACTAGAAAACCTCAGAACTCTCCTAAAAGCTTACATGCTTCAGGAAAAAAAATGCTATTGTATCAACCTTTAACATGGGTAAGAGATAAAAAAAAAAGTATCGCTTCTCATGCCAGAAAAATGCAATTCAGAAAACTGCAGAAACTGCATAGCAACCTATCTGGGAAATCCTACCAATGTGTCCCATCTGTGCTTTGTGTCCATTTCTCATGGCAATCTTTTATCTGGGAACAAAGCCACAATTGCTGAAACAGCTCTGCTTGTACAAAGTAACAGCGTGTCCAACAGGCAACAAAGGGCGGCTCAGTTCTCAGAACAAATAACCTGGCTGGCTCCAGAGGAGCTTGCTCAGGAAACAGCAACAGCACCTCCCTCCCACACAGAGCCGGGCGCTAGCACAGCCCAGGCACCACCTGGATACCCAGGGAAACCTGTCCAGAACCAGCCAGGGGATGTGCCCAGCTCTGGGCTGGCCTGGATAAACAAATCAAAGGTTGTCATATGTAAGTTCACCTTTGAAGAGCTGACATTCTAAGTTCTTCACACAGGACTGGCCAGAGCAGTGGCATTGCTTACCTTGATGATGACATCCAGCGTCAAATATTTCAACTGACTGACTGTGATAAGCTGATAAATAAGGGAAAGTAAAGTTATAGTTATTATTATTTTTAGGTGGTCAGATACTGAAAAGGATGGTGTATCTTGTTGGTAGCCAGAGAGAATATAGTAATCACATACAAAGAGAACGAGAATATATGACAGAATAAGGCAATTGCCACTAATAAGGAATTATGTCACTCTACCTTATTTTTAAAAGCAGACTTAAGCACATCAACAATCAGACAATGAATTTATTTGCAGAATACATTTATCATACATAGAAAACAATACGTATTGTTTGGTTAATTAAATAGAGAAAAAAGCAAAACAAAACCACAATACATTATTCAGTGTTCCATATATTTGTTAGCTGACATTTTCAAAATGAAGCTTTCTTTTTTTCCCATTTTTTTAAAAAAACCCATGATCATGAACAATGCATAGTGGGAACAAAGGGTCTAGAAATCTAACATTCCACAGCTGTGAGTCACTGTGAAAAATAAGGCCATGTAGAGGGAAAAAAAACCCCACAGTGAATTTCTAAACAATACATATTCCATTGACAGGCTTCAGATAAGATCAACTGAGTATATGAAATCTAAAAACAATGTCATGTAAGGAAAAGATGAATTTAAAATATTAACAAACAACTTGGAAATAGCCTCCAAACTTTCAACCCAGTATCAATGAAGATTAATTATACTATGATGCTGCAAAAAGCATCCCAGGATAAAGATCCAGAGGTGAGAAATACCCAAGTCCATTGTACAAAATAAGCTACAACTACCCATGCTACTTATTGAGCACACATTTATGGAAGGAATGACAAAGTGTTAAGAAAAAAAGTTTGACCACCAGTCACTGAATGATTCAGTGAAGGGATGGAAAACATATCTTCCTGCTCTGAAATGTTAATTACAAGTTCTTTTCAGGTTTCATGACAATGTAAACGGAATGAAAGGAATTGCAGTGTCATATCCTGCTCTTTGTTCCTGTCCTTCCCCACCAGGTCAGCAGTGTGAAAGTTTCATAAAGCTGCCATGAACTGAAGTCCTTCACTGCCCTTACATGCTGCCATCTGCTCTTCACATGATGGAGTGGATGAGCCCAAGGACCAGGAGTCACAGAGCTGCTGCTTTCTGGCAGTCCCCAGTGCAGTGCTCCCAAATGCTGCATTGATGCAGGGTGTGTATCCCAGATAAATCAGTCACATTAAATAACTAATCAATAGAAAGCATCACATGGAATTCAGGATAAAGAGGGTATAAAATGTTTGCCAATATTGGATCTTACCTGTGTTAAGATTCAAGATTCCTTACTCACAAAATTACAAAGCTGAGGCAAGACTGGTTGTGGAAATTGGTCTGAATGCAGGTGTACAGAATGCATATTTTACAAATAACTACTTACATCTAGAGTTTAACTCACATATTTTAAAAACAATTAAATACAGACTAGCTATATAAACCTTTATAAGCCTTCTTCATCTGTCATTAGTTATATCCAGATCTGTATGAAAGCTCTGCATTTGTAAGACATACATAATTTATTTTAAAAATATTCCTACAGGTCACCCTTTGACATCAAGTAAAACATATGGGAAGCTATGGGAACACTGGGATTGCTGATGTGCTAAACTGAACAAAACATATCCTTATTAAAAGAAAGCTGAAACACCCTGACTGCCATAGAGAGTTCTGTCCTGAAAACTTTATTTCTTCAGTATGCTCTACACAGTCTTGCTCATCCCAGTTCTCCAGAGCAGCACAAACAGCAGAAGTAAAGAGTGAAGGCTGACCTTTTTTAGTTGCCCTGAAAAAGCTGCGTTTACCATGCTTGTAGCTGAGGCTTCACAGAAATAAGAAACACGCTTTAAACATCAGCTGAACAAAACTCATGCAGCTGTGGTTACATCATGTCCCTATCACTTGTCTTCTGTTAATAAAGAAGTTAAGAACTGCTTTTGGGAAGAAAACGTAAGTTTCTCTTTTCAAATCCAGAGAAAACCATAGAGAGAATTCACAGAGAGAAGGAAAAAGAAAAACAAAAGCCTATGTTGCAGGATATGGAGGGTTGCTGTAAGCTATCCCTAAAAAAGCACTAATTCATCCTATGGCTATGTATATATCTGTTATACAAATGTATGTATACACACATATCCACAAATGTAGAATTATCACATTAACTATAAACATGGCTGTCAGAAAAACTATTAACATGGTTGTTTCATTCTAAATAAAAAGGATGAGTTAACAAATTTTCCACTGTGGCTCATAATTTGGGGTGACTAATCTGCAAGCTTGTCTATACTTTTTCTACTGAAGCCTCTTTAATTTAATTTGTACAGAAGCAAGCTGGTTTTAAATTCCTAAGTTAGCAAAGAGCATGTAACATCCCCCATGCTAAGGGTTTGCCATTTTCATGTCATATCATGCACTATCAGAATATGCTATGTAAATATTTGCTGATATAAAAACCAACTTCATTAAAAAAAGTAGAACAATGATTATAATTATGGAATTCTTCTGGAAATTTTCAAACAAAAGCTAAGTATAACATTTCTGAATATTAGACATTACTTTTTCCATCTGATACAGATTTAAAATGCATAGTATATACATAAATAATAGCAGCCATCCAATCTTTAAGAGTGCTGTGTTCTATAGTCCAGTCAACATGCCCAAAAATTATATTGACGGATTCCGTATTAAAGATTCTGGGGGCTAATTAGAATAAGATGTAGAAGGATTTAATTTAATAACTTCCTTTTTTTACAAAAACAAAACACACATCAGAAATACTCCAGTAAAAATCCAACACACAAAAATCACTCTGTACTTTTATGTTTTCTCTTGCTAAATAGATGACCAAAATCCAAGGAAAAGTCATCCCAGTAAGTGTATGTATGGCACATGCTTATCATTCAGAATGTAATCCATATGTTAGGATTATAGAGAATGAAATGGACCCACTGAAGAGCTTCTTCTTCAGAGAGTGGTCCAACCTGACTATTACCTTTGTCCACACTAATCTAAGATGTGCTGGGTCACCATTCATACTCAGTTTGCTTAAAGTCTTGATTTAAAGTACCTGTACATACCTAAATCAACCCTTACTCAGTCAAATTTTAGCATGTGGAGAAATGGATTCATTAATTATTTTTAAGCACTTCTAGTACTCTCTCTTCCATACATGATATCTAGGGTCTTTACAGTGCACCAGTGTGTCTGTTTTGTGAAAGCCATGAGCAATGCCTTCTCTACCCTCTTCTTGCTTATGAGGTCAGACACAGACAGAAGTTCTACTCAGTAGAACTGTGGCTTTCACTGACTGTGTACAGTACACTGGCTTTAGCTTCATTTGATAAAACTTCATGTTTTGCTAGCACACTAAATAACCAGGAACAATCAGCCAGCCTCATTATAGCAGATGACATTTGTGCATGCCAACTCAGAAGCTTTGGGTTTTCCCAAATCTGTTGCCTACATTTCCACGAGAGGCACTATGCTAAAGGATTGCTTCAAGCCATTGTAGTCAACATGAAACAATAAATATCAAACTCACTAAACTACATTAAAACTTCTCAGTCCAAATTAATTTTTTGCACTGTAGATTGGATGAGGCAGAGGAAAGTGTTATAGAGCCACTGAAAGGAAGGAAGGGCTCAGATCAGTAAACAGCCACCGAGGTGAGCAGTCTGGAACAGTCTCAGAGCCAGGCCTTGTGCAAGGACCAGGCTGCTCCTGTCCTCCTGCCCACCAAGGCATGGCAGAGTGGCCCATCAGAACTGCTACTCTGAAACCTCACTGTGTTTCCAGGAGTGATGACAAGTTAGACTTACAGGGTGTAGTTTGATTTTTCTTTCTTGCACTTTGTTTTACTTTCAATGGTCCCCAAAGAGGCCAGCTCACAATGGATTGAAGGATTCACCCTCTCCTACCAGGACCTGTTCCAATTTGCCTGGGTTGAAATGAGTGAAAAGGAGAGGCACAGGCCAGTCACCCCACAGAGGTGAACTTCAAGGGCCCACTCAGCCTGTGGCAGCACTGGAAGGGGATATAAACTAGCCAACAACAAATAAATAAAACATGGTTTCTCATTACTGCTTGCATCACCGTAAGAAAGGAGTGCACCTTAAGTGTGAAAGCTACTGTGCAAAAGTACACATCAGTGGGCAAATGCAAACATCATAGAGCCATGAATCTGTGCAGCAACACACTGAAATTACCCAGGCTTTCACCTCAAGTGCCAAAAGAATCTATTTTACCTGGCCATGGATGTTCTGTACTCCCTGCAGGCCAGGATCTGTGAGCTTAGGTTCCACTTCAGTTCCTGATGGAAAAGCCATTTCTGTCAAGGAACCCTGAGCTGCAGCAGCTCCTATGGGGAACACTGTATGACGCAGAAGTTGCAGGGTATTTTTCAAAAATTTTATATTTCAAATATTTAGGCTCCAAAACCAGAGCATTTTTGTTTAAATATCAGTCTGTATTGAGGCAAGGCTCTGACTGAACCTGATTTAGATAAACTAGGCAATATATCACAGGAGGAAAAGACATGAAATATATCATCCTATTGAATACAAAACATTACAAACCTAAATAGCTTCAAAGCACGTCAGACATACTTCAACCAGTAAAATGCTGACTGTCCTTCCACTGTTGATTTAAGAACAAGGATATGGTCTGTATTCATCTCAGAAAGCAAAGCCAAATGTTTAAATAGTTCAAGTCACAATCATATTCTTCCTCTAAATAATTCATATCTAAGATAAGCTAAATATCTTTGCTAGCTATCTTTGAGCAGAATGAATCCTACCAAAGGAAAATTACCCTTTGAAATACAGAAAACCATCAGTGAGTTACTGTACATATTGCATGCATAGCATCAGAAGATAGACACCATAAAAACAATAGGTTTCACTTTCAACTGTGAACAGGTAGAATACAGTATTATTTTCTGAGTAAAACACCACAAACATTACATATCACTTAGGAAAACTGTGCACAGCTTACTTCAGCACTCAGAAACTAAATTTCAGTTATATTGTAGCTATTGCTGACAAATATTGCCTTTAAAAAAACTTCAGCTGCATCTGATAACATACAACTGAAAGTGTAAGCGACACAAACATGTGGGCTTTGTTATCCTCCCACATGCTCCATTTTAGCAGACATTGGCACTTTTCATCTACATCCTGAGGACAACATTCCTCCACTCATTTTGGCCAGGTGGAAAGGAAAGCCACTAACCCAAATGGCTGCTCTCTCCCCATTAACACATGGTAAGCATTTACCTAGTTCTTCTCCATTTTGAGACCAGACTTTAGGGCTTCTTAAAATCCAGTTTGGTAGAATACCAGATTAAAAAAAAAAAAACCAAAAAAGTCACTGAAGACCATGCTGATTGAGAAATGATCAGAGCCCACACAGACAATTATTTAAATTATAAAATAAAACTGGGGTTTTTTTCTCCCACTTTACAAATGTTTGAGGTAAAATAATTCCCTTATTTTGAGATCTGAATTAATGAAGTCTGATTTTTTCCTATGAAATCTTAAAATGCAATTTCTCCAAAATTAATACAGTGCTTAAAGAGTAAATAAAAAGGCTCCTACTTTTTCCTATTACATTTTCCATGACCACAGGCATGGTGTTATAAAGTTTTAAATTAAAACAGTAACCACCAGTTGATTGTTCTTTCAGTGTCATATTAAGGGAATTATTTCAATCTCACTACTGGACAAATTTTAAAAGGTAATGGATTCATTATTTCTGTGTACTTTGAGAATTGATGGAAGAATATCCAATGTTCTATCGCGCTGTCACCATCCAAAGTCCCAGTGCAACATTGGCAGCCAAAAGTGCACTACCAGCAAGCAAAATCAAAAAGCCAACAAGCTCTCTGTTTTGTTTTTCTACAATTAGGGAGCTCAGTGTGGCTTCCAGGAAGGAATTTAATATCCACTGACCATCCAATGCAAAGCAGGGTACAGCATTGATAACTGCCAGTGCTCCTGATAGTGAGATGAGGTACCTGGTTGAATGTAGTTAAGGTTCATTAAGAGTATCTGAGAAAATGTAAAAAAAAAAGTAAAAAAGAGATATATGTATTGTATTTCTAGTATGCAGAGAAAGACACATAAAGGTTATTTTTCTAGTTGCCATTCTGTTTCACAGAAATTATATGAGTAAAATTACTTTTACGCCATAACATACCTACTCAGAGAATTGCCTTTACAGATTTTTATTTTTTAAGAGCTAAGTTTGGATACTTAAACCTGTACTCCTCACAACTTGTAGTGAAAGCAGGAGACAGGAAAACCACCATCTTTTTTGCTTGCTTTGTGTGGTTTTGGAGGAAGGTTATAACTCTGATGACATGCCTGAACTAAGAAGGTATTCTAGACCCAAGTATGAAACCATGATTAGGAATATTTTCCAAAACACTCCCTAGTAAATGACTAGAATATAATCAGAAATCTGACCTATCTCTCCTACTTACCTGTTAGCCAGAAAAGCTGAGTGGATTTCTGTACGCGTGTGTGCACATGAGAATGAGGCACGGGCAGGTAATTTTCCCTGTTGGTTAAAGCTTGCTAACTGCAGTACCCACCTCCATCCTGAATGGCCAGGCAAGAAGACACAGACAGAAAGCAGCTGGGGCAGTGTGAACCTTGATGTGTTCCCAGAAAAAAGGAGTTTATGTGGCCCCTTTCCTCTGGTTCTATGGATTTGTTACTAAACTGAATGATACAGTTTAGTTATTCTATGGCCACACATAAACATGTCAGGTTCTAAGGCTAAGGGCTCCTAGATTAGCCACA
Organism: Urocynchramus pylzowi; assembly: GCA_013397555.1. Taxonomy (NCBI): domain Eukaryota; kingdom Metazoa; phylum Chordata; class Aves; order Passeriformes; family Fringillidae; genus Urocynchramus; species Urocynchramus pylzowi. The sequence continues at coordinate 1,294,128 of VZRH01007150.1, forward strand.
TTCAAGTCTACTAATCTATATAAATGTGTATATATATATAATCTTGTTCATTAATAAGCAAGAGTTAAGTGAATTATCCTGGTTTTGAACAGCTATTTTATTTTCTTTTGAAGAAAAAAAAAAACCAAAACCAAAACTACCATATCCTGTTATTTAGTTCCCTATAATGACACAAAAATAATAAAACTCTGATATTGCAAAGCTAGCAAGAACATCTCAATTTTCCTGACTTAAATTCAGGCTTACTTTGGCTTTCTTGTCACATCTGTTAAGGCTCACCCTCAAGAGTTAAAAAAAGCACTGACCAAAAATATGCTCTTAAGCACATGAAAGTGAGAGATTTCATTTTTAGCTTGGCACATGGACAATAATCAATGCAGAGATGGGATAAAGATGTCAAATCTCTACAGAAATATTTTAGGGCATCCTGTCTAAGATGACATCCAGCTAAAGTTTTGCTATGTCACTAAATCTTGAACAGTTCCCTTCTTACCTTAAAAGAAAAAGCATACTTCAAAGGATACTTGCAAAATGTCTCTATCACCACAGGCAGATCGATACTTAGAAAGTTTTGTCGTGGTACAAAACTGCTGAGACTCACTGAAATGAAAATACACAAAGCACGAAAAGTCATTCCAGGGTTATAAAATCATTAATTATAGATTATACTTTTGCAGAAAAATCACATGTGAAAAGACCCTCTTCCAGGACAAATAATCAATCTCAAAAAGAGTTTGATTGGCGTTTTTTGTTTTTACAAGAGTGCAGCTATTATATTTTTCTTAAATGTGGCCACTATCACAGTGAAGTCACTACACAAAGCACAATTAGCATTTCAGTAAAACTAGATCTAAAATACATATTTTCAGAGGCATCTTTGGTCAAGAAGACCCCACTGTATGATTCCAGTATTTTTGAAAGAAGAGATTATAGTTACCAGACTTTTTCAACATATACAGTCCACATGCATACTGTGGGTGCACTTGTGTATTTTCTCTGAAGGCCAGAAAAATTTTCTCTGGCAGTACCTGCAGAAGATCCCCCTAACCTGAGACTGAGCTCATGGTGTACAGGAGAGGGGGAGATGGGGAGCAGAATTCCGGAGTCCCTCTGCAAAAGCAAAGGCTATGAGGGGATGCACAGCTGTATCACACAACACCAGTTAGCTGATGCCTCAGGTTTTAGCTTTTATATTTTTCAGGTTCTGTACTGCTTTAGTGTGTAGTTCTGAGCTTCCTATTAGGGGACAGTAAGCTCTCTTCACAGAGTAGGTAGACAAAACAATTCCTTCTCTGGCTGGGGACCAAGGGCAACAGACCCAAATCTCAGGCCCAAGAGCATAAACAAAGGTGGAATGAAGAGAGAAAAACAAGAAGGATGGCACTTCATAGGCTGAAGCTATAATTGGACAATTAACTCCAATATGCAGATGGACCAGAACTTATAAAAGTGAGAGACCTCATGAAAAAATGGACCAGTTGTCCATTTTGTGACCATTTTGGGTTCATCTTGCGTGTAGCCCTGGCTGGGCTCTTGTGCTGCCCAAGGTGTATCCATTGAGGTCTTCCAATAAATACCTACTTTATTCTTTAACTCTGTCTAGCCTCTGTTCTAGGTCAGCCTTCACAAGGCATCATAGCCAGTACATAAGTAGCTTCTCTTCGGTGTTCAGATAAGTGACTTCAAGATATAACTTGGTGCAGCTTATAAACCTGGGAGATGGGACTTGGCATCCTTAAAAATAGTGACTGGAAAATTGCAGTATCAAGGACCACATGATCTTGAATACTTTATTTCTGTACATACTCTACTTTGAAGGTGTACATGAACCTTCAGTAGACTGCGTGTCAAATTTTCTGAGAGATTCTTCAAGGCAAGTGCAGTAGTTTGAGACCTGGCAGAAGGCACTAAGTTGGTACAGGGATGTTCCACCTGGGTAGCACTGTGGGTCTGCCAGCACCAGGGACTGTTTGAGAACAATCCTGTGATAGCTGCAAGAAAAACACCCTTCCTACTAAAAGGAAGGCACAGTGAGCTCTTATCCCCAGAAGGAAGAGGTTAGGGTAAATTAATGCAGAATTAGAAAACCACCTTAAGAATAAACTTGCACAGCACCACCAACACTCTCTATCTTTAAAGAACAACTTTAGATGTGAGTTGCCAACCATGAAGGCCTGAAGTTTTCCTGCCTAAGTGGAGAATAGTTATAGCCATAAGAAATACATACCTCCACAGCTATATTTGAAGGCAGGGCTTCAAATCCCACTCAATACAAACGCCTCTTGGGAAAGGAATAGTTTAACCCACCCTTGGAGAAATTTTAACCATAGGCTAAGAGAACACTGGGAACATAACATACCAAAAGCAGTATGTCTTACTTAAGAGTGAGATCAGATTTCTTCAGGTTCACTAAAGAATTCAAGGACAAAGCAACAAAGGTGAGGGAAAGTAGTTCTAAAGTGACATAAGGCAGAGAACTGGTCCATTCAGCCACATAAAGATATTTTCTTCTGCTAATAGATACCCTTCTGATAAATCCAGCTAACAAACACACCGTGGGTTGAAACATATGGACAGCAAGGAGAACCAAAAAAAAGAATGGGTTTGGTGTGGCAACATCAGAGAACTTTTTAGTATTAAAACTGCCAGTATGCTTGAAAATCATATTTTTGCTCAGTGCTTAAGACTGACCTTTGATTTAGGGGAACTCAGAGCAAATAAATCTGTTGGATGACTGAGAGAAGACTACAAAAGACAGAAAGCCTGGACACCACCCAGCTCAGAAAGTCAGAGGTATCAAAGTCAATCACAGAATCATAGAATGATTTGGGTAGGAAGGGACCTTAAACATCATCCTGCTCCAACCTCCCTGGTGCAGGCAGGAACATCTACTAGACCAGGTTGCTCAAAAAAACCCCATCTAGCCTTGCCTTGAACACTACCAGGGATGGGACAGCCACCATTTCTATGGGCAACATGTTTCAGTGCCTCACCATGTTTAGTGAAGAATTTCTTCATTGTACCTAATCTCTTTCTAGAAGAAAGCCTTTATGATAAGCCACTGATTATCAGAGATACAACTGGCAAGTTCTTTGAAACATTTTATGTATTTTTCTAGCAGTTTTTAGTATCAAGACATTATGGTAAAAAAATAGTTGAACCATAAAAAAGCCCCAAAGATGCAATTTTTTTCCCTTATACCTACTCTGCACACAGAATTACTCAACTAAATGCAGTATTTTATTAAAATTCTCTTTTAGCCTTATTTTAAAAATTACATTGGTTAACCAAGCAGACACCACAGCCTTCTGCAGCTTGATAGAGGGGCTTGCCCCAGTGCAGGTGCAGGACCTTGTACTTGGTTTTATTGAATCTCATGAGTGTTCTTTCCAAGTTTGTTCAGGTCCCTCTGGATGGCTTCCCCTCCTTCAGGTGTGCCAACTGCACCACTCAGCTTGGCATTGTCTGCAAACTCGATGAAGGCCCCTTGGTCCTGCAGTGGGGAGGCCATGTCCCAGCCCTTGGGTGGAGCTGCCCTATGGGATGTGCTCCCCTGCTTCCCAGGAGCACCCTGAGTTCCATCCCCACACAGGCCCATGCTGGCTGCCCGCTCATTCCAGGGCCATGAGGTCACACAGCCCCAAGGTGCTCCAGCAGCTCTCCATGAGCACCCTGAGTGCCATCCCCACACAGCCCTGCCCTGGCTGCACGAGGCCATGATGTCACAGAGCCCCATGGCACTGCACTGGCCATAAGAGCCAGCTGCTCAGCCCCCATCCCCGACTGCAGCAGTAGCAGTGTGGTGGAAGGGGGACCATGGCTCTTGTCCACCATCTTTTCCTCTCCCTCCTCATCCTCCTTATGGTCCTGCATCCCGGGGCTGCCAACTATGCTCCACAGAAATCACAGGAAGCAGGTAAGCTGCCAGCACTGGTCCAGCCTTTCATGGGCTAGGGGTGTCTTCTCACCAATATGTTTTTTCCTCCAGTGCTTTAGTGAGGGTTTCCTCTGTGTAAGCACTCTCCTGTTAAGAGAATCCCAAGGGTTCATCTCTCCTCCAGGGGTGTTGCACATTGTGCTTGAAGAGTGTTGAGCTGCCAGCTCGGAGGTCCCCAGGTCCTCCTCTGCAGCTCTGGCAATCTGTTGACATCTGGCTCCCATGTTGTTACTTGACCCCCATCCAGTGCTTCTGTACACAAAAGCAGAAGATCCCAACACACAATGGAAACACTTCTCTGTGCTTGCTTCTAGCTGACTCTCTAGCAGATTCTCTGGCAGCTTGGAAGAAAGATGGTTTGGAGCTCTTGGGTGAGCCTGGAGCACGTAAGTTCTCAAAGTCTTCCTTTGAAAGAATAATTATCACTAATGTGTCAATAGCTTACTAATGAGCAATTTTCTTTAAGATGTCAAGGCTGATGGCTTGCAGAAATCTTCAGTCACCAAGAATACGCATAATCCTACAGGTAAGTTAACTGGAAGAAAGTACATTTACCTTTTAATCTTCCTTCCATGTCAAATGCGAGTTGCTCATTCCAAGGCCGATGCCAGCCTCTGGCATGGTAGTTGCTGTCCTATGGTCAGCACAGGATGGCTGTGTGGCAGCAGGCTCTTTCCTCAGTGCCTGATCTTGCATGTCACATCAGCAACTAAGCTGAAAGTGTGTTAGGCTCAAGACATCTGGATCCCATTGCAGAGACAATGAAAAACAGGACTCTTGCATAAACATAGCTTCCCCTGCAGCTCCATCCCAGAGCTTGCCCAGAGTACCTAGACGACCAAAGCAGAAAAGTAGCCCCAAGCAGGATCCCTCTCATGAGCTGAGGCCACATTAGTGTTCTGATTCGTATATTGGGCAAGGAAGCTAGAGGGAACCTCCCCATCCTCCTGCATCCTCCATGCCTGAGCCATGCTGAGGCTTTACCTGTATCTGCTTTTTGGCAGTGCTGTCAAAGTCTGGAGAAAAAAAAGAGAATGCGAAAGCTGGTGAATCTTCTAAAGCAGACCCAAGGCACTCAGGTACTGAGCAGCCCTGCTGGGGTCCCTTATGGGGAGACACATCCGGAAACCTGGGAGTGGCTGCAAGGGGTGCACATGCTCGAGAAAAGGCAGACAGGGAGAGCAAGGCTTGAGTGTCTCTTGTGAAGGCCTGACTCCATCTCCTTGGGGTGTGGGAGCTGGCCCAGAGAGGGAGAGTTGCAGTGGAACTTCCTGATGAGTTTTTGCTGAAGAAGTGACTGGCCAAGCAGCAGTGCTCCCCACTGTGCTCTCCTCCTGATAGTTTGAGTTCTGTTCAGGGGGACAACCTGTCCCCAAAGGGTGGGAGTATGTCTCCAGGACCAGCACTGGGTGGGAAACAGAACATTCTGGTGATACCAAACATGCTGCAAGTTCACGAGTGGTAAACTGGCAGAGGACAGGCTAACACTTTGAATTGCTCTGCAGAAATGGCTGGAAAAACGACCAAGCAAGTCCCTGATGCCCCCGAGCACGTCGAAACCATTTTCTGTCACGGAGCAGGCTGTATGATAGGCATAGTGATAGTCATGGTTGCCGTGCCAGCTGGGATACTGATGTGTTCTCTCGCAGTCTGCTGGTGGTGTGAGAGAAAACGGTGAGTCATCGATCCCCTCACAGCTCCTGCTTCCTTCCAAGGCAGCTCACAGCCACAGAGCACTTCTAGTCAGGCTGCTGTGCAGCAGCAAGTTAGCGGTTGGTTGAAAAACTCTGCTGAGGCTTTTGCAGCTGTCAGCAGCTTTAACTGGCCTCTTATTTTCTGGGTCTTCTCTTGGGGAGCCTATTGGACTGGAGACAGTGTTTGCTCATTCTGAGCCTGTCTGGACAAGAGTAACTTGCATGAGTGACAGGCAGAGGCTAAACAAAGTCAGGATGAGAATGAGTGGGGGGTAATATTGCTCTAGAAAGCAAGAGAGGCATTGGCACCCCCTGCTGACCAGTGAAGCTGCCCCGGGGAGTCTCCCTGCTTGGCAGTGCCTCTGCCAAGGCGTGCGGGCAGCTCTACTCACAGCGGTGAGCCCTGCCAGCTGTGGGCCCTGCTGTGGAGGAGCGCCCCTGTGTCTCACCTGCAGCTTAGCCACCTCCTCTCTCCACAGGCGTCTCTCTGGAGACCGGCAGGAACGCACCCGCCTGATCACACACCCAGACAGCCAGGCCAGTTCACCTGAACCTGCCCTGCCACTGCAGTAGCCCAAAGAAACTCACACATCTGATCCCTGAGCTGTCCCTGTTCCCCTGCCCCACCCTGGCTGCCCTTGAGAAGCTGTGGGAACTGCCCAGCCCCAGCCACAACAGAAACAGCCCCCTCCACCCCCAAACCTGCTGGCCCAGCTGACGGTGGGCCTGCTAGGGTAGGGGTTGGGCTGACAGAAACACAACCACCAGCTACAGGGATTGGCTTTTTGTCTGAATAAAAAGGACAGTCTTCACACAAGTATTTGTATAGTATCAGAATATCCAGAGTTGGAAGGGACTCACAAGGATCATCAAGTCTAACTCCTGGCCCTGCACAGGACATCCCCAGGAGACACACCATGTGCCTGAGAGCATTGTCCAAATGCTGCTTGAACTCTGTCAAGCTTGGTGTCGTGACTGCTTCCCTGGGGAGCCTGTTCCACTACCTGACCACCCTCTGGGTGAAGAACCTTTTCCTGATATCTGACCTAAACCTCCCCTGGCACAGTTTCAGGCCATTTCCTGGGGTCCTGTCACTGGTCACCAGAGAGAAGAGACCAATGCTTGCCACTCCACTTTCCCTCATGAGGCTGTAGAACATGATGAAGTTTCCTCTAGGCTGAGGAAGCCAAGTGACCTCAGCTGCTCCTCAAATGGCTTCCTGTCTAGACCCTTCACCAGCTTCACAGCCCTCCTCTCGATGCACTCTAATGGCTTTATATTTTTCTTATATTTTGGTGCCCAAAACTGCCCCCAGCACTTGAGGTGAGGCTGCCCCAGTGCAGAGCAGTGGGACAATCCCCTCCCTTGCCCAGCTGGCAATGCTTTCCCTGATGCCCCCAGGACACAGGTGGCCCTCCTGGCTGCCGGGGCACTGCTGGCTCGTGTTCAGCTTGCCACTCACCACGACACTCAGATGTCTTCCTGCTCCCCAGCCTCGCATTACTCAGTTTGTCTGTATGCACAGGTCAAGTGATATCCAAAGCAAACAACTTGTCAAGTTGAAGGCTGGTATCAGAACATCTGATCAAAACTCCTGTTCATGAGCCAAAATACCAAAATGGCTGAGACAGCCAGTATATTCAAAGGTTTCAAAAGACACACACTGCAAAACACTGTTTCAAAGCTTGACTGCCTCTTGACAAACACCTAATGGCCACTACCATCCTGAACCTGAAATTATGCCTACATTGAGAATGGATCATTGCTCTTCTTCCCTCTTTGTTACAATAAACTGTTGTCACTGACAGCCACTAGACATGGATCTAAACTCCAAACCTTGCTGCTGAAGCAAGCTCCAAACACAGAAAAACTCTTCAGGAAGTTGCTGGACTGAGCTCTAGAGACTGTAATATGAAGCAATGAATTTCGTGGTTGTAATGGATCAAACCTAATGGCAGTGGGCAAATCTGTCCTCTGAAGAGTAACAAAAGAATTACAGAAATTATGCTCTACAGGCTTGGCTTCAAAGACATTGCTGGGAAGAGGTGAACAGCAATGAGCCCGGGTGAGAGAAAACAGTCATTGTTGTCCCACTGTAATTAAACAATTCTTTGACCTGGAAATAACATTTCTTTTGTTGGCTCATGCTGCATGGTGTTGCCAAATATTGAGAAGGATTCACGACAGACACAATTTTAATTGGAAGTGACTTGGAGATTAGGTTGACCAAAGAGCTTTTCAAAACTTCTTCATGAGGGAAAGGGCATGTATGCCATGGAGGAGACAGACAGCATGGCATGAGATATTTCTGTGTGGTCTCCTGAAGAACTATATGTGTAATCCTTAAACCTGGGTTAAAAGCATTGAAGGACCATCTTCAGTTATAAGGGCAAACAAGCATGGAAACATTGAGAGAACAGGCTGTACCAGAAAGACCTTCAGCATGCATTATGGGTGTTGTTGCTCATAAACATGCCCAAAACCAGGAAGTGCCTTTTTGTTTTTAAGGACTTGGATACAACAGAAGTAGGAGACTGGTCAAGCTTGAGGAAATGATCTCTGGGTAAGTTCCATCTTTTTTTTGTGAAGAAAATCTTACAGTTTTGGGTCTGTGATGGGTAAGAGTAATATTCAGGGATATGATGTTTTCTCAAGTAGTGTGAATTCCTAATATAAATCTTACAGATTCTTCCCAAACAACAAGGGGCAGAGAAGGAAGCAAAAATGTTGCACTATTAGAAATGACATGAGGGAATAAAACCCCTCATATATAACAAATTAATAAAGAAGAATAATACATAATAAAGAAGAAACACTGCAAATTTGCATGGCAGTACTGGCAGGGCCCTCCATTTCAACCTTACATATCAACTGTCCAACAGAGAAAGGGACTGTAGAACATAACTGGCCTGCAACAGGAAGAGTTTAAAAGACTTAATACCATGTGTATTGAACTGACAGTATGAATTTATATTGGATAACATTAGATACTTTTTACAGAAAGGATGCCAATTATAAGCATTAATGTGTCTGTCCCAAACAACATGCACTCCTAATCATCCTTCTGTTTTAGTTTTGGCCAAATCTCCATCCCTGTAAATTCATTTAGGATTACAATTCTTTAAAGTTTTTCTATTTTTAAATACTGGAAACAAGTGATATATATAGGCTCCATATCAACAAAAAATATTTTTGCTAGGATATCTTAATTTGAGGAAACAGAAAGATTTAACAGAAATAAACTGTAGAGACTATTTCTTCTAAGTAGCTAATATATATACTTTTTAAAAAAATATGTCATCTGGAAGTTATCTTCAAATGAAAATATGAAATAATTGCTGCTTTTCCATAAATCAGATCTACCACGACAGCAATACAAGCCTAAGCAGAAAATAATGCATGCATAATTTCAGAATGTTTTTCAAACATTGCTTTAGTGACATTTCTAGAGAAAGTTTAGCCTTAATACACACCAGTACTACAACTCCCATATTATGTTGTGTGTTAAATATAGCATCTAAAAAGCCATGTTTCCTACAGGCAGAAAGATCACACTAAAGAATAAGGCATTTCATTAAAACATATTCCTATTTCAAAGCTCACACAGTAGAGGAAGAAATTATTTTTTTTTTAACTGTAAAAAACAGTTACCATATTCTGATCAGTCACATTTGAAGAAAAAAAAAACCAAAAAACCTACACCAAACCTGTTGGCCCCAGCCAGTCCTGTACAGTGCAATGCTAAGCCTGAAATATTTAGAAGTTGTTTCACTGGAATGAAACTACAATGGCCCAGCAGACTGCCTGCTACCCAAGCCAGCATCCTATCATTTTGGTCTAGTGTTTTTCTAAAGGGAACATAAGAGCGTAGATTATATTTGCAGCAAAGCTGGTAATAAATTTAAACTTCTAGCTTTCAAATTAATACACTCAGTGCACAATTCCAAGGGTAAATCACTTTAAAATTCTACTCCTACATATGTATGTGAACAGTATTTTCACAAAGTAACTTCTTAAAGAAGAGCTACCTCTTTAAATGAAATAACATTCTTTTCTGACTTCTGAAAGACTGGCAGGTTCAATTCTTCTGCAGAATTACTACAGTGGGAAACACCAATTAAAACTCCATTGCTCCAATGTATTGAAAGGGGAACAACATCAACTGTTCTTTAGTACCAATAGTTTGTATTGTTAAAGACCAAGAAAAGGAATTCTGAATAATTATCAAACTCTATTCTTAAAATATGTTGCTGCGTTTGAAATAAATATCATCAGATACAGTAGTGTGTGTTGGTAACACACAAGTGAAAAATGTTTTCCTCTTAAATGGCATAAGGCCAGAAGTAACAAATGAAGAGATATTTTGGGCTTAAATTAGAGTATATTATAAAAAAAGTTGAAATAAGTGACTCCTCACAGAGTATCAAATTACAGGTATGGAAAAATAAAGACTGATAGATTGACTGAAAATATGGTATCCAAGATTGTTAATGGATTTACACCACCAGATTTCATCACTGTTTCTAAAACTCTTTTGTACCTAATTCCAGTGCTTATTCAGAGAAGTACAATGCCTTCCTAAGGAGACACTTCCAAGGTAGTACTTCCAAAATCACCCCAAGAGTTTCAGCTGTCTGTGAGGAACAGATACCTTCCTTACAGGAAGGCATAGTAATTTAACACTTCAAACTTCTTAAAGCCCATCTGCAGCTAATTTTTACCATGCCACTCAAGCTATCAAGTAGAATGTTGATGAATTTGTTCTTTGTTTCCATACTTACTTCAGGAGCAGAATTACTTATTTATATAAGATGCCCAAAGGAGAGTCACAGTGAACTTCAAAGAAAGGAACTAAAATTTTATATGTTACTTAATTTAGGGCAGTCAAATGAAAAAATAAATCAGGAAAAAACTATGTTGTGATAACCCTTGTGGCTCAGTAGTCACAGGAATCTGTCACAGATACTTGGATATTAGGTGTGATTTAAGCAGTCATGCTAATATTCCAGGCATGGTGTTGGAGCAAGGTGCCCTAGAGATTTTACAATAGCATTTTGAGACATTTATGTGATAGGAAAATCCATGCACCTGGTTCCTATGACTAACCTGAATAAGATCTGTTCCAGAAATAGCCCTTTCATAGTTTTCTGAAAAAACAACCATCTCATATCGCATATGGTTTCCATTACCATCATAACTCATTTCACTGTGAACATTTTATTTTAAGTCTGAGTAGTCCGTGTCTCTCCACTGGCTGTAACAAGAAATGGATTCTGCTTTAAACAAATTAACTAAGAAGCACACCAAGACCTTGTTTAAGCAGGCAGGCAAAGGAAACCATACTAGAGATTGCTTTTGCTAAACTTTCAATAAATAATACCAACCTGTGTACTGAAGATGCATGGGGTGTCCTACATAGAGCATGTCAATATGGGGTGGATGCTTTACTCTGATTAGCCTTGTTTGGTTCTCCAAAGAAGGAGTCACACAAAAGCTTGGAACGAAGTCCTTATGGCAGTCCATGCTGGTTCGACAAACCTTGCTGGCTTCAATAACTTTTCGTGCTGGCAGACAGGCATACTGCAAAGGGCATGTAAAATCATCATGAAAGGTAAAGGTAAGGTATTTTCCAGAAGATCAAAATAAAAGGAACAAAATGTTCCTTTTTAAGCAAAGAAATGCCTCTCTGATATAAGTCCATGAAGAGCTAAAATCTGATTTTTTTTTCCCTAGCTTTTTGTTGTCAAATCGTGACAAATCTCTACCTGATGCATATTCAACCTGTCATTCCATATTTTGTAGTGTGGAAGAGAGGGTATGTACATATACCAAAAGGAAAGGAAAGTATTTCTAGCAAAGTACACATATGCACAACAAAAAATCACGGCATCTAAACATAGGTCAGTGATTTCTAATGGACAGAGCCTGTATCAACACCCCACTGACTTACCTGTTCAAGATGAAGTTTAAGCAAATAAACCAACAAACCTACCTGGTGTGTGGTAGCTAAGAAATCGTTCTCAACTAAGATGAACACAGGACTCAATGCACTGTTGTGCCCCAACCCCTGCCTATAACACTCTTCCACTCTCTAAGTCTGACAGCCCAGATCCTTCTTGCTCCCCACGGGCCAAAGACAGTACAGCAGAAGGGAACAGGAAATTAGTTTTCCCCTTCGCGTCTCTCAGACTATCTCAGTGACATTTTTCCTTTTGTTCTAAAAATAGAAGCAAGGAATCATAATCCACTACTTGCCTTAGGAGGAAAAGCAAAAGTAATTTCTACCTTCCTCAGCCTGATCACTGCACTCCCCATAACACATGAGTGTCAGACCCTCACCATTAACCTTGATACAAATTCCTTCTACTCTAATGAGGGAAAAGACACACTTTCAGAAACTGCTGCATAGTACTGCAAAGACCATTTAAAAAAAAATGTTCAAAACTCACAGCCAGTCTAAGGACACTTGAAAGTCACAAGGTCTCAAGCTTCCTGATGCTTTTATTTCTTCCCTGTTCATAAATAGCAACTACAAGTTTAAGAATGCCCAGGCTCAATGGGATAGTGATTTATCAAATCTTGCTGCCACTGCCATATTTCAAATGAACTGCTGGAATATGTTCAGCTGTTAGTGGTTAAATACGCTGGAGTGGGAAGGTTACTGCTGTAGAAACTGTAAAGATAGCAGATTTGGAAAAAATTTATTTGAATTTCTTTAAGTATTTATCACTAGAGTCAGAACAATAACAAACTGGTATGTGTAGAAAAGTTTACACCGTTGATTCGTGTGTTCTTGTAGAGAACCAACAGAAATATTCCATCACCATCAGTATGGAACACATATTTTAAAAAACATTGATGTATTTTCATAGAATCATAGAATGGCTTGGGTTGGAAGGGACCTTACAGATATCCCATTCCAACCCTAATCACGGGCAGGGACCTTCCCCTAGACCAGGTTACTCAGAGCTCCATCCAGTCTGGCCTTGAACATTTCCAGGGATTGGGCATCCACAGCTTCTCTGGGCACCCTGTGCCAGTGGCTCAGCACCCTCACAGTAAAGAATTTCTTTCTAATGTCTAATCTAAACCTGCCCTCTTTCAGTTTAAAGCCATTCCCCCTTGTCCTATCACTATATGACCCTGTGAAAAGTCTCTCCCCAGCTTTCTTGTAGCCCCTTTAGGCACTGGAATGCTGCTAAACCCTTTTATAAGGGAGTAAGTCAAAGTCCTACTGAGAAACTTGTTTCTACATGACAAGAAAATCAACATAGTGAAGAAAGATTCAAGTATGGGCCCTTATTTTGAGAAACTGGGCAATCTCTAGGACCTTCTCCTGCATGTTTTTATTTAAATTTAGGGAGCAGCACTGCTGGCTTCAGACAAAACAACTGAACACACAGTCCAGGGCTTTACTTTCCCTGTAGTGCTGAATACTTATAAAAGACTCAAACACCAAAATAAACAATTTTGACTTCTTCTCAAAAGTTGTTTTTTCTCACATGTATTGATGCATGTGTATTGTGCATCCAGATTACTGAAAATGACTGAGGTGTCTTTCTGCCTAAAGGAATGAGGTGTCTAAGATTTTTTATGATTCTTTCAAAGACCCCCTGTTTAATTATGGGAAAAATTGTAACTAATATTTTGTGGTTTTTTTAAACTATAATTGGGAAAATAGTATACATGCACACCTTTATTACAAACGGCAGTTATTCTTAAACACTTGAGTATACTGTATAGATGTTGGCAAATATTACTAGTTTAATATTAAAAAAAATTAGATTTACCAAAGAGAATTAGCAGTTTAAGTAACTTACCAGATGGCTGTCCAACTTATTGCTGTATGAAAAGCAAATGTCTGTGAGGCTGTTGTTACTACAACATTCCACTGTGCCATCAAGTCTTCTGTAAACTAAAGAACATAGGCATAGAGCAAATAATCAATATTATTTGGTGAAAAAATTAGTCTCTGAATGAAGTAAAACAATTATCCTGCAGCCTTCAAGAATTACACTCATTCACAGTCTAGCTGAGGCTCAGTCATAACTACAAATAAAGCTTCACCACCAACATGTGAATGTCTCAGGATTTCAGTCCCATCACATACTGATTTTTTCACCTTTATAAATCTCCTTGAGATACTGGTGATCTACCACTGCATTATTTTGAGTATTACAAGTTGCAAAACACTTTTATATCCATTGCCCCTAACTTGCACCAATATTTGGCATTGAAATTTATTAGCTTCTAATGTACTGATTTCACTGGCTGGCTATGGAAATGGCCAAGACTCAAAACATACTTTTTACATCATGAAAGCCTTCCAAGCCTTCAAGGCTGCAGCAGTGAACTAATGATATTTTAAACCATGATTTAGCTAGTCTGGTAAAGAACCTTTGTACATATGCTCTTGAAATGAATTAAGCCTAACTTGCTGTCCAGCTTAAACACACACAGATGCAGAAGAATGGCCACAGTAAGGATCTGTATCACAGCACCTGCAGTCCCTTCCCAGGCAGATCAAGCCTGTGATACTGGTTGCTGATTTATCACTGCATAACCTGCAATCCACTGACATGAAGCTTTATGCCTGGGGCTTACAGGTGCAAGCACTCTACCTGTACAAACCTTTTTTCAAGTACCCTGAGGCTAAGAAACCACATATATTTTTGAATAGCAAATGACCATGAAATTAGTATCCTTATAAACTACATTGAAACCACTTTTTTTTTTTTAATTTCAAAAAGTTCCTTAGGGCATTGTTTTCTCTCTAGCTTCAATACTCAGATAGTTTATTCTCCATTTATTTTATAGTCAACTAGATGGAGTCCATTTGCTTTATACATTTTTATCAATACTCTGTATTTATGTCAAGTTGTGAACTGTCAAGATTTTGATAAATGACAGCTGCTCGAGACCAAACAGAGTTCATTTAATTTCAGAGGAATATTTCTCACTGCTGGAGGCTTATGATTCTGAAAATGCAGACAGACTGGTCTGATTAGAAGGCAGCAGTGGGGACAATGGGCTGCTAACACAATACAGCAACCAGGCTTGGAAGCAATATTGAATCTCCAGCACTAAGCCTCTAGTATGCCAATCTAAATAGGACTAGTTCATCTACAAAATATGCAGTTTTATTACCCAAAACTCTAAAATTGCACTTCAGAGAATAGTAGAATCTGAGGATATATATACCTACAACATCTGAGAATTGGCTCTTGCCATCCCTGCCCAGCTGAAAGCATAGGCCAAAGTTGCACTTCTCTTCAGAGGCATAATCCAAACTGTCAGACCTCTAAAAGCAGGTTCTTACCCATACTCCACTAGTTTTCAGTATAAATATTTATCTCAGTACCAGCTATAAGATCAGTTTCTTTACATACTAAAAAAAAAAAAAACAACCAACTTTTTCAGCCTCACAGAAGTTCTATAGTATATCAAAACCACAGACAGTTGAGTCGCCTGACCTCCTGTTTATTCCCAGGATGGTGGAAAAATGCAGTGACAATTTAAAAGCTCTGAATAGCATCCTACAAGCTTTGCTCAGCAGCAACCCCTTACCTCTGGAATTCAGTTTCCATGAATGCTTGCCTGAAAGAAACTTCAGAGAGCTTCAGGGCATGTCACAAGATGCTCAGCCAATTTAACTTGACTGTTCTTTTTTGTTCTACTCAATTTTTGTTTATTGTTCTAGTTTAGTTCAGTTCTTTTTTTCTTTTTTTTTGGTTTCTTGGGGATAAGCCCTTACAGCAACAAGCCCTCTAATGTATAAAAGGAAACAGAAGGAAGTAGACTGACTTCCAGAAGCAGTATGTGCAATCCAGACCAAACTGAGTTTATGGGCAATGACATAAAACCCTACAGGGAGACACATCTGAAGAAGCGACCATAATAAAGCAGATCATTGGGTTAAATCATAAAATTTGCAATGTCATGCTGATCAAAGCTGTGAGCTAACGTGAAATTTACATCTGCAAAAGATCACTGAGTTGATCCATTTTACAGAACTTAAAGTAGAGGAGATAATTGTACTACTGCTAAGAACCAAGTTCTGCAATACCCCGAAGAAGCAAATTTTATTATTCAGATCATACAGGATATTTGTACAGGATGACTGAAAGACAAGAGAAATTCCTATACCTAGCCCTCCCTCACTTTCAGATTTCACAAAACAGCATGGCACATTTGTAATTGCTTAAGACAGGACAGCAGATTGGACTTACAAGAATTCTGACCCCAACAACAAATTCTAAATCCAAAATAGTCTTTAAGACGTGATTAAATTAAAATATAAATTAATTAACATACAAAATAATGAGGAGAGCACCTTAAGTCATACCTCTAGCTGGAAAGCTTAATTGCTGTAGGGTGGCTGCACTTACACAGTAGCCGACCTGTGACTTCTCTGAAATGTCTCCCAGACAGGAATTCCAGTCTTCCACATTATAAACGGGGCAGTCTTGTAGGTTAGTGACAAGGTCTCCCACAAAAAGACCTCTCGGTCCATTGGCAGGAGAATCCTGAGAAGAACAGTGAAGTCAGTCATATTACTAAGGAGGATAAACAAGGGTTACTTTACAGTTCACTGAATACTAGGAAATCCTTAGGTTAAGACACTAAAAAATAGGGGGGGAAGAGGAGGGAAAGTGAAGTCTTCAAGTATCCTGAAGACTTCAAATTTGAGTAATTATTTTCATATAGGTCAAAATGGTAGGAAAACCCACAACATATTAAGTTCAAGTAACTTAAATTAATACCCTGAACTTTTCAAGAAAGCAGGTGTACCTATATTTTCAAAGGTAATAAAGTATTATAAATGTCACTCTCTCCTGAGTTTTATCAATTGACTTTTAGATCCAAGACAGATTGGATCATTTCAGCTCGGCTGTTCAACTGTGCTGTATTTGCTTAAGTCAGAAAAAATTCATTCCTTTCCAGAATCCCAGAAATCTATCTCTACTTCGCTTCCAGCTGACCAAACAAGGAAATCAGCTCAAAATAATCTTTAACACTGAAAACAGATAGCAGTAACTGGAGTGATAATACAGTTTCCAGCAGATTTGCTTTGTCCCAATACTGAAAAACGGTTAAAAAGAGAAATAAACCTGCAAACTCATATCAAATGTCTCAACAGTTTTACAGTATGCTAATTAGTCTATCATTATTCACATCATGTTCCTTTATTTACTAATACTAAGATACATGAGACTGGAATGAAAACTTTAAGCAAGAAGTTCAGTATATTAGATTCTGCAAAGGGCTGCACTGACCAAATCTGACTGTGATAATAAGAGACACAGGTACATTTTGGATCACAAAGCATATAATATGGAAACAGCAAATATCCTTCTTACCTCTGCAACCTCAGTGACAAGTGCCCCAACACCCGTGTAATAGAAAGGGAAAAGAATGGCTGGCAGCAGAAACAACACCATGAAACTGGCAACACCAAGAACAAAATTATGCCACACCCCTAAAAAGAAGGCAAAAAAAGTTTATTTAGAAACACTAATAACAAAAAGCTGGTTTTTAAATGATCCTACAGCTGCCTTCTAACTAACTTTCCTGAAATTATTACTGCAAGAATAAATGAAAAGTTTATTTGTGAACACAGGTATAAAAGAAGAGTACATAGATTACAAACTTTAGCTTCTAGGATGCCACTTTGTAAGGGAGCTTCAGAGAAACCGCTAAACTCCTGAGAATTATACTATAAAAAAAGGCAGGCGAGCCGTAAATCCATTTCTAAGGTGTCATTCTACCAGATTAAGATTTCATGTACCACTACTTTTCTAAGTATCAGAGGTAGTGTACCCAGAAGAGAAACTGGGCTTCTGAATGAACTATTAAAATACTGTTTCTATCTACAGAATTGTCTTCAATTATAAACATTAAAAAAAAAAAATAGTGGAATGAAATATATTATGTGTTACCTTCTACCACAATAAACTGTTGAAATTAAGAATCTCAATAAATGGGCATATTTTTGAATAAATACTGTTTGTCCTAGAGAGCAAGATGTCTGAAATTTACTTGCAATTCAAGTGAATTTGTGATGGTAACCTACATTATTTCAATTAAAATTATGATGTGCATATGCACCAAATGAATTTAGGAAATCATTTGGAAAAAAGGCTTCTTCTACAAGAAAATATTGACCTAAAACCCCATCAAGAAACTAAATTGTACAATCAGCACTTCCTGACATGTTGTATTGGGGAACATATTTGCAACTGCCATCTTTATAGTATGTGGTTCTCCATAAGAAGCAATGGGCCACTATCATAAGACACAGCTGGTGTTCATCATCAAGACTTTGTGGCTTCCACATTCAGCACTACCCAAATTTTCTCATTAGTTTGTGTTCTCAGACAAACAGTTTTGTATGAACAATGCAGGAAAACATTTCAGTGTTGAAGAGTCTTTATTTCCTTCTTACAGTGCTTCATCCTCTTATGAGGAGTTTGATTCTATTCTATACTTACAGTGCAGTTACAGCGCAGGAATTTTCAATTAAATATATTTACAAATGTATTAAACCTATTTTTCTTGCAGTGTATATAACACAGAAATCATAGCATATGGCAGACTTATCTCCCCTGTCTATCTCCACATCTCACCTCACCTTCTTTTTTACTTCTATTGCTGCAGAAATGAGGGACATTTTTGGAGTCCTTGAAGTAAGTTGCCATTTACACTGGTACATGCTTCTTAAAGTAATTTTTTTTCCTGTAGTTTTAATTGTACCTCATGGAAAGGCACTCAGATAGAGGAAATGTTTTTGTAATCAGTTCTTCTTATCTCACATACACACATTTATTTGCAGCAAATCCAGAAGTAGTGAGCAAATATTTTAACTTTGTTGTTTTAACCTTTTTATCTTAAAAATATTTTTTCAGCTTAACAGCTTAACAAAAAACAAAAATGTAAAATGGAGACAATTTTTTTTAAGAGTGTGGCTGCTATACAGAGTAAACTGAAAAAAATCTCAACCCTTAAGATAATAATAATAAAAAAGAGGTGATGGTACTGCTCAAGAGTGACAAGGAATATTTTCAAACAGCTAGGAAAAAAGGGTCCTTGCTACTAAAATTGACACCATTTGCTGTGTGGAATACAGCAAGAAGTCTAAAATAGAAAGGTTTCAAACCCATCCCAGATGATCCACAGAAAAATAAACATGCTGCAAATCAGAATACATGCCGAGGCACACTGCTCAGTCTACCTTCAACTTCATCTTGCTGAAACAGCCTCATCCTTGGACACCTAATTCCTTACATTTAAGAAGAGACACTTTACACAACCCTAAAACACCTTAAAATAATTTATTAGCTACTAATTAATTAAAAAAAAAGAAAACTAAAAACTTTTAACATCCTGTTACAGACAAGATGAAATGTATTAAAAATTATCTCAGAAAGTAATACAAATATTTGAACTAATTACAAGAACATGCTGCACAGAATCCCTTTTCATCTATCTGGCAGGCATGGAATTATGATATAAATATCACAAGTCTTACAAGAACACTCATTCCCTATTCTTGAACATATGATGCCACCTGCTGTACAAAAAATATATTTTTTCATCTCCAGACTAAAGCTGGACTACAAAAAGAATATTTGGTATTGGCCTCTAGTCTAGCTCTGTTACTTAGCTGCTACACAATAATATGAGCACGTCTCCCTAAATTCAAATTTCTGAACACCAGGAATAGGTTCATTCAACTGTTCTGACAAATATAAGAAATTGGTTGTTTACTGAATATTGCACTTTATCATTATCAAACATTCTAGTTCTGAAACATATCTACTTTAAACTCTGGAAAAAAATGCATTTATTTGTTATAACTAACTGAAAGCAAGCCATTCATGCTAACCAGTCTTGCAACATGTTTGCTCCTGCCTTGTATTCCCCTATTTCAGGTTTCCCAAGGAACATGAAAAATTATTACAGGTGTTTGCTTGTCATCAAAACATGCAAGCAATTATTTTCTATTACTGCTTAGAATTCTATTTTTCTAGATAATGTTTCAGGAATCTATGTAAGCAAACCACTTTGAAATTCAGTATGCCTTTTCTTTCAGTTCTGTTCCCAGTAGATGGAAATGGAAACAGATTAATTTGAGAAACAGGGTTTCCTAAAAGTAAGCCTACTGTATGTGAATGATTTTTGTTAATTTGGGTATTCGGAATTCAGATATATTTACTTACCTAACATTTGTAATAATTTATTTGATTTAGGAAAGCTTGAAAACATGCTTGCTAAAGGGTTCCTTATGTCCACCCTCTATATGATGTTTTAGATACACCAGTATCAAGAACTGAACCAAGATGACAACTTTCCTATCTCTATTTCAGTTCTTTGGGAGCCACCTTTGTCTCTAGAAATAATCATACAAGTGGTTCAGGCAGAATGACCCAGTCTCAGTTTGACTTCTCACAGCAACCAGGCTCTACTTCCCAACAGCCAGCGACTTCAAAAAACACCAATTCAAAAACATCTGGAGGTTATCTGGAGCCATAAGCTACGATTCTCTTTGGATGTTTGTGCTTTAACCTTGATTTCCTCCTGATGGCAACATCAAAACACAGTGACCCGTACAATAACACAACTCACAGGTCAGTGAAAATCCCTCACAATACTATTGAAAAACAGATTGCTCCTACTGCAGAAAACAGCAGTGAATTGTTCAAGGATGTTGACCTGTATTGACAAGAAGCCATTTTTCTCAGAGAACGTTCCTGGCTCAGTATTTTCCAGCTTGTGTGCTCCAAGGTTTTGCTACTTAGGCCATACAATGTGCAGAAACATCCCAAACAATAAACAAACAAACAAAAAAGACACAGGACCTTCTGCACCTAGTGCAAGAGCTCCTTCTAATGAGAGGAACATCAGAAACCACAGAATACACAACTGGAATTTCTTATGCACAACTATTGTGAATTGGATCTAGAATACAATAAAGTTTTTCAAGACAGGAAATTTGGGCTCATTTAAGATCCTAGAAATTGACATCTCTATCCCAGAAAGCAGCTCAATAAGGACAGTAATGATCAAATGATTTTCTGAGATGCCAAGACAGGTTCAGAACAGAAGGATCACCGTAAGGTAAAGAGAAGCTTTGGCACTTATTAATTCTAAACCTTAAATACTCAAAGATTCACAATGATGCCTTTGAATAAATAATGGTGCTAAGCAAAGATTTAATAAAAAACCACAAACTATTACCTGCACAAAATATCCTTAACTGCTGGACAGGAGATATCAACTGCAAGTGAGTTGTGAAGAGGTCAACAAATGCTCCAGGATAGACAATGAAGATAAAAATTCCAAATCCATTAAATCGTACTTGTTCTCTTAAAAAGAAGAAAAGAAAAGTGAAGCGGAGTAACTGCAAACAAACAAAAGAAAAACTGAGAGATTCTACACAGCACACAGTTTTTGACAAGAATAACTAAATTTTAATTATAAAACTAATTTACTTTTTATACTATCAGTAACTGAAAGACAATTAAAGGACGTTTTCTGCAGTAGTTGCTTCTAAGCAGTATACATTTTTAAGTTTGGTGAAAACATAAAGGGTAAGTTCAACTTCTTTCCTGTCTCCTGGTAACAGTAACACATAAAATACTTTTTAAAAACCTACAAAACTTCCATGTTAACATATATTTCAACATTTTGGGTAATTGCTCTTTTAAGTAAAAAAATGGCAGCCCGTAGGAAGCAGTTTCAAACTCATCTATGTAAAAATATTTGCAAGAATAAATTGCTTTCCTTTTAAAGAAATACTTCCACAGTTCTGGAAAATTTAATTCTTCTGTTTCTTCTAAATGGAACTTAGAGTACATTGTAAACTAACAAAAATGAGGGAAATGTCATCTGAAAAAATGAAAGCAAGTCAAAAGGTTAAAAGGACAAATGCTAATGCTCTTCCAAAACTTAACACTCCATGATTCTATTTAAATATATTAGTAGCTGACACTATTATACAGATAATATTTTTTTCCAAGGGTTTTGCAATTACTTTGAAACCAAGTTTTTTGGAACAAATACATTAAGGTTTTTTTAAGCTAGAAATTGTACAAGGGACTTAAGAGAGCCATGGCAAAATCATGTTCCAAGACAAACCAGGCACAGATCAGCTAATTCCATATCTTTACTGAGACAATATACTGGGTCTAACCTTTTCCTTATTTACATTTATCTATTTAATGTGTATATACACCAAAAGAAGACAAAGAATTCTACAAAATTATTCAGAATTAAGTTGCACACTAATACTGTGGAGTTAACTCATCCCATGCTACCAATTAATAATGGGCAGTTTAATGCCCAGTTCAGGATTTCATGACTTGGGCAGAAGATACACAAGGAGGAAGAAAAAGACTTGTTTGGTATGAGTCTTGACTAAGCTAAGGCTCAAATATTTAAGTTCTTATAGTTCACAGCTAATGCTTTCTAGAACTGAAGCTGGCAAAAGTGTACTAGATGTCAGGAAGGCTAAGTTACTTGCCAGAATAATAAAATTTGCCCACAGCACAGCTTTTTAGTGAAGTTGAAACCCTGAGAATTTACAGTAACAGCACTATAGACCCAATCTGTGCTATTCTCTAGAAGGAGAATAAAAAAGTCAAGCAGAAAACAGCAGCAGCAACATTGGCTGCCAATGTACATTGGACCAATTAATTTCTCCTCTGGAAATAGCTGGAAAAATAATTTTTTGATGAAAATATAACACAAAACTGAATATTCAAAGCCTTTGCTCTAGACCTTGAATAAAGATATCACACCATTAAGATACAAGAATTATTCTTCCTTTCTGCTTAAAAAGAGCTCTGTAGTAACTCCTAGCTTCTCTGCAGTCTGCCAGCAATACGCAGTAGAAAGAAAATTTTGTTGCTTCTTCCTGTGATGGAAAAATTCCCTCTGAATATTTGAGGGAAGAAAGCTGAAAGACAAGCAGAGCATATGAAACACAGAGGGTCTCAAACCACCTCTTTGATTAAGGACCTTTGGGGTCACAAAAGGCAGTATATGGGTTAAAATGCAGTCATGACTCCCTACACTCACGAAAATCAGAGAAGCAACTTAGGGCTTTATGCTCAAAGAAGAGATAATGATGCTGCCCAGGAGAAATGTGGAGGACACCTGATCATCAGTCCCAGTAATCACTACTTAACCCTCTTATGCTAAAGTGGCATTTAACAGTAATGACTAACCTGTCAAATATTTTTTGTGAAATAATCATCATAGTTAAGGACATTAGAAATATACTTTTTGATCAAAGCTAATAAATCACTGAGGTTAACAGGGACAAATCATATTTGACCAAGCTATTGCTTCAACCTGTTCATATCATATTTCACAAGCTATGTTTAAACAAATCAATTGAAAATCTATTTTAAAGTATCACTGTGCAATAGCACGAGTTCAAGTGCCACAGGCGCAGAAATAAAATTGCTGTGTAAAAAACAGGGCCACTTAAAAACATTGGTTTAAACCTGATGTTCTGTTTGCAAAGCAGAAGTCCTTTCTCATGATCTGTATAACAGACACAGTATTAAAACTCTATCCCTAATTTGTATGTTCTTCCAAACTTCAAATCTAAGGAAGCTATGAATTACAGACTAAACAGACTCTCTAGATACAACAAAGCAGTGCTAACAACATTCACGGCTAGGTAACTGCACTGGAATATTTGGCTTTGTTGTCAGAGTAGCAGAAAAGCAAAACAGAAATTACCGAATAGCTGCCACCCCATGGCCGACTTCATGTATCACACCGCTGATGAGGATTGCGGAGAAGAAATAGGTCAGCTGGCTGATGGGCAAATTGACACCAGGCACCTGTTGGTGTGGGCATGACAACAAAACAAAACACAGGAGGAAAACAAGAGGTACATAGACAAATCATTCTGCTCCTAAATTTGCTGCTCTCACCCACTTCTTCATATCCACAATGGACCGGGGGCTTTCATGCAGCACAATCTCAGTTTGCACCTCTTTTACCAACTTATTCAGTGTATTTTAAAGTATATTAAATATATGTTCTTTTGTGGAACGTTAAATAGCTCTCCAAGCACAAAAGCCCTCTCCCTACCCTATACAACCCACAGCTCTGACCAAATGTGTCCTACTCTATATTAAGCTCGAGAAGTTTATAAAAATGTACACAAGACTTCCATCCAAATGAAACAGGCTTGGCACTGTGAGCATTAGTTTATAATTTCCTGCAGCCAGTCATATAGCTATAAAAAAGATCCACCTTTCAAAAGAAAATAATAAAAATTGTATGGCATTCTAAGGAGCATGAACATGAAAAGTTCAAAAATGAGTTGACAGCTTCTCTCTTCCTGTACAAATCACAAAATTATCCCAATTTACAGGGTAAAAATACCCCAAAAGTAATTTTCATCTATTCTTCAGGTTTTGGTAGTCTACATATGGCAATTTAACCTTAAAAAAAAACCAACAACAACACCTTGAAATGAGTATACTACCTTAATTTACCTAAGACATAATATGCAGGCCCCTCATATTCTTCCTGTTGCTGTGGATTCCCACCAGGTCCTTCACAGTGCCTGTCACAAGACACCAACTGCTTCCAGACAAGCTTCAAAGTGATCACTAGTCAAAGCATGAGGAACCCCCCCCTTCCTCCTGATGGACCCTCATCCTGCTCGGTTCCATCCCCCTCAGCTGCTCGGCTGCAGTGGGATTGCTCTGGGACATTCCTCCTGTCAGATCTACAGCTTTTTCTACTCAAGGCAGGCTGCACTCCAGTATGCTCACTAACAACTGATGTGAGCACAACCTGAATTGCAATCCAGCCCCACAAAAGAGATGCTGTGGGCAAAAACTCTTGGCCTGTCTACAGAACTCTCTAAAAACCAGCATTGTGGAAAACAAAAGGCTGAACATCCACCTAGGCAGGTTGGATTCAACCTTTGTTCAGTCCTGCACATTCTTCACTTATATGTGTTTACCTACCCACGTAGCAGAACTCTACAAGAGTTTGGTGAGACAATCTAGCTAAATTAAACCCTTCAAAAGGATTCATTAATGTTAATCACCTCACAAATTCTGTCCAGTGTGATGGTGACCAAGGAATTTACCTTAACTGGCTCAGCTGTGGTACCCCACAGCATGAAAGACAGCCACACTTCATTTCTTAAACATCACTGCTGGCAGTACAGCATCAGCTGGTGGCACTAATGCATCACTTCAGTGGTGCTGCCTTTGCAGTGGGAGGACAGATGGTAACAGCAAGAGTTGCCATCTCAATTCCACCAGACTACAGCCTGCTAGAACACAGCACCAGATGCTTTCAGACTTTACGTCAAAGAAGCTATTTTAAGATTCACCTAAAACAGAAGTTACCTCTCATGAAGGGTTCTGAAACCAATAGCAGTATTTTGTTAAAAAGCATGCTGCCTTGTATTTTATGGCCTTCTGGAAATGCCTTTAGTAAAAGAAGATCCTTTGCTTGTAACTAATCTGCCTCTTTCCTACTTTTGTCAGTAAGCAATCAACACAAGAGGGGGCAGCTGAAGAGAAACAGCCCAGTTACCTGTAGACAGGTATTTTTAAATCAAGTACATGATTGAACAAAAGAGGAAGCATATGAAAATCCTAATAAAATATAAGCAGAACTGATTCTCCCTCTCTCCTCTTTAACCCAGAGGTTAAAGGGTAAACAGCTTTATGCCACAGGCTAAAATTAAGTTTACAAAGAAAAAGTGGGGTTTTGTTGGGTTTTTTAAAAACTAATTTGCTGTCGTCCAGGCAGCCAAATACAAGTAAGTAATTTAAATGAGATGGTTCTCCTAAGTCATTCTTATCCTCTTTGCAACCACATAAGTCTCTTTTTGCTGTCAATTTACACTAGCAAATTTGCCTTAAAAAGAATACTGAAACCTACTATAGGAAGAACTATACAACCGTGACTATTCAGAAATAAAAGAATGAGGTAAGAAAGGAAGAGAACCACAACTCAAATTAGGAGAAGTAACCTTATCCCCACACATGACATTACTTTATCCTATCTATAAAACTGTTATCAGTGCCAGTCAATCCTTGGCTTGAATGCAGCAGGCAGGAAACACTGAGAAAACAAGTCCACATCCTACTTTTCTACTTTAGTTGTTCCAATTCACACCAGATCAATTCCAAAGGCTCATCTTTACTTTGGTTGTGTCTGTGTTATTTTCTCCAAAGAGCAATATATTGTCAATGACCACTTTACTCTGGTGTCATAAAAGTGGATGGATCCATATAATGACCTCAGAAAATAAAGATGTAAAGGAACTCCAGAAAGGTTAGGACAGATCCTGTTGGAATGTGAATTACAAAATTTTCTGTCTCATGTTCAGCTCATGCCATCCCAGATGCACAGACTGCCCACTCCTGTCTGGCCCTGAAGGTAACTGAGGAGCAGGCCCTGGACAGGGGACAGCAGTGGCAGTGACATTGTTTCCCCCTCAGGTCTCACTGCCTGCTTTTTCCAACACACACTGAACTCTGTATATTCCCTCTGCTTGTGGGAAACAGACCCAGCCTTCCAAAGGCACTGAGTTTATGGCATATGCTAAATCAGGCTTCCTGCACTCATGCCATTTTGTAAGTCTAGCTGCATGCAGTCAGTTTAGTGCTTACAGGAAGGTCAAGTGTCTGCACACAATTCTCAACATCTGGTCACTTGAATAGCTGAGTACTTAAATAGAGTAACATGGCTGGGCACCTCATGTAGCAGAGGGCAGAGCAATTCCATAACACTTTCTGAATTTCTGGAAAATGACCATACATTTTGGCCACATTGCACTCTTGGTATAAGAAAGGTGACTAGGAATCCTTCCAGGTTAAAACTGTTGCAAGGCAATGTCAGTTCTTCCATTACTGCCTTGCGAAGAGATTAAAAAGACAGTATTTGCAATCTCTCCTATCCTGTGAAATACATTCCATTCTAAACCATTCTGGTGCTGGACAATATATTGTCCAGCACCAGAAATGCACAGAACAATTAAATATATCATTAGACTTTGATACTGCCAGAAACAGCGCTTGAAATTTCACATAGTAAATTAAGTCATAAGTCCTTGAAGAATCAAAAAATACCCCCTCACCAATGATTCTTTTCTTCTATTATCACACAAAGCTTTTTGCCCTACTTTCCTTTTCCACTGCTGTTTTGTATTGTATTAAAAAAAACAGAACTTGTCTCCTCTTGTCAATTATGTATGAGCTCTGCAAACTGTAAGGTCACCAGAGCCTACTGCACAGCGTACAGGAAATGAGTTCTTAACTCAGTTTTATATGCTTAGTACTATAATTTTATTCTTAGTACTATAATTTAGGGCTTTTAAAAATGATTATCCAATTCCCACTCCTGAGGATTTTTAACATAAACTCTTCCACATGTTTGCCTTCATTTGCCCTTTTTCTATACCCACTCGCCCATTTTTAAGGCTGGTAAAAAATCAGCACATTTTCATGTAGATGAACATCAGGAGTTGGCTTATTCTTGGATAGGAATATTGTAGCATCCCATACCCCATTAGAAAGCTGCTTTAGATCTGTACACAGCTCTCAAAGACCTGAGGAGGGAAGTCTCACCACAACTTGCAGCATTCGATCGTTCTGGGCTTTCGGAGCCTCGGTGAGCATCTGGGTCAGTGTTTGCAGCAGGGTCTTTCCAAGCAGAACAACAGAGCCAAACATGGCAACTATTCCAAACACCATTCCTACACTGAACCTACACAGAGAAGCAAATAGTTCAACAATGCACAGCCACAAGAGAAAAAGGGTATCATCTCTGGCTATGTAAATCTCTGCTTCATAGCACAAGTTGTTGCAAAAAACACAGGGCAAAACTTACCTGATGCTACCACAATTCATCAACAATCCAGTACAAAAATGCTAAAGGAAACTAACAACAATAATATACAATATTATTGTTGTATATTATTATTATTATTATTACAACACTAATAACTTATATTCTCCTTGTTCAATAAATGTTTTACATCCAAACCATATCCTGATCAATTTTCAAATACTTTTATTCAGTTACTCAATATGTGTAACTTACCTGTAGATATGCATATATAAATACATATGAATATAGAAACATAACTAACAATGTATAATTGGCCATGTTGCACCACAACATCACTTGTTTACAGACCTGGATCAAATTATGGGGCAGCTCATGTACTTATATATATAAGCTTCTTCAGTACATTTTGCATCATTGTCACAAACAATAAAACAGGCTAAAGAACAATAAATGAGACTGAATATTTTTTAAAGAACAACTAAAAAGTACAACTGCAAGACCACATTAAATTTCTTAAGCTACATTGTTCTTCTCACCAATTTTTCATTAAATCAATGTTGAAAATAATTTCAATTCCTGTCACTCCACCTAGAGACAAATTTTTATTCAGCATTAATATTATTATTCTTATTTTACACTGTCCTATAGCTGAAGGATGTGATGACTCTTTTTTCTAACTAAAAAAAACTTCCATGATGCAAAACCAGCACATACACCTCACTACCAATCATTGCTCCTCTCATAACAGCTCAACTGTTCTCTTATCAGCCTTAATGGAGCTCACTGGGAATTAGTAGATTTATTTTAAGCAACATGTACTTGTAATGTTAATTAAAGAGACTAGTGGAAACATTATACTGTAATAAATTATACACATTAAAAATTGTAATTGATATAGAGCTATTTCAGACTGATTATTACAAAATCATTACATACTAGAGAAACCAATTTGAAACAGACCTCTCTTTTATTACTATCTCACTGAGGGTAGCAATACAGGAAATTAAAAGAAATTCAAACCTTACTAATTTTATATTTTCAGAGCAGATACGAAGTAAAGCTAGGAAGGCAACTGAACAACAGTTTTCTAAACCAGTCCAGGAGCACCCATATTAAACCACTCTATTTATCTACCCATTCCCAGCACTGTGCAACCTTTGCATGGAAAGGTGTGGGCAGATAAAAGACAGGAGGTAAGCGAGGTGCTCCCAAGCACGTATCATTGCTGAATGTCTGGGCAATGAGTAACCACAGGCACACAGCTGGCTCTGAATACTTTGTAAACTCAGGTGATTGTGAGAGCTAAGTCTACAGCACTGGGAATGATCTAGGATCCGAGCAGCTGCTTTCAGACCTGCTTTTGTATGCAGTATTGCATGTAATAGCTGTGTTCTTCACAACTATGCATACTTCAAACCACAGGTAAAAATAGCTTAAGGATTTCTATTTTTATAGAATTTCAATATGCAACCTGTATTACATTTATGTACTTTTTGGCAGAGGATAAATACTTATACTAGCAGAGTACAATTACAGCAACCATTTTATCATTAGCCTATTAAAATATCCATGTCTCCCCACTGCCCTTCTAAAGCTGAAAGGCATCACCATGGTTCAATTGACTCTGGCAGAAGAAAAAGGACGCTGAATTGATACCATAAGTAGAGGAATCGGGGTTTCCATCTGCCCCAGTTGTAGAACTGGCGGTTGAAGAGAGCAGTTTGCCAGCGCAGGTGGAAGGGAGACACGCTCAGGCCGTACGTCAGCAGCCAGTCCTCGTACGATGCCTTCAGAGAGCTGGAGGACTGCAAAACAATGGGAAAGCAGTTTCACCAAAACATTCTGGGAAGATTTTGTCATGTGATGCAACCAAGCAGTAAATGTGATCTGTTTGTATAAAAACCGATGCATAACTTCAAGTAGATGTCCTACACGTTATTTACATTTTGACAAACAGTTGTGACATGTAATCTGAAGAAGTTATGTCATTGTTTTGATGTTATTTCCAACAACTGTAGGTTTGTGAGAGAGGCTGGGTATCCAGAGTTATCTGACAAACAAGGTCTTGCATCATCTTTCCTAGTGTTAAATACCTTTCAGTTGTTCTACTTTCTGGTTAGAAGGCTAGTGACTGTTGATGGTATTCTTTCAACATGCAATTATATTTCAATAAACATTTTAAAAACTACAATAATGAAAAATGCTTCTTTTGTCCCCACCTAAAAAATTTTCTAATACAGATGAGATATGGCTCAGTATTGCAGATACCTGCTAGTAAGGCTAAAAACAAGGTCTATTTTTCAAACAAATACTATGCCTAAAGAGGGTCTGGAATATCTGATCAGGCTAACAAAAAACCACAACGAATTTTTAAATTATCAACCTGTATTGCAATAGCAGTTTCACTATGGTAACTTCCCAGCATTTCAAGATACTTCTAGTAATTCCAAAGATTTCTCTTGATGAGAAATGTGACCTAGAAATGTGACTTATGAATACTTAACTGCAGCATTATCTTGAACTATAGACCAATAGACATGGTTTTTGCAATTGCTAACATTGCAAATGCAATGCAATTGCATTCTCAATAGGCTTTAGTCACCTGCTTCATGGAAGCTTGTGTCAGAAACCCAGAGGAAGGAATGCTTTCCTTGGAGGAACTCAGAGCTCAGGAAAAGCCCAGATGAGCTTTGAGCCTTGTGACACTGGGCAGTTCCCAAGGCAGGAGTGACTGACACAATCCAGACAAATCTTTGGAGCTGTCTGAACTGGAGCATTGCTCCCAAGGTTCCCCACAAGCAGCAGCACCTACTGAAGACATCCAGAATGTGTAGTTCACAACAGGCTCCCTTCTCTTCCCTGACAAGGAATTCCACAAGTTTCTGGCTGTTGTCCGTGGTCCTTTGAACAAATTTAGAACTTGCCAATTCCTTGCATTCCTCCTGCCCTGCACCACAGTGGTGGTGGGGGATAAGGACCTCATACTGCACAATTGTATTAAAAGCTTTTCTCATTTTGTCAAAATAATTGAATCTTGAACACTAAAAGTTTATTTCAAATAACAAATCTCCTCATCTGTGAGACCCACTTACTTGAGCCATTGTTCATGTATCACCTATTACACCATTTATCCTTTCTGCTTACATATTTCTGTATCATTTCCTTCTTCTTCACCCTACTGATTTCAGCCACATTTTTGTTCTGTCAGCTGTGGGCACCATCAGAAATTTTCACTGTAATGCAGTCCCATCAACACCAACCACTCACCATTGGCACCATTAAGTTTACTGTCCACAATCATACCAACTTTTGCTAATTTTAACAGAAGAGATCACAAAGATGATTAGACTTATACACAATTAGTGATACATAAGCCAAGGAAACAAAGAAAAAGACCTCCTCACATAATCTACCAGATAATTAAGAACCCCTGATATAAGAAACTGTCTTGTGAATTAAAAAAAAAAGGCCTATTCAGTCACACAGTAAAAAACCTCAAAACAACCCTAATATATTATTCTAATAAAGTTAATCAGATACATTGATTAGACACTTGAAAATGTGTTCCATCTATCCCATGCAATCCCCACTTTTTTCCTAGAATTGCCACAAATTCATCCATTCAAATCCATTCCAATAACATCACAGCCCCACTGTCCTAGCAAGACACAAATAAGTATGAAATTTTCCATGAGGAATATGGAATCACTGACCATACAGCTATCAAATGTGGAAAAGAAGGTACCAAAAATTTTTCCTTTTCCTCATTTTCCTCACAAGGTGTGTAAACATTATTCATGATCACTAAATGACTGCAAACTTTTGCAAAATATATTAAAAAGCTCTTTGCAAAGTTTTGCTCCTTCTGTCCTGATCCCAGTGGGATCACCACATAAAACACACACTCTCATGCCTTGGTATGCTTCATTTCAAGCTGCTTTCACACATGCCTTGGCCCTGCTTCTTTGAGATCTAAGAGATCTTTGTTAGATTAGTGTTACTATAAAAGCAGCATCTATTAATTCATGCAGCCTTTAAAATTCTGGACACCTGCTAAACACTCCAGGAGCTCCACAGGTACCTGCCAGCAAGCAGGAGCCCTTAACATTCTTCTCTGCTGGCAGAATCTGTTCAAGAGCTCTGAATCATTTCAGCTTCCTGACCTTAAAAGCTGAGAGCCAACCCTGACTGGATGTGTCCAATGCATCCTTTATTTCTCACAGCAGAAGGAGGGACAACCTCCTACACTTCACTCGCTCCTGATCCTTCAGGCACAATGAAATGTGCTGACTTAGGGTGCTGGGGAGAAGGAATTTCGGGGTCTGAGTGATTCCCTCTTACAGAATCCAAGCTTCAATGAAAACGCTGGTGGCAGTGGTACAACGAGGAGCAGCAAGAGGGACTTAACATTCAAAATTCCAGCTTGATTTGGCATAGCTTTGGTTTCCTGACACAAATGTATCTTTTAATTCCAGCAATGTTCTAACACGTTAATTTTTCTGGGCAAAAATAGATTTATACACAGTTATACTTTCTATACTGCAGTCTAGGAGTCAGACTGCCAAATTAAAATATTTAAAATCTGAACAAAACCAGTAAGGGAACAAACTGAGCAAAATACATTGCACATTGAACAGGTTTACAGAATAAACATTAACTGCAAGTTACAGCACACATCCTTCTCTTGCCAAAAATATCAAGAGGATCACACATGGAAAAGTGCTCCCACATTATTTTTCACTCATGCTCTGTACATCCTCTTGGTGTAATTACACTGCAAGTGATTTGAAATTTAAACAGTACAATTAATTAAACAGTACAATTTTGGTGTGGTTGCTAGCAGCCTTGAGTTGTGACTGTGGTGGAGATTTACATACTAGCAGGAAAACAAGCAACCTGAGCTACCTAATGATATAAATCTGGTGATTTAATCCAAATTCTATTTCAACCGTGGTACTCACAGTGAAACCTGTGACTGAGATGTACAACATGAGATCTACCACTGAAACTCAACAGCTCCCACATAATTCCTGAGGATTAATAACCTTGGTCAACTTTTAGTTAAAAAAGATCAGAATTAAAATTTAACTCCTGGGCTCTCATGTTTGCTATAGAATTTTAGGCATCCCCCCTTCTTTTTCAACATAAATCAGGCATTAAGTAGGCTCCACTGTAAGGGGTTTTTTTCCCTTTCCTTGGTGCTGCAAGAAATGCAGTGGCTCTCCTTATTTACAGAAGAGAATGATTTTATGGTCTAATGCAGAAAGAAATCTTCAGAATCTCAGAGATGCAAAAGGTCTCAGCATCATGGCACAACAGATCTGGTACCTGAGCTCAGTTCTTTCTTCACAGCCCAAGAGTCTCCACCAGACACAAAGCTGAGCCAAAAGAGGAGCAGCAGCCTCCTGGCTGACCTTCCTGGTGTGTCTCACTGCAGTCACAGCACCTTCTCCTGGTACCTGGCCAATCTTCTCATGTGTTTCTAAACAATGCTGTATATATATATATATTTAATACTTAATACAGACTTGCTGCAAGAAAATTGGAGAAGTCTTCAGGTAAATGACTGTATTTGTTATTGTCATTATGTACAGACTAATATTTTGCAATTATGAGCTTTCATCAGTAGCAGAGCTACATTTGTTCTCCAATTAGCTGCAGGGGGAGACACTTTTCCAAGTTTTCTAAGCACCTGAATTTTCTTGTATTTCTGCCTATATCTTACAGGAGTGACAAAATGCACATTTTGTACTTTCATATCACTAAGCCTTATCTGCCTTGGCAGAAACAGATGCAGCTCCTGGACTGTAAAATTAAGAATTACAGATTAAACCTCTCATTTAATTTTCCCTCATATTTAACCAGCACACAGCCTACTTTGTATGCATTCTTTGCAATTTCAGCCATGTCTTAGAAATCATACGTCTGAATCTTTAAAAAAAAACCCAAAACAACACCACCACTTAATGAAACTTGAGCAATGCACAGATGCATCCCAGATAGAACCAATGATGTCTTGGTGTATTTTCTTTTTAAACCTTCCCCCCTACAACAGGAGGAAAAGCATGAGTCTCCTAATACTCTCGGAGGACCAAAGTTTATTTTTTAAAAAAAGTATTTGCATCGAGTACTGTCTCAAATTTTCTCCAGTAAAACTAAAGACATTCAAAAGAAATAAATATGCATTCCTTTTTACATTTTTTAAGAAAACCATCATGATAAGGCACATACCCTACACAGCAAACTTACAAGGTAGTATTTTAGGTTCTGTTAATATAATAATAATAATAAACTACAGACAGCAAGTTAAAATGCCACTTAAGCATAAATTAAAAGCTGTTTTCCCCAACTTTTGGCGGCTGCGGTCCTTTAGCACAGACCGGAGCCCGTGCCCTGTCCTGGGCGCCGTTTGGAGCCCAGCGCGGGGCAGGAGCGGAGCCGGGATCGCCTCACAGCCCGCGGGGCCCGGAGGGGCCGGGGTCGCCTCACAGCCCGCGGGGCCCGGAGGGGCCGGGAGGGGCCGGGATCGCCTCGCAGCCC
>VZRH01007150.1:1328232-1410590 GCA_013397555.1 Urocynchramus pylzowi
GATCTGGGCCGCGCCGCGCCTCAGCGGGGCAGCCCCGGAACCCAACCTGCCCGGAACCTTTCTCCCACCGCCTCTGCTGCCCGGGCGGACGCTTCCGGGCAGCGCGTAGAGCGAGGGCAGGTGGCGGTATGACGTCAGGGCCGGGGCGCGGGGCCGGGCCCAGGGCGTTAGGGCGGGGCGCGTGCGCAGTGCGGCGGGACGGGCTGAGGGGCTCAGGGGCTCAGGTGCTGAGGGGCCGGGCTCGGGGGCCGGGCTCAGGGCTCGGGGGCCGGGCTCAGGGCTCAGGGGCTGCCGTCGGTTCCTCCTCCTCTGGCTAAATTTACCTCAGCTGCCTCCTCCAGTGAGCTCTTCGGGGAGGCTCCACTGGCAGCGCTCAGGAGATTGCGCGGGAGAATAAAAAAAAAAAAAGAAGTTTGTGGTGGCCAGATCCGAGCGCATTGTGGAAGCGCTTCAGGAACGAGAGAGTAACGGGGTTCCCTTTAGCTGCTGACGTTCTGTCAGAAATGAGCGCCCACCTCGTTGCACAGCAGAATCATTCTGNGTTTGTGGTGGCCAGATCCGAGCGCATTGTGGAAGCGCTTCAGGAACGAGAGAGTAACGGGGTTCCCTTTAGCTGCTGACGTTCTGTCAGAAATGAGCGCCCACCTCGTTGCACAGCAGAATCATTCTGGGGGCTGCCTGGGCGGGTGGCTTTTAGGCAGATGTTCTGGGCCCCGAGTTTCCCTGGCAGGTCCCTGTCAGGGCGGATTCTCCGGCTGTGCGGGGTCTGGCCGGCACGGAGCTCATTCCGCCTCGGCAGCTCCCGGCTTTGCATCGGTTCCTGCGGAGGCGTCGGTACCGCAGCGGGCTGTGGCACAGCATCGGGCTGGGCCTGCCACGTTCTCCCCATCTCTGGGCCAGATCCTGGGAGAGGATACAACTGGGACAGCTGACCCAAATTAACCAAAGGGATATTCCATACATATGGCATTCGATTAAAAAACTAACCAAAGCAGGAGGAGGAGGCATTTGTTATTTACAGTGTTTGACTTCCACAGCAAGTGAGAGAAAGCAGCCCTGGACAGCCTCTCATCATTGGCATTTGTGGGTGCAGAGCAGGAATTGATGCTAGTAGTGCATGCTGGCTTTTGCTTGTTCTGTTTGCTCAATTCCTTTGTCTTTCATCTCGGCTCGGGGATTATCTGCCCCTTACGTTTAGATTTTCCATCATTCCAACAACCCCACTTTTTGATGGAAGCCGTCCATGTTGACTGATGCCTTTTCAGAAGGTTGGAAAGAACTTCATTTGGACTTAAAAGCTGAAGAATTACAGGAAGTGTATCCAGCCCTGCATGCAGCTGAATCTGAGTTTGTGCACTGGCATAGATGACTTTGGGATGTCCCCAACATCTAAAAGGACTTACAAACAGTAACAGCATATTGAGATCTGATAATGATTTTTTTCTGCACTGGTTCCCTGTTTAACAAATTTATCAAATCATTGATAACTTATGCAAGTATTCTACACCTTGCTGGTTGAAAACTCAAGTTGTTCCATAGATCAACATGATTTTAATATAAATATACTGACTGTAAACCAGTGGTGGTCTTCAGAAGCTATGGAGTAGAATTGTATTCAAACACTTGAGAACACAAGTACTTTTCCTAGTGTCATATCCTCACTGAAATAATGCAAACTAAAATGTTTAAATGAACTAGTTGGTGACCAGGTTTTGTAACATTATTGTATTTTTGTTTCTACATTCAGTTAGTGTACCATAAAAATACAGATTTTAATTTTATTAAGTTTCCATAGAAATTGGAAGTGCAACTAAAAAAGGATTGAAAATAAAATACACAGTCTGTATTTTACTGCTGGGAAGTTTATCTCAAGAAAACAAGGAAAAAAAGAATTTTCTAAAATGCAGAAGATGGATGAACAGTTCCGTCAGTTCTGAGTGAGCTGCCAGCCCCAGTGTTCTGGCTGGGGTAACTTGAGCAGGTGTTTTGCCCATGGCAGAGAGGCAAAGTTTGTCCTTGTTCCCATGGAGTTAAATTGTTGTGGGCTGTGACGTGTTACACGGAGTGGTTGTATTTTAAAAGTAAAGGTATTCAGGATTGAAGATTTCCCCTTTTAAACGGTTCAGGAGGTAGCACAGGTACTAATACACATTTTCCCCCTGGTTGGTTTTACTTAGAGCTGGTATTAAGCTGAAGCAGTGGCCAGAGCAGAGTGCCCTGCGGTCACCGTGTGAGTGCACAGTGTCCACACGCTGCTCCAGAGCAGTTCAGCTGTCAGTGTCAGGAGTCACAGCTGAGGGGTGCATCAGGGGAGGGCAAGGCTGGACCTCCACAGGGCAAGTATCAAAGAATGTTGGAAAAGGTTAAACATCAATCATCATACGAGAGTAAGTCCATGCAAAAAGCTTAGACATGAAAAAAATCCTCTCATAAAAAATTCTGCTGATTAAATGTACTTTATCACCTAAATACCAAATAGAATCTGTTAATAATGCAGTAATTAAGATATTATCAAGTTCAATTAGTGATTTAATATCATAGGCATCTTTTTCTAGACATGGTAAATATATTTATCTTGAGATTAATTAACAATATGTCTAATAATTAATCTCTTCAACTTTGATCTATTATTGAAGTAGATATGTGATTATTCAGATATTACCATAGAAAACATGCATAATAAAAAGTAAAACTAGCCTGAACAGCACTATCAAAAACTCTTAAGTTAGAGGGGTTTGCAGGGCTTCAGGGAAATTGTACCCAATTGCAGTTCATCACAAGCTCAGACCTAAAATCAGCTAAGATGTTGATTTTGTGGAGGAGAGGTTGTGAATTTTACCAGTCTGAAGATACTACAATCAGAACATGAATTGATTGGATAAGTGTTTGAGCCTCGGGGAAAGAAAATGGGGTTTTAAATATGTTCTGAGTAGTCTTCATCACTAGATTGTTGGGCATAGAGATGAGCTAAGGACAGGAAAGGACTGCTGGGATAAAATGTGATTCTGCAAGTCTTCATGTGCCACTGTAACTTAAAGTGAAGGGGTGCTTTCACAGACTACAGGAATGTTTCCAGAATGAGCCTCCAAGCCTACCTGAGAATATAAAGTACATACTAGAATGCGTGAAAGAAGAAATCCATGGGAAAAGATGAAATAGCTGGTCCATTTAGCACTTCTCCAGGTTAGGAGATTGCTTCTGGAGGAAATAAAGAGATCAGAATAAAGAAGAAATCTGAGACATGAGAGGAGACATACAGAGACTGGCACATTACAGAGACATGTGTAGCATTGGTTGTGAAAGAGTGAAGGAAAAAGATGTATTCATTACCTTACTAATATTATTGTATAAAAAAATCTCAATATAGGGGAGAAACTCAGGTAGTGGGAATTATGGAGATAGGTTATATGTGTGATATTTTAAACTGAAATCCAAACAAGAAAATAAAAAATACACTTTAATCTTTGCTCTGTTTAAAACAGATAATAGCAGAATGTTACACTGTTTTATTGGTTTGGGTGTTTCAATTACAGTATAAAACAGTCTTGCTTTATTTAAATAGAAATGAGGTCAAAATACTCTGTTAAGGTTCGGGATTTGTTTGCAGTATTTAACCTGGTTATCAAAAATACTTGCTGGAAAGGTGGGATTTTGATTCTTAAAACAAATGAAATTTGTTCTTAATTCACTATTCACATGAAAACATAGGTAAAGCACAAGTGTTCCTAGAAATATGCCTTTACTAGATTATTAAACAAAAACCAGTAGTTGTACATGCTTTTTCACCAGCTGTCTCTCAGTGTTGATCTATGGCAAAACAAATGATAGGTTTTTCTTATTTGCTGTCAGTTTGCAGCATTTACCCATCTGTGTTAACTCTGTTAGGCAAATCTCAGCTGGAATTACATCTAAGAGAGGGTCCTCTAAAGCTGTTGCATTCCAAGGAGAAATAGGTATCAGACTTTAAAGAAAAGCAAAAGAAATGGAGGAACTTGAGAGATGGGGCTTGAATATTATTCTAGAATACAGTTCCATAAAAATATTAGTTTCAGGCTAATGCTACCCATTTTTAGATTATAGTCTTGCTTGCATCCTCTGTAATAATTCAGAAATTATACATGAGGAAAATCTACTGGAGAACAGCTATTCAGCATTAGCTCTTATGTTGGGAGCCCTTTACAAGGTTTAAGTAAGTTTATCCATGAAAGTGAGTTTATGTAAATTATAGGAAATAAAGGTCTTAGTCTAGTGAAGGAGGAGACCATAAAAGGGCATAATATCAAAAAATTGTTTCAAGGTTGAGGGATTTTTTTTTTTTTTTTGCTTTAAATTACCTGTGAAGTCCCTATGGACACAATGCCCTATTCTACTGCAGAATGCAAAATAAGTTGAATAGTTTCAGTCTAGCAGGTATTGTTTTATGCCTACTGTAACCTGAAATAAATGCACATGATAGCATTAGACCTATCAGTTTTGAACCCCAAAACCTGTAGGGCAGCCTTAAACCCTGGGGAAGGGAAAGGTAAAGAAGTGCCTTTAGCATGAGCAAGTCAAAGTGAGGTAATAGTTTGAGACATGGTAGTCTGTTTCATAGGCTGTTAAAGCCTGAAACATTTCTCTTCATAGAAGTGTAGATTGGGTTGGGTTGGGTTGGGTGGGGTTGGGTGGGGAGGGGCCTTAAAACCATCCAGTTCCAATCCCCCACCATGGGCAGGCACACCTTGCCCTACACCAGGGTGCTCCGGGCCCCATCCAGTCTGGATTAGTCTGTGCATGGGATACGTAGCTGTTCTGAGCAGTAGGAATGTCTTGCACAGGACGAACCAGTGAGGATGTCCCCAGAACTGTTCACTTGGGTTGCACAGATGGCTGAAGCAGCTCCTGAATTGCTTCATCATGCAGCACAGCACTCAGCTAAACCAGCACTGGCTTTGTTCTACCTCAAGGACAGAGGGGAGCAGCTTTGTGATGACATAGATAAACTAATTTTAACCGGTGTCCCAGTACTACAAATCCACTCTGCCCCTTGTCAGCCAGAGCACCTGTGAACTGTCCATGACAAAACTGTGGGTTTGCCTTACACAGACCACTTTGTGTTAGGAGCCTAAGCTAAGAGCATTTCCTTTCAAAAATAAATAGCTTGAAAGTTGGCTGCAATAAAACAGGGAACATCTTCATGGATACTCCAGTCAGAGTATAGTCAGTACCTCACCAGTAGCTGGTGGGCACAGGAAACACAGAGCAGCCTGCGGTTCTCAAAAGTAATTTCCAAGACAAATGATTTTCAAGCATCGCTTTTAGCTCCAGATCTTGAGAACTCAACCATACTTTAAAGAGCTTGTGTTGCACAGCCAGAGGTGATGGAGTGAAACAGCTTAACATAGTTTCTTTTCCCAGGCTTTTTTTTTATCCTCGTATAGAAGATACTGCCTGTCCACGACTCTAAATTCATATGGGTATAAAGTAAGATGTGAAGATTTTAAAAACTACTTTGTGTAATTTCATAAGAGAAACCCTTTTTGATCCTGGAGATTTGATATTGTGTTGGAAAACATCATTGCCCAGTGGAGCAGCTGGAGGACTTGTCTTGCCAACACTGAATTCTTTTGGCAGTTTCTCTCTGAACATAGCAATATTTGTATGGCAGGAGGCCACAGATAATTGAAAAATGTTTCTGTAGCAGATTTCATTAAATAAAAATAAGGCTTAATAGAGATCACGTTTGACTACTTCATAGATAGGTACGACTAGTAGATTTATTCATATCTTCACCATGGAAAGCATTCCTTCTTAATGGCTCTAGTTTTTCAGAGCATTGGAGGTGTGACAAGGTAAGGATTTTTTTCCTTATGGCTCCTGAGAACTAAGTTTAGTGTCCTGATATTGATTCAAATTTTAAAAATCTTCACACCCATGATTTAACAATCTTCATCTTTTATTTTCTGTCCAACAGGTACAAACCAAAGATAGCAACTGATAAATCACATATAATTCAGCAGGTTGGTGCAGTTGTACTTGAGTTTGGTAACTTTTTATCTAAAGGCATAAATTTATTTATACTGTCCTTGAAATTCTGCTTTCTCCAGCCCATTTCCTCATCATACTTGTTCTGGGTACATCTTTCTACCAGACAGATTTTCAATGTATCAAACTTGTATTTCTTTCTTCTCAATATGCCATTCAGATAAGAAATCAGCAGAATTTAGTAATTATTCTCTTTGTTAGACTTCAGATGATTGCACTCAAAGAGGGACCATAGCTGCAATTTTTTGTCATACTTTATCACAACAGATAAATAAATTACTTTCTGTGGTACTGAGTCCCCAAGTCCTCTGGTATATCTGTACCTAGTTCTCATATATATCTCTGGGCTGAGTCAACAGCAAAAATCCCTGCTGCAGTCAGGTAAGGTCTTAATCTGACAAGATCTAATAGTGCACAGCTGATATGATCAGCTGATGGGGATGGGCATCATCAAATAACTGTGTGATGGGATTGAAAAAGATAGTACCTGCTTACTTGAATTATCCTGATTTGTGAAAACAATTAGTCTCTCTGTTGAAAGTTTCAACCGTGATTTAGTCAGTTCCTGTTTTGTCAAAATCGCTTGCTGAGAGCAGTATCTGATGGTGCAGTGCCATTTTTTTTGTTTCTTTTCCAAATAACTCTGAATCATTACAGTAGACAGGATGTTTACAAAAATCAGCATGTAATTTAAATTTCATATTCAAAATCTGACATTAGCCTTGCTCTTTCTTATGCTACTAGCTTTGCCAGATGTACTGGTTAAAATTTACCAGGAGAAAAGTGGAAACAAATTTGTTGCTTGTACATCATCATCATCATCATCTTTTCGTTACCGAAAACATTTGGGTTACTAGAAATTTTACACAACACAAAGCAAGAGAGAATATGGCTTTTGGGTAATAGTGGTCAAAGCTATGATGCTCTAGAATTTGTATGGGTTGTATTCATAAGGCAGTTTTCAGAACTTAATACAAATTCGTCGATGATGCTAA
Organism: Urocynchramus pylzowi; assembly: GCA_013397555.1. Lineage (NCBI taxonomy): Eukaryota > Metazoa > Chordata > Aves > Passeriformes > Fringillidae > Urocynchramus > Urocynchramus pylzowi. Next base: position 1,335,252 of record VZRH01007150.1, read on the forward strand.
CAACACTATTAATGATGCTGTAACTCTGAAATTCAGAACAAGGTCACTGTGAGCCTTTAATGAGACCATCTCCTTAATACAAGGCTAATTATTTCCCTATGGAACAGTCTATGATAATAATCATCATGTTTTTCTATGGAAAAGAAATAGAGTATGCAGGAGTTGAATTAATATTTGGTATCCCAGAAATGCCACAGAAACAAAATCAGCTAATTTAGATATGTTTTATATATTCATTCCCTGCCTACTAGATAACAGCAAACATTTTTGCATGCTATTTTATATCATTCATTATTTAAATAACTTGATGTTTTTGTTGGCATAACTATACAAGTGGAAACTCAAGAGCAAGTGCTTGATTTTTTTCTTGATATTAAGAAATAGAGATTGGGCAAAATGGGAAGACATATACAATCTGTAGAAAATACTTCCTTAAACAATTTTTCTTCTGACAAAATAGCTGAGGTTTGATACTCATTCTGCAATCTATGATTCTAAGTTTCTTTCTGTTAAAGTCAAGCATAGGAATAGTTTGTGATGCCTGGTAAAATTGATAGCTCCCCTGTATTTTAAATTTCTGTAGTTCTGTCTGACTGCATGTGACTGGGTACCATTGCTAAAAGTCTCTGCCTTTCATCAAGTCTATGTCATTATTACATGGATGCATCTTTACTAAGGGGAAAGAACCCAAAAATACAAATAAAACCTGAGTGAGTTAGAAAATGGATGGTGAGTTGGAGTTTTTTTCCAGAATCTTCTGCGTAAGTCCTCTGATAAATCTCTCTCATAGTAGGTTTCTTATTTTTGCATCTTGACCAGTAATTCCAGTGTGTTGACTGAGGAGAATAGTTACACTAGTTACACTGCAACTTTAGTTTGCATATTCTTCAAAAAAAAAAATTCAAAGAACGTAAAGATAGGAATTAATTAGCCAAATATGTAATATCGTGGGCCCACTATTCTTACCTAATAATAAACTGTAATTTATGGAGCTAAGATTAAGACTAAGATTGCTAAGATTAAGAAGCAAAGTTTTACATTTCTAAAGATCTATAATATGTTGCTACTACATGGTAATTTAAAGTAAAACTCCAGAAATGTCTTTTTTAACTTTTTACTTTGAAGAAGTCTTATTTCAAGGGAGCTGAGGTTGTGACTTCTTATGTGTGGACTTGCATTTTCAACTGTATTACTCTGTTTGCATTACACTAAAACATTGTGGACTACAATAGAAAAATAAATTCTTTTGGCACACTCAGGAAGTTTTATCTATGCTCGTGAGGTTTCTCAAAAAGCAAAACATTTACGTAAATGTATTAAGTAGTGACAGCTTTAAAAAACAGTTCTGACATTATGCAGTGAAATATCTCAGTGGAGAAGTAAGACACATACACATTTCTGTTAACCATCAACTTCACTTTCAAAACTAGTAAGTTGTGCCAGGCAGCATATTAATTAGGCAAGCTTCTAGCAATGCCACTAAAGTCTATTTTTAACTATATTGTGATTTTACACTTCAAATAAATGCATTTGTACTATATCTTTTGGATCTCTATACACAAGACATAATAATTTTATGCCATGTGTGTCAATGTATGGGGCCATAACTTGCTAGACACTGAATCCATCATCTGAAATGCACATATGCCTCCTTATTTACTTACTAATTCATCTGCTGCATGCATTTACCAGATAACTCTGCAAGTCATGGGGCTGTGCATCTCAGAGGTTATTCAAAGGCAATGATATGCTGCAAAACAATGCTGAGTGACTATTTTTCCCTTCAAAATATACTCAGATCTGTATTTTCTGGTATTAGTGATAAGATTAAAGTTTACTCCTTTTATCCTCACAATTTAATACAGTTAAGGTGCAGTGATACTTACTGGGTGTTAGGTTGGTGACAGACTTTTCTTGTTTACACATCACCAAGACTATTAAATTACTTGTCACTACTATGAAAATTTGTTGAAGGGAACAGTGTTGAGCTGTTATTTCTTAGGCATATTTGCAAGATTAATAGATTATAAAATCTAAACAATGGCCTACCTTTGCTTAATTAATGACACATGGAAAAAAGAACTGTGTATTCAAGAGCTAGTTTGTAATATTACTGTTGTAATATAAATTGAAATAAGTTAATTTACAGGATGATGTTACAAAAATATATTGCCTCTTCCATTGCCTTCTGGTACTTTTGTTGTAAATATGAACCTTCAGGAGGAGGTATGTAAAGTCACTTACCTGAGTCTGGCTTTGTTTTAATGTGGTCTCAACCAGCTGGAAGGCAGGGCCTTCAACTGACTGCAGACTGCTCTGTTCTAGCCAAGGAGCAGCTTTGTGAGCCCTCCTGGGAACTCCACCACGTTTCAAATGCAGTAGTCCTCTCATGCCTCTAAATTTTTGGCAACAGGCATAATCAGCCTGTCTGAAGAATAGAGATCTTGAATGAGCTGATTGCTGTGTGTATGTCCATCAGTCCTGACCTACACAAGTGCATGTCCTGGTTGCATGCCTGCTTCTGTGTTGTCCATCTTCTTGTGGCTGCTTGGGAAGGGGGTGGCTGTAGGTAGTCAGCAATCTCCCAGAGAAGTCCTCAGCTTTATCAGCTTCTAGATGACAACATTATTAGGAAAGAGGGCAGTGGAGAGTGAGTCACAGGCTTAATGAAGCAGCCTGCTTGGTCACCTTCCTCTTTGAGATACTTGAAATTAAAAGGGTCATTGGTCAAATGAGTTAAACTCAAAGGAGATCCTTGACAGTTATTGCCCATAATGACACTGCTCTTGTCACCATTACTGTTGTGGGTCCAGTGGAGATCAGGTACAGCAGAGGAGTGAGGAAGAGGGAAATTCATTCTTGTGAAGATGCATAGATGACCAGGAATTTGCACTTCTGCAAGTGGAAACCTGAGGATATGCCCCACACACGACTTGTTGTGAGATCTCCATGACTAAGCCCTCACTAATACAATACTCCAGCCAGCATGAGCACAATTGTGTAATGTTTTACTTCCCTCATGAGCTACAACAACTCTCTCTCTCTCTCTCTCTCTCTCACACACACACACCCCTCCTTTGGCTTTTCTTCATCCCCACGCCTGCAGGCTCAGCAGCTGGGCACTATGGCCAGGAGCCCTCCCTGGTGAGCAGGGCTGTCCTGCAGGGGGGAAGGCTCTGCCAATACTCCCAAAGCAGCAGCAATACATTGGTGTGTCATTCACCTCCCCTAGATAGTTCCTCTGAGGTGGCTTCTTCATAATTACGTCTCCATAATTATTTCCTTCTCCGGTGTGGCATAGGGAGGTACACACTGCCCAAAATGCCATGGGAGGAGCTCTGTGTTACCTGCTACCACTGTATGCCTGGCACTTGGGAAAAGCCTGGAGTGACAGGCAGAGGGAGGGCAGGAAAAGGACCTAAAGGTGTGTTCCTTCAACACCTCCTGCTTGACAGTTGAGCCCTGCTTTTGCCATGGTCAAGTGTCACAGGGGACCAAGTTACAGGGTGAATCAAACTCTATATTTAGGAAGAACAACTGGAAGCTATGACAGGAATTCCCTTTTACACTTTGCTTCTCTGCTGAGTCCCGCTCCAGCCTGGAGCAGCACTCAGTGCCGTCCAGGCTGAAAGCATCGGAGCTATTTCAGACACATTAAAAGGGTCACGGTCAATACCTCAGCTGGTAGAAGAAGGTACCTCTTTCAGCATCAAAAGGAGGTGTGCATGCTCACTTGACGGTTTGGAACTTTTTTTATATAAGTAAATAAGTTAGCTAATCTTGAAGGGGTCAATTAAAATCTTGAAATACCCTCGTAAAAAACTCTTTAGGAATTGCTGTGAGTTTACTACAATAGTTGTGGGTTTCTGCCTATTTTAATGTCTCATGCAGTGCATCAGAGCATTCAGAGCAGATCGCTATTGCTTCGTAGTCTGTGGGGATCTAAAAATTTAAAATAAAAAGTCACTTAAATACCTCATGACTCATAAAAAGTGTGTATGAGTCTGCATATTGTAGTACATAGACAGGTTATTGTTTTCTGTATGTTTATTATAGTTAGTGAAATATTACATTATGGTTTTTGATGTAAGAGAGGTTTCTTTCACTAAGCTTAACAGGCAGCTGTAACAAAGGTTATTGTGTATGTATTACAGAAAATGTGACCACATTTGCCTAGAGCTTGTAGTAAGTTTTTGTGTAACAGGCTGAAAGCTGCAGAGTAGGGGTTTCTCTTCTTTCATTGTACTGGTCAGGTCTCACAGTCGTGTAGTTCCTGTCCAATTCTTTTAATAAGATAATACACTGCAGTTCTGTCTCCAAAATGCCCGTTGTGCTTGATGCCGTGCAGGCAGTGGGGGGAGAGGACAGCTTCCAGCTGGGGCAGGGGGAGGGCTTTTGCTGTTGTCTGTATGCCACTGTACATCTCTTGTGTGCATTACAAAAGATGGCATTATGATATCTCATCGTATTTAAAGCAAATTGAATAAATCAGCTTATTATCTTGCTGCAGCCCTGTCAGAAATTATTTTTAGCAGAGAGACAGAAGATAGGTTCCTTTGTTTTACAAAGTTTCGCTTCAAAACACTCATTTATTTCACTGCAGTAGTCCTCTATTTCACAAGTAGTCCTACTTTCACAAGTAGACTTTCTCTGGGAAGCGAGGGAATTTGCAAGGGAAGGCTGCCATAAACCAGCTCCAAATTGAACTAGCGTTGCCACTGCTTTCTAAGTTTGGCTCAGCATGCAGCCCATAAAAGGTAAAAGGTAAGGTGTGAGGAGGCCAAAAGGACACCGGGGAATAGAGGCAGCATGTCTGCATTTCTCTGCCTGCCAGAGATGTGAAATCCTACTGTGGAAATGAGGGTGAAGTGGGATTTTTTTCAAGTTTGCAGAGCTGATTGGAATACCAGAAATAACTTAATACAATCAGTGCAGCACTCTTGACTCTCTCTCTGAAACACATGGTGAAAGAACAAAGGAATTTATAAAAATGAACTAATCACTTCTGTAATGGATGCTTCTGTAATCTAAGGTTTATTTTCCTGTGATTGATGGTCAGTATTGCTCTGTAAGGAAATTCAGGGAAGGGAGGGAGGGAAAGAGCCAGAGATCTATTTTTACTCAGTAGTGTGCTGTTGTCCTGATTTCTCTGACGGTAATGAGGACAGCCCGGTCTGCAAGGAAAATCACCTCCTCCAAAGCAGTCCTACACAATTGTATCATGCATCCGTCTTTAGGAACCGGTGTCTGATTGCAGTAATTTCCAACCCTGACTGCTTGTGAACCCAGAGCACCTCGCTGAGGAGCACTAATGCTGTGCTTGTTTCAAAGCTGAGGTTCAGGGTGAACCCTTGCCATTTGTCTCTAAGTGCCTCAAGAGATGTGTATGGGTGTTTTTGCAATGCACAGGCATGCAAGATGAAGTAGATCTTAGCAAGAATTTCTTTGTGACAGTGTTTGAGAAGTAGATCCACTGTGTTTCAAAATGTTTAATGTTATTTAAACATTTTTAAATGTGCTTTTGTTTCCATTTTTCATTCTGATTAGAAAGATGAGAAGTTGATTAAAAAATTAATTAAACATTCTATATTATGACTCCTATCTTCCCAATCAGTTGGGGGGTTGTTTTGTGTTTATTTTGAAATACAGTCACTGATCAACAGAACAGTTATTTATATGTCTAATGAAGGTTTTAAAAAATAAAAGAGACAGAGTGTAGAAAACTGTTTTGTGTTTTTGAAATCTGTTTGAATTTTGTCATGAATGTCAGTGGCTGAGATTGCATCACCTAAAGTGAAGTCTGAAGTTTTTTTAACTCCCTCTCATTTTAAGATTGTATATATAAAACCACAATATAAAGCTCATTAAAAGAATGCTGGTTTTATTTGCACAGTGGGATTCTTTCTGATTTATTAATTTAGTGGAAGCAATTTAAACCCAAACAATTTATGAACATGATTGTCCTCTAACTGAATGCTGTGTTGGTTTGGACACCACTTTTAGCAGCTGAGACTGTGACCAGAGGGAGACCTCTAACGGCAGGTCATTTGTATTTTTACTTCTGCTCAGCATCGTACACAGATCTAAAACTGATGTGAGAATATGCAGGAGGAAGTCTTCTAGCCAGTCCCAGCAATACAATTTCAGGTTGATATTGCTGATATTCCAAGTTGAAGCCAACCTACAACTCATCTGTATGTTTTATTAGGGGACTGCCTCATGTGGTAGTTATACTCTTTGAGGTACCCAAGTCTTTATTTTAATTTTTCAGTGTATTTCTACTGCTCTCTCCTATGTCATTTATTTTTGTTCTCATTACTTCCCTTCCTATCTAAGATTAAATACAGAATCAAAAATGTGCTGTAGTTCGGTGGTGATCAGTGACTTTTCTGGTGAATTAATTTCTTAGCTTTTAGAATTACTGCTTTATTTTATATTATAATAGTTAAATAACAAGACTTTGATGAAAGTCTAGTCCAGTTAAAATCTAACTTCTCAGTGAGAGAATAAAAGGGTGAGATGGTGTTTCACATAATCTGCTCATAAAATTTCTTCCTTTTTACTGTGGTGTGTTTCCCTTTGCTATTGTATATGAATACTGTATCAGTCTGTATTTCTCCACTTGCATAACGTTATATAGAAAAATATGTTACTTTTGATCTTATTGCTAAAGAAAATTGATGAATTATATGATCTAAAACTTTGAATGGAGGCTACTTTGTGCTCTAGCAATTGTCAAGGAGAACTTTTCTGCTTGACCATCTTGATCACTTTCAGTCCACAGGCATTAAAGATTTGCAAGGATTGAGTCAGAAAATGGTTATGTCTGCATTTATCAATATTTTCTAACAAGTTACTTTTTATTTGAGAGAAGGCTTAAACTGAAAGTTCTAATAATTCCCACATACATACTGTGACTGGGCTAATCATACACTGCTTGTCCTCAAAAGCTTCCTTTAATTCTTACTCATTTTACAGTGTTGTTAAGGTTTGAGAGATTCCTTATCTCTACTCATTATTGTTTTTAATGTGAAAGAGATAGCTTCATTTGTGGCTATGAAAGATTAATTGGCGAAGCTCAGGTGTTCTGTCTCCTCCTGATATCAGAAGGAATAACTAAGCAGCTTGGAAATTGAGATGGAAACAGGAGCTGGGCAGATGAAATGGATGCCTGTCAAGAGGCAGCATGGGTTAAGTTCTAGCTTATCTTCCATAGCTATCAGAATGTCAGAGCCTGTAACACTTTCCAATTTTGCTTGCAGGGATAAGCCTCTGTCGTAAAAATGTCAAAACAACCAGCATCACATGTCAAAGCCATTCAGGTAAGAGATAGCATTTATGTTTTTAATATAATAAAATAATAAATCTCATCCTCCATTGCTTGGCAGACTGCATTTTTACTCAGACAAAGCACCATAGGAGTGCTAGCTGGGGTTATTCTGTTAAAGTGAAAAGCTTAGTAGATATGAAAGCACTGAAAAGTGTGACCTGGAGATCATCTTTTGATCTGAGCTGATAAAAAAACTGGATCAGATAGGTTCATTAATCACTTGTTTGCATGGTCTTTGCAGTGTTAGGTTATGCCTATTGGAGGATCATCTAAACAAAATATGGTAATGCATCTGCATAACTGTTAAGTAAAAATAATTCCTGCAAACATTAGATTTTCCACAAAGACAATATAAGGCTGGGAGAATTATAGGCTAAAAAGATAGCATGGCTGTTGTGAAGTTTTTCATGTCTGCATTCCTTAAGGAGAAAAATCCTCAAGTTCAAATAATTTTTTAAGAAGCATTTTATTTAGAAGCCAAAGGAAAATGAGAGAAACATTGAACTTTTAATTTGAAAGATTCTTGTCTGCCACATAACCTCTTCAATGATATATTGAAGGATGATGGAGTTGATTGTTGCATCAACTCCAAGTTGATTATAAGGATAGAGTTGATTGTTGCATACTTGTAAAAGAAACAGCTGGAGAAATTTCCCAACATCATCATGAAGTAAGGTCATGAAGAACGTGTTTAGTTCTTCATGTTATCAATGATTCTTGTCAAAAGGCCAAAATGTCTTCTGAACTGAAGAATTTTACAGAATTCTCATGTATTTTGTAAAATGCACTTCCAATGAAATTTTACTATAAGTTCAAGTTGCCTTACCTAAGAAACACAAAATGGAATTTCTGAAGTCTTCTTTGTTCTCTGTTTTCTTGAGATAATACTAATGCAATGGATTGGAGTATCAAGATTAATTAGCCAGGGGCTAGGCAGCATACTGAAGACGCAAGGCACTGTGAAAATGCAGATTCTTTTTATCATCATCATCATTGTCATCATCATCATCACTACCAATTCTATCAAAAGAGGCATGAAAAGTATTGTACTCTAATTCTGTTGAAATTAGAAAAAAAAAAAAAGCCATTTTGGCAGACATTTGATTTCATTCAGTTCAAATTTTCATCCTTCTTTTACAGTGACTATAGAAATGTTTGTAGGATTAATGAAAAAATATAGATCTTTAATAGCTGAAAAGTATTTATTTACATTTTACATTTAAACTCTATAGGTATATTCAAAATTTTTTAAGGAATTAATTGTTTTACTTTTTTTTCTTAGAGAGGTAATGATAGGCTGCATTTTATTTCTAGGATGGCTCCTAACTTTGAAATAAAAAACAATGCTCCTAGGTTGTTCATTTAAAAAATGCATTAAATTTAAGCACTGCGTGTAATATTTTAAAAAACTTTAATTTTTATAAAGGTAATTTAAATAGTGAGAAAAAATACAGCAAAAATTTAAAATGTATCTATTAAGCATTGTCAAGGGTGGTTCTAGTAGGGAGACTTGCACTTGAATTGATGCTTGTTACACTTTGAGAAGTCTAAGAACTATGACTCAAAATGTCACATTACTTTTATACATTGTGATTCATATGTTATGATCCTTTGCTATTGTGTGCTGGTATAATAGGACTGAAGTGCCCTGGGGAGCGTACAGCATGCTGCAGCAATGGGAATGTAATGGCACCTCACTAACTGAAGGGTTTCATGGTGTTCTGTGTCTGAAATGGCTTTTTCCTGACTGTACTAGATATAGACAAAAATGTTCACTTCCCAATAGCTACTAAATACAGATGTGTGAGAGTTAAAGGCAGCAACTGGTTCCCAAGAGTAGTCTGGGGCAATAGAGGACCAAAGTACGTAAATTCCTGGAAACAATTGCTGACCTCCCCTTCTCAGTGTGTTAAAGGCTGTGAACAGCTCTGACTGAAAATTCTTTTATCTTTAAACACTCTTGGCTTTGCCCAGAGGTAAGGGTGAGGAGGTTTCTAGGGTTTTTTGTTGTTTGTTTTTGTTGTTATTTTGTTTCTGGATTTCATTCAGTTTTCTCTATGGCTTCTCCTTTCTTTCTTTCTTTCTTTCTTTCTTTCTTTCTTTCTTTCTTTCTTTCTTTCTTTCTTTCTTTCTTTCTTTCTTTCTTTCTTTCTTTCTTTCTTTCTTTCTTTCTTTCTTTCTTTCTTTCTTTCTTTTCTTTTCTATTTTCTTGTCTTTTTCNCTTTCTTCCTTCCTTCCTTCCTTCCTTCCTTCCTTCCTTCCTTCCTTCCTTCCTCCTTTTTTTAAAATTAAATGCATTTATACAAAAATGTCTTTCCAGATGACTCAGTCATCCATCTGGACAGCCAGGAATGACTGTGATGCTGTGAAGGACTTATCCGTAACAGTCCTCAACTCATGCACAGCTGCATCAGTTGTGTCCTAACCTTAATACCCTCTCTCTTTTAATAAACAGAAAGAAGAACACACCAAAAAAATCTCAAAGTACCAATTCAATTGAGTCAGCAATATATTAGTATGTCATTTGTACAGGTATTTTTCCTTTGGTCTGTTCAGAAGGCCCCTGGTAGAGTACATCAGTGCACATACCTACCCAGTCATTGCAAAAACTGCAATGGCACTAAATATTAGGTAGGCCTTTCAAACAAAGGAAGAGGCAAACTCAGTAGTTTTCATAATTAGTATGGTTAAACATAACAATCATACCTAGAAAGTCTGTCTAAAGCAATTATAATTTAGGATTTCCAGGGTCTAGAACAGAAAATTTCCTATTAGTGTTCCTATTCCTTTAGTATTTTACTAGATGGAGATCCCCTAGGGTCATATCTCCATCTCAACTCATAGGTGACAAACGTCTTGAAACATATTTTAAAAACAAAATTGTGAAATTGTGCTGAACACAGCACAAGTCCCTGCAGAGCTATGCTGGTGTACAGAATTTGGCCCACCCATTACAAAGCTGCTCATCTGCAAGACAGGACCAGCACTGGATTAAGTGAGATTCACAGCTCAGGACTTTGGTAACTATGGTCAGGAATTGTTTGGAAATGTCATATTTTCATTTCATACTGGAAATATTTTAATCTACAGTATGTGTTATCAGATCCAAACAGTTTTTAACTATGTCTTAAAGGGTGCTCATTTTACTAAGTTATTTTTTCATGACTGCGTACTTCTTGCCTGAACTCTGACATGAATGTCCCTACTGCAGACAAAAAAGTACAAACTGCTTTAGTGTGACACAGATTACTGGGAAAGGGCTGGAGCAGACCAAAGAGTGGTTTATTGAATTTAATTAGCAGCCTGGGACTTAGTGGTTCATTTTTGCTTTCTGAACCACTTTTAGTCACTGTTGGTCTGTCAATCACAGTGGGAAATGCGAGGGCTGTAGTGTTCCCTGGGAGGCTTATTTCTGCTTTGGCTGCCTCCAAGGTGAAGGAATGTCCAAGTTCAGGATGTGCACCACAAGGAGAGATATCTCTTGAAGTTTCAACTCTGCAAACTTGTATGACCATGCTAGCTGTAATTTGCAGAGAAGTTTCCCATTCCAAAAATCAAAGCTGTCTGGAGATACCAGAGCTTGGCGGGGCAGTTACTTAAAACTAGAAATGGCAAAGCTGGGTTTTTTCTACCCATAAATGAAATAATGAGTTAGGAACTGTGAGGCTGAAAATACCCTGTCTCCTGGGAACTTAAAAAGTTCAGGTGAAAAGTTTCACAATATCTAAACTAATGCCCAGTGAAGACCTTTATGAAAAAAATACCTTGCTGTCTGTGACCCTGCAGATACTTAGCAGCCCCACTGAAATTACAGCATCATCTTGCATAAATAAGATAATGGGAAACAGGTAAGTAGAAGAGGGAAAAGCATTCATTTCTTGGTGGATGGATTTTTAATTTGCTCATCATTTGATTACAGCTGTCAGAACAGTTGTTGTTACTGAAAACCATGGGCTGTTTTCCTGTGGTTGCCCAAGTGTGTCACAGTCTGCAAGACCATAACTTGAGCAGAAGGATGGGATTATTTGTCTTCATTTAGTGCAGATCAGTCAGATGGTAAAGGCCAAGAACAGAGCTCACTGTGAGAAGGTTCTCTGCTTCTGCTCCGTAACATTATCGATTCAACCCCTGGTTTTACCAGTGGGAGTCGTGGTATTTTGATGACATTTCCTAGGAGCAGCTTCTCTTCAGAGATCACGAGACAAGAATAAGTATAAATTGTGCATTTAGTTGATCATGCCATTTGACTTTTAAAACAATCTTGGCTGGGTCACATTGGGGAATGGATACTTTTCAGCTGCTCTTTCCTAAGCAGTGTTTTGTACCATTCTATTCCCCAAAATCTTTACTTTTAAGATATCTATTATCAGCCCATATTATGTTATGGCTACTGGCTTTCTGCCCCAGATAAAAGATGAGATTGATGCAGTTGTGTGGGTATAATTCTGGAGGGAGTTTGCAGAAGCCAGGGGCCAGTGGTCTGCCCAATGTTGGAGCTGGTTCAAGTATTTGCAGTTTGTAGCAACCGTGGGTAAATTTTGTTGGTAAAATCACATTTTAAATAATTATGGCTTAAGATGACTCAGGGCAGGCTTCCCTTCTAAGATACCTGTGATTAAGTGAGGTGAAAACTGGTGTCATTGAAGAATGGAGAGTGGTCCAGTGATTGGGTGTTATTGAAGGCTTTGCATGATTTACACTCAAATGCTGTTTTTGACTCTCACTTTCTGTTTGACCTCGACCAAACTTAAGCAGACCCAGATGCCCAAAAGCATTTTAGTGTCCAGGACTCATTTGATTTAAAGTCCAGTGAAATCAGAAAGCATTAGTCTAAAATGCAGAACTTCAAAAGCTTTATCTTTTGTTTTTTCACTTTCTCTCTTTCAAATGGAGATGAAAGCACTTCTCTTTCCACAGGAGTGGTGTGATGATGCATACATTGAAGGCATAAGTGCTTGGAAACCATGATAATGTCTATGTGCTTGTCCCACTCCTTTTGAGTTTTGCCACTTACCAACTGTATCTTTATTTATCAGTCACTATTGTATGCATCACAATTTCCTTCTCACAGGCTAATATTAACATCCCAATGGGAGCATTTCGACCTGGTGCGGGCCACCCTCATAAAAGAAAAGAAGTTACACCTGAAGAAGTGGAGGAGGTAAGCAAAAATAAGTGTTTTGATTTGTTTTTTTCCAAGGAAAATCCCTGCCATAAAATGGAAAAAAGCCTTTAAAGTAATCTTATAGCTCCACATACCAATCTTAGGTACCACAGCTGAACTTGCATTGATCATTCAAGGAAATAAATGGCCACTTACTAACACTTCATGTATAAATAGTTCTGCTTTTGGTGCCAAGGCACCTATAGGAATGTAAACTGTTTCGAAGGTGTGTAGCTCTGCTTCCCCAGCAGGATGATATCTGCTGTCAGAAGAGAGAGCCAGGATTTCACCAGCAGTATTTGTCTAGATGGGAGCTGATGAGATACAGCAGGAAAAGTTATGGCAAGGCTTTGGAAGACTTTGCTGCTACCTGTTGTCCTGTGGTGTGATTTATTGTTACAGCTTAACAGTATTGGTACAGGTTTTCAAACACAATGCTTTTTGGAAGGTTTATCAACAAGAAGAAATTGAATGTGAAGATGCTTGAAAGTTAAAACAGAAATTCCGAACCCGTTTACCTGCACAGGGGTGAAAATACTCAATTTTAGACTGAATTCTGTATTTTCATGCTTGTATTTTACAGGAAGTGTTTAACACTGAGTTTTGAATATAAAATCCAATTTGTACCTTAACTAACATTGATCACAAAGGTTATGATTAAACACAGATATCATATTTCTGAATCATATTAAAGCATCTTAATTACCATTAAATTCAATAATAAATGAGACCCTAACACCCACAGTGGAAGAAAAGGTAGTGGTAGATACTCCAAGCAAGATAAAAAAGAGTGCACCTGGTTTCCTGGCCAGTTTTTACTTAGTTTGGATTCACAATCCCCACATGAGAATTCATCCTGCTGGGCCAGAGCTCCCACTGCTCCTCACAGCCAAGGGCAGGACAGGCTATGTAAGAGCCAATTCTCCTTTCCTACCTCAGTCAGATTTTTTTTTCCTGAATTTTGCTATATTTTGATATAAACTGTGCTCTCTTTACAGAGAACTTTCCTGAAATAATCAAACCTAGGCTGACTTGGCTCTTAAGAAGATTTAAAAAACAAACGTACAAAATGAACCTTGAACACATATTGTGGCTTTCTTCCTTGGAAATGAATCAAAACATATTCTCTCTCTCTGCAGTAATTAAGCTGGTGAAGGAGTGGATGTTATTAAGCAGAAACTAATATAGCATGTGTGAGTTCTAGTAGTGTTTGAGAAATAAAATAAATGACTGGTGCTGATAATTACATTTGTTTGGGTAATTGAATGTTGCTTTGTTTCTCAGCTGCATGAATACTCTGTAGGAGACAGACATTATGGAAGATCTTGGCCCAGGTTCTATGGGCAATACTCAACCAAACCAATGAGATTAAACACTACAGAAAAAGGTCTTGTTATAGGAATAGAATAAAAATGCTACCAGTGAACTTGTCATTTCAATTTTCTCATCTTGTTAAGTTTTGCCACAAAGCTCATGATTTTTCAGATCAGTTTTAGACAAATGCAACTTTTGCTAACAGTGTTTAATCACTGCTGACAGTGCATTTTCCACTGTATTTTAAAGCCTTGACATAGGAGATGAGGGCAATATGGATCTTACTCAAAGGGGTGGTGGAGCTAGATAGGAATGGAGAACTCCCTGAATGTACTATGTAGTTCAGGGAGTGCTTATTTCCCCTGATAATTCAGATTAGCTAGGAAAACTGTCAAAGGAAACAATACAAGCTCATGGCATCTTTGACTACTGATACAATTTTGTGCATCCTTCCAAACAGCTTCTGTATCAATTTACTTATTCTCCTGCTGTGCTTTGCTAGATCATTAAACCAGATATCAGGCAGTACATACAGTTCCTGGGGATGAATTACTGGCTGGGATTTGAAATCATCTAGCAAAAAATAGTAAAATATTATTAGTATTATCTTGGATTAATTAATAGTGTATTGGCTAAAATGTGAGAAAAGATAATACAAGTGTACTGAGCCAAGAAATGTAATTATCACTTCCGTTTTCTTATATCTGGTGATCTTAGGAAAGTCCCTGAAGATCAGATAGGAAGAAAATGACAGATTTCTACAATAACCTGTTTGTTTGCTACTTGACATTGCAGTCTTCTTCCTGATTAGCATGTAGTCCATTAGTCAACAGAGAAAAAAAAGAGAGGGTTTTACTGGACAATAATATTTGACAAGTAATGTTGGAATTTTAAAAATTAAGTTAAATATTAAGAATTGACTGTTCACAGTTAATGCACCTTTTCAAAAAGGGTGGCGAATAAATCTATGTCATGATTGAACTCTAAAAAGCCCATCACAAGAGGACATTCAGAGAATAATAAAAAATGAAAAAAATAATTTCATCATGAAATTATTTGTATAAAATATAAATTAATTTATTTGTAAAATATGAAATTAATTTCTACATGTAATTGATTCCTCCTTTATAAAATACACAACAGGCTGGAACAACAATAAACTCATGTCTGGAAATCTGCTCCTTCAAATTTTACCCAGTCTAGGGTAGAAATGGTCTAAAATACCAGCTCTACTCACCTAGAAGCAATAGTACAATTGAGGAAGTACCAAGGGCTGAAATACTGTGGTCCACTGGAAATTAGCTGAGTTGCTCACTATTGTGTAATTGCTGTTATTTAACTGGCATTTTTACAGTGTCAGCAAAATAGCCATGCAGCACTACCCTAATTCAAACATAAAAGGAGAAAAACCCTTCTGGTCCTGCAACTGAGGCTATGAAAAGTTAAATTTCAACTCATGTTGAAATTTATAAATTTCAACTTGCCTGCAGCTTTTGGAGTCCATATCCTACTATCATAGCTCTTCTCCAGAGTTGCAGAAGTGCATGATGATCTTCCTATCCAAGTGTCTGGCAATTGTGAAACTCTCAAAGGAATTAGGTGATGAAAATGGTTCTTCTACTTTTTTGTCATCTAAAATATAAAGGATTTGGAGTTGCCTTTAATTCTCCAGTCAGTTAATTTCTAGTAATTGCCTGGCACTGTAAATTCTCATTCCTCTACACTGAGCATCTTTTATTCTTTTTAGAATGGTTTTAGACATTTTAGACAACAAACAACAAAACAACTTATCTCTTCATGCCTCCACCCCATTTTCCACTGGGATTTCCTTTAGTATAAAAAACATAATTTCCTGTTTTTCAAATACCTGATCTATGCTCATGTTCAGGAGATTGCTATTGCAGCAGAAAGTCACTGGTGTCCTTTTGTGCAGAATGCTCCTGCTTCAACAGAAGAGGAGAAAGAGAAGAAACTGCTCCCAGGAGCTAAGAAACTTCCAGGTCCTGCTGTCAACTTGTCAGAGATTCAGAACATAAAGAGTGAGCTGAAATATGTCCCCAAAGCTGAACAGTAGCTGGAAGAAGCAGGTGAGTAGAACAGAGGTTCTCTGCATGGCTCTAGGGGAAGCAGGGTGATCCAGAAACCTCTCTAAGTAAAAAGATGGCTTTTCAATTACTTCAGTGGACCTGGAGTCACACCCCATAATTCAAAGAAAAAATATTAGAAGTCATAATTGGGATTTGCTGTTATTTCAAACATGTTGGAGACTATATCCAGTGATTTATGGCACCCATCAACCAGCCTGAAGTCTATTCAGCATACTGAGAATTCAGTGTATTTGGAATATCAAAGCCACCTTAAAAATAACATACTGCTTCATAAGCACAAGTTCCAGTATTGCAAAATATAGAACTTGTATTTTTACAGTATAATTACAAATGAATGTTTTACAATGCAAATAAATTTATTGCAGGGATGGACAAGTAGGTCAGTATTTTTAAAAAGCTCCTTTGGAACATTAGTTATTTGATATTAATTTGTTTATGTAATTCAAAATTGACATACATAATGGTTCCATGTATTTGGAAATACCCAATGCTATTTGTGGCACTCCAGGATTTGCTGTAGTCCAGCACAGGAAGGACATGGACCTGTTGGAGCGAATCCAGAGGAGGGTCACAAAGGTGAAGAGAGGGCAGGAGCATCTCTGTGAAAGACAGACTGAGAGAGTGAGGTTGTTCTGCCTGGAGAAGGAGAGGCTCTGGGCAGATCTCACTGTGGCCTTTCTGTACTCAAAGAGGGCTTATAGGAAAGATTGGGACAGAATTTCTAGTAGGTCTTCTTGTCATAGGATAAAGAGCAATGGTTTTAAACTTGAGGATGTTGGATTCAGTCTAGATATAAGGAAGAAGTTTTTTACAGTGAGGGTGATGAAACACTGGAGCAGGTTGCCCAGAGAGGTGGTAAATGCCCCATCCCCATAAACATTGAAGATCAGGCTGGATGAGGCTCTGAGCAACCTGGTCTACTAGAAGATGACTGCTTATTGCAGTGGGGTTGGACTAGATGACCTTTAAAGATCCCTTCCAGCCCAAACCACTCTATGATTCTATGATCATTTTATTTAAAACAAAATATTCAGCACTTCAGTGCCAACTTCAGAATAATTTATATCTGATTTCAAACAAGACCCATAAGCCTTTGTTGTTCTACATTCTGAACCTTATAGAAATTAATGATAATTTCTGTCCATGAAATTATCCTTTGATTTCCTTTGAAAAGCCAGAGTCAGTAAAGATGTATCAGGCATTTACAATGAAAACTCAGATGTACAGAGATGTTTTAATACAAAAAAAACCCCCACCCTGACTACAGTAAGAAAAATATTATTGTGTCACATAATATTCACCTGAATTGCTAGTTGTGAATTGCTGAATTGTGCATACTGACTGATAAATCCTTTTTATCCTGAAGAGAGGCAGAGGAGTTAAGTTGAGCAGGAGAAAATCATCTGGAATTTACTGCACAAAAACATAAATGAAGAACAGAAGAAAACAGAAAGCAATGCAAAGGGGTTCTGGGAATGCAGAAGTGCTAAGAAGCAGGAATCTTAAAAGAAATTATGTATCATTTGAGTGAATTATCCCAGTGCACACTGCATCATTAACTTATTTTTTTATGTACAGCTTAAATACACCATTTGGAAGGAAAGAGTGTTGAGTTTTTTCTTGCTTTTACCCTGCTGTGTCATAATGTTCCTGATAGTTTAAAGATGCAACAGAGTCTTTCTCTTTAGGAAAATTGTGGGGGGAAAAAATAACATTTTGTAAAATGTAACATTTTGTAAATGTAACATTTTAGTCATTTCACTAAAGCACTGCCCAGAGAAATATGAATTTTTAATGTGAGGCTTTAAAGAGGTTTTTTCCTGCAAGAGATATTCCAACATAAATTTAGCCCTATATTTATTCTCAGATGATTGCTATTTTTAACATTTAAAAGTTTTTTAGTAATTACCTTACTGAGAATCTGACAGAAACATTTAGGACATGTTCACTCTGAAGTTTACTACAGAAAGGTCAGCAAAGTAAAGGGCATCTCAAAAGCAGTGAGGTTATTATGAAGTAATTCCTGTCTCTGTTCTTCTTTTGATGTATTGGTGATCAAGTTCTGACAGTGATACAGATTTCTAGATTTTGGGTAGTGCAGTCACAGATCATATCTGAAAACTTAGTTTCCACAGGAGTTGCAGGTACTCACTGGGGCCTGTGAGTTTGAATGTTGTGCAGAACTAAGTATGTGCATGAATTCCACATAAAATTGAGATGTAAATTAATCACTTGCCACATCCAGAAGCCTTGAGAGATACTAAATCTAAGGACTGTCCCCTATAAGAGGAAATTCATCAGATCTGGTGCTTAAGTTGTGGCCTGCAGCCTTGTATAAAATGTGACATGGTCAAAAGCTGTTTTATGATTGATCAAGCAAATCCAGAGAAGATTATCTCAGTCTGCAAGAAATTCACAATCACATATACCTGGTACTTTGTTCTATCTACAAGAAAGGGTTAGAGATCATCCTTTGGACGTGATGAGCTCAAAAGAATGGTGAACTGACTGGTCAATAGAATATGCCTGTGCAGAATGTGTATTGAGAGATGTATTGGTTTTCACAGTTTGGACATTAATTCTTTCTTACATCAGTACTATAATCTTTTAAAATATTCACTATTGAGGGATTTCCCTTTGATATTATTTTTTTCTTTCTTGTGGTACTCTGTAGGAAATACCTACTTGAAACAGTTAGAATAACTCCAAATACTCTGGATAATTTCCATTATTCTATGATCCTATAATATGATACAATAAAAAAAAATCACAAGTACACTTTAACATGCCACAGATATCAAAGCTTTTAGAACCACAGCAGTTATTTCCAACTTTACCTCCTGTATTGTCATATTTCATGGTTAGTTTCAGTAAATTGCAATCTAACATGATTAATTTTGTATTAATTTTGATGATTGTTTTTTTGCTCAGTTTAGCATGCAAACCCAGCAGCAAAAATAAAAAACCTACAAAGAGTTAGGTTGGTTCATTATTTGCAAACCCATTCCTACATAATTTTCACTTTAGAGTAACTTCTGTTAAATATCATTGGTCTTGCTCTTTGCCAAATTAGGAAACATGAATAGACTTGCTAAGATCATAGTAGTGAGTATAACAGTTTGTGGGAGGAATGTAATTAGGGAGATGTCATGAAGCTGGATCCACTGAAGGTCATCAAGTGCTGCTCAGTTAAGATATTACTGTAGTCATCCCTTATGGGGATCTGGTCTATCATCTATAATTAGCTAATTAGCATACTCTACTTTGTCATAAAGATTTTTTCCTTCCATACCTGTAGATGATGTGTTAGATGCAGCTAGTTTAATATACAATGTGAGTTATGATTCATTTCCCTTTTCTCCATCTACATTTTTTTTTCTGCTCCCTTCACACCTGGACATTTCTACATGCACAGGAATGAAGCAAAATATGCAAAATAAAATAGTAGCAAAATATCATACACTAAAAATATATGCCCTATTGAATAAGTAATTGGTAGGAAGCATTTAGTTTGTGACAAATGGAGCCTGCTGCAGCTGAGATTGATTGCTGATTGTTGTGATACCTCATGTGATAACCAGTATGGTGATTGTACTTGAAAATGGGCCTGAGCACAAACTGGCATTTCACCTGAAAATATAGATAATGGCAGCCAGTTACTTCTGCAACTCGTGTTCATTCTTCATTTGGTACCCCTTCACCTTTTGTCTCCTGAAGTGTGGAACGCTGTGTAACAAATATTTTTATGGTGAAGTGCCATGGAGTCAAAATGCTGGACTTTGGTTTCAGAGGACCTAAACCTTCAGATAATGTAGTCTAGTCCTTTCCTCTTGAAGAAGACTTTCTTAGTGGAAGAACTTCTCAAAAGGCAAAAAGGGAAATTTACTGTCTAGAAGTTACAAAATAGTGTGTCATGGACATAGGGGCAGCACTCCCAGCACTGTATTCTGGTTGTGTTTGGAGAAAGGAATTGTCAGGATCCCCATCACAATGTTGATGAGATGGTGTCTCACCATCTGATGCAGTAGTTACAGACAAATTGTTGTCTTTACCTGGAGCTCTGTTGGGGAGGGTGGTTTGATTGCAGAAGGTAGTTCTGTTGTCAGGTTACAGAAGTAAGGGAACTGTATTTTGAAGGCTGAAGAACTAGCAAAAGGTTCCTATGGCAGCTTAGCCTTTGCATTATGCAGAGAATTCTGTCCCACATAAAATGAGAAATCTTGTCAGCAGAGCAGTGTCTGAGATTGGCATCACTTGGGGAAAAAAGAAAGAGGAAAAAAGCCTAACAGAAGTCCCTTAGGGAATAAAGGTCTTATATCCATCCACACAAGATGTTCCTTGGTGTTGCTATTAATTATTTACATTTAAAAAATTGTCAATCAGCCCAGGCTAAAAATGCACATTTTAACTTTGCCCACTAAAGATTTAATTACAATTCCCTGTTATATATTGCTCTAAAGCTGCCCCTCAGTTAGCAGCAGCCATTTACCTCTCCTTATGTCCCTGCTCTTGCACACAATTTACTGTTTGCATCTTATTCCTGTGCTCACATGGATCTGAGGGGTACAGTTAAACTGCAGTACAGTTACAAGCAAGGTTATTGCTTTTTTCTCCAGAAACAAAACAGTGCTTTGCTAGTAGAGGAACTCTGACCTGCTGTGAGCTCTTGAAAGAGCACTGCAGCTTTAGGAATATGTGTTCATTTAATTGAGTCCCAGCAGCCAAAGCTTGTGTGAAAGAAGGGAATCCTGCATCCAGAGTATGCCAAGGTAGGTCAGGAGATAAGATCTCCTGGAGTGGGGACTATGGAGTGAAGGAGGGTGTGCATCAAGAATTTCTGCAGGACCCTCCTGCCAAAGTCAGAGGGGTCATGGGGAGACCTCCTTGGTGTGCGTAAGTACCTAAAGGCAGGGTGCAAAGAGGACACAGTCAGGCTCTTCTTGGTGGTGCCCAGTGACTGGACATCCCCCAACACACTCACTGTGTGGCCTGTGTTAACTTCAAAGTGCTTCTTGTCTTCTTCTATCTATCTATGGTTTCCTACCATCCTGCTGTTTTTGATGCAGAACTCCCAGACCAGCAGCACTCGAAGATTTCATGGCCAGCCACCATTTTTGTCAGGTCCCGTCTTCTTGTAAAATTGTCCCAAGAAACTAGGCAGCTGAAGGCTTGCAGGATATTTTAATAGCATATTTTGGTTTGCCTTCCAGGTTTTTTGAGTCTACTTAAGACGTGCTTTCAGACTTTAAAACAGAAGAGCTAGAAATTTCTTTTCAAAGAGAAAAATGTAATGTCTAGGACATCATTTAGTATCAGAGGAACCTTTGTAATCCTGCTACCTCCTCAAGCAAAAAAAGAAAAAAAAAAAAAGTTTTTCATGTTTTTTGTTTCCCAGAGTTTCTGCAATCAGATGAAAAAATTTGGTTGCCATGGTTTAACCTCAGCCAGCCACCAGGTACCACATAGGCACTCACTCACTCCCCCACCAGTGTTGGGAGGAAGAGAATTGGAAGGGGAAAAGTGAGAAACTTGTGGATTGAGATAAAAACAGATTAATAGGTAAAGCAAAAGTCATGCAAGCAAGCAAAGCAAAACAAGAAATTCATTCACAGCTTCCCAAGGGCAGGCAGGTGTTCAGCCATCTCCTGGAGAGCAGGGCTCCATCACAAACACCAGCACTCCAAACATCTCCTCTTCCTCCTTCTTTCCCCCACTATATACTGATCATGATGCCATAAGGTCTGGACTATCCCTTTGGTCAGTTTGGGTCACTTGTCCCAGCTGTGTCTCCTCCCAACCTTCCACACACCCCCAGCCCCTCGCCAGCGTGGCTGTATGAAAAGCAGAAAAGGCCTTGGCTCTGTGTAAGAACTGCTCAGCAATAACAAAAACCATTTCTGTATTATCAGCCCTGTGTTCAGCATAAATCCAAAATTTAGCCCCATACCAGCCACTGTGAAGAAAATTAACTCCATCCCAGCCAAACCAGCCCAATGAAAATTAACTCCACCCCAGCCACATCAGCCCTTTGCAAGTCAAGCAGAGATTTCCTTCTCATTCTCTGGCTGAATTGTGGAAGGGGCAGGGGAAGAACAGGCTGAAGAGAGAGTCTGCTTTCTAGAGGCCTAAGAAAGCTTGAAGGTATGTGGTAGGAGGTTAATTTTGCCAAGTAAAGAATGGGGCATATTCTTATAATCCACAAAAGCTTCTACATAAACTAGTTAGGAAAAGATTCTGCTTTGTGGTTTTAGAAACTGACCAATAACTTCAAAACAAACACTGAAGAATCAGAAAACATTTTGCTTCAAAGCAAACGACAAGAACAAAGGCTTGTATTTTTTCAAAACAAAAAATATGAAAAAATTAAAATCTTTCATTTCCAAACTATATATTTAAGCAGAGCTTTTAAAAATTATTATTCTTGGAAGGGACAAGCACAAAGTAATAACTTGAAAAAGTCTGTCCTAACTTTTAGAAGATGAGCATGTTATTTACTGCTCTATCTATACCATACATAAGAGAGTTTGCGGACACATGGAGATGAACAGGTCTCTACACAGAGACAGGAGAAATATCTTCATTGAGCCTCCCCCTTTGAAACATTAATGTCCTTAAAGTAACAAAATACTTCCAATGATAGCAATGTGGACCCACAAATCTCTGCTCTGTTCAGTGAGAACCATTTCTGGAAGAAAGTTCCAAAAGTTTTGTTTGAAAGCTGAAAATTTTCATATGTCACTGCTATTTAATAACTGCTTCCCTGTGGTCATTCTGTTGATTACTTAGTCCTGAACTTTTGTTAGACTCTTTCATAAAATAACCCCTCTCTTTCCATCGGTGCTGTTCATGACAGATTTTCATAAAAAATAAACTTTACACTCAGTTGCCTGAGTGAGATGCAATTTCTGGGGTGACATCCCTCAAAAGAAGCTCAGAAAGGCAGGAGGTCTCGTGACAGACCAGATGTTGAGGGGTCAGTGAAGTGTGAAGAAGGAATACAGTCAGCAGGCTTTTTCTTGCTTATCTCTGCTAGATGTGTTAAGAGTTAGCCCATGAACTATAGCATCTAACAACAGGTACTACTGGAATGTACTCCTCTTGGAAATCTCAGAGAGGATATCAGGAATCCCTAAAACGTCAGTTACTTGCTGTGTGAACAGGTCCAAGTATTTAGATGAAGGTCTGTGACTTGAAAGGCATCTATCCCAAGTCATATGCATTTAAATCCATGCAGAACTAGTTGTAACCAGGGAACTGTGGACATTAGAAATTGAAGAGCAGGAACAAGATCATACTGATCACTGTTAGAGAGGTATGAGTGAGATGAGAGCAATGCTCTTTCTCTTTTTTTCTGGGAACTGTCCTGCCAGTGTTAGGTATGCCTGGAGCAATCAGACGCTGTAATGACAGAAATCATCTGAAATACAAAATAATAAGCAATTCCAGTCATTTCCACCTTATACAGTACAAAATGTGTTCAGCACAAGGTTTTCAAGTGCTACATCAGAGTGAAAAGGCTAACTGCTTTGGAATACCTGAAGTGTGACTTCCCACATTAGTAACAGCTCAGATAGTTTTATCAAATCTGCATAAATTGTAGCCAATTAAGTTGACAGTATGATCTGAAATATCTCAGCTCTGATGTGATAATCAAACGAATTGTCTTCTAAATTTAGTGCCTCATCATTTTGTTTTATAGATTTTATTCATTTCATTTGATAGAAGACTACCTAATTATGTTCTCACAGTCTTGTACTTAAAATCCACATAAATTACTGCATTACTGTACTTTGTCATCTGTTGCAGAACTGCTCGATGTGCCATGAGCCTTGTCACCCTGTCCAGGAGCAGGCCATCTACAAGTGTCCCAAGCCCTGCTTCGTACTCAGGGCTATACCTGCTTCAGCCACCAAATTGCTCCTGGTGTGTCTTCTTTTAAAAAATGTAGCTCTGCTAGTGCCAAGGCTACCTCTGTTTCACACTTGTTTGCAAATTTCTTCTGAGAATAACATTTTGTAGTGTTTGAGTTCACTGTGTGTAGGTAGAATATCCTATGTAGGTAGAGCTCACCATGACACTGATCCCAAGATCCATTGTCAACACTACTGAGGAAATGCTAAGCTTCCAGTGTAGTTGGGATTTGCTGACCCTATCTGCTGCTGTTTAATCTCCTAATTTCCCTTTGATTTGCCAAAGGAGTCTCAAATACACATATTTTCATGTGAACAAAGGACACAGCATAAATGAGCATTTCCCTGCAGAAATATGTATTAGTTTTACTCTCATTGTTGGTCATAATTTACTTTTCAGATTTAATATGCTGCAGGTTGTAGCTAGCTGAAGGGAGACTCAGCTGAACTAACTTTTACTTCAACTTGGGAACAAGTATAATGCCTGTTTTTTTGTCCTGCCATTTATTGGTCATAACAGTAGGGTTGTATTTACTTCTGACTGCAGTTGACTGAGGTCCATGTACAGACATGGGTTCCCTAAAAGCAGGATAAAGCCCTCAGTCTTGCTGTTCAGAACTTATTCCCCCACCTTGGTAAAGCTGATGTAGCTTTGCTTTTAATTTAATAATTCAGTTATTCAATGGATAAAAGAAATAAATTGAGTCCTTCAGCTTTTTGCTCTCCTGGGTCTTTGTTCTTGTTTATTGCCTTGGAGCACACCTTGTCTTAAAATTGCTGTTACTCCTACGTGAATTTGCAGAGCCTGTCGGGGCACAGAAAAGCAATCTCGGAGCCAGTAATGGCAGTGGCCGGGAATGCACTCAGGGAAGGGAGGGCAGGCCGGGCTTGCCCCGCTCCCCGGCAGACGAGCCCGGGCGGCAGGAACGGGGCTGTGCACAAAGGGACAGCGCAGCTGCTCAGATTGCTTTTACTGAGGAAACATCAAAGAACAAAAAGCTGCCCCCAAAGCCAAACTGCTCCTGTTCTGAGGGAAGGATGATGACAATAACTGGATATTGCTGTTTCAAAGCTTTGAAACGTGCTGCCTTTGTACAGAAGATGAAACCACCATGAAGTATGTACTGAAATGGAAGAAAATGCATATGCGAAGACGTGGAACCAAATACTTGAGCTAAAACAGGCAGAATACAGGGAAAAGAACACCTTCAGTTTTTCTGTGTTTACAAATCACACTGCTCTTGAGTGCAGTATCCTTCCCAAAGATTGTTAAAGATGGGATACAGTATGTCCTCTGCTGAAATTAATGAAGGATCTCAGACCTCCATTAAATACTTAATGAAGGATCTCAAACCTTTTAATTTTGAATTACTCAATTTCCTTGGTTTTGCGGTTTTGTCTGGAAATATTTGAATTGATCTGTCTCTTCAGGCTTTGAATAGAAGCATTTATTTTTGAAAAGTATGTAATATTTCTCTCTTTTAGTTCTCAAGAAAAGAAGAGCTGTCTCTGTGAAGACGAGGCATATTTTCAATTTTTCAGTCCATTTTGCTGAAAGTAAAGTGAGTCCAGATGGGTATTTCACACATGAACCCTTTTTTTAGTTTAAGCCCTTCATTTAAAAAAGTAACAAATAATGTAGCAGTGCATCTCTTTCTGCTTTTTATATGCTTCTAAATTTTTTATTTTGGAACAGAGTCAATATGCTATCATATATGTGAATAATTACTCTGGGACAAATTAATTCTTCAGCTAAGTGTTGTCTGTCTCCAGTTAGTTTAACACATTACTAGACAACACCTGAGCCACTGCTGAGCTCATGAATGCTTCAAAGTCTGTCACAAACCATGTTGATGTTCTGCCTTACATGCGTAGAGAACAAGAACCTGGCCAAACCTATGTTAAACCTGGCCACAGAACACCACAGCTCTCTTGAAAAGCAGTCATGGGCCATGTCCAAGTGTGAAGTGATCTGCAGTTGGGTTGAAATTAAGAACACCTGTTTCCCTAAGGCAGGATGACAAATAGGGTGATCAGCTCCAACTTCACCACTGCCTTGCTTTAATAGACACCATAGAGGTGAGTGGAGGCTGGCTCTCAGAGAAGCTTGTGCTGACTTGGGGCTAAAAGCCTCATTTTCAGACTAAAGATTGACCATCCTTCAGCAAAATCAAGTCCTTGGGGCTCTATCTCCAGTGAGATTTTTGGCATCTTAACCATTTTCATCAAGGCAAGCCCATGGTATGAAAGTCACGTGCAATGGCAGAAGAGTACCTTGAACCAATGGATCATTTGATCACATCCCTTAGCAGTGTCTGGAATTTCATTAGCAGCACAGGGACCAGATCCATGTTGGGCAGAATGATGCAGGCAGCTCCAGATAGCCATCCAGGATGGCAGAACAACACCTTGCACTGCTGTGTTCTGACCTGCCTCAGGGAGACACTTCATCCCTGTGTCTCCCAGTGCTCTCTTTGCCATGGAGGTGATGCTCTTGCATGATCTACCAGAGGGAACAGCTGCCTGAACTCCAGCTTCTGTAAACACTTACTGGCTTGCTGGCTCCATCACTAAAGAGGGGAGCTTGAAGTGCCTCAGACCCTGCAAGCGGGCAGGCAGGAGTGGAGAGCAGCTGGCCCACACTATGGCACTGCCTTCTGCCTCAATTGCTGTATCCCAAGGGATGGATGAAGGCCAGAATTGCCTTCCCCTGTAAGGGTGCTCTAGTATTACTCAGGGATAAGTCCTGGCTCCTCCCAACATGAAATTGGCTGTAAAGAGTTGTACAAGGTTACAGAGAGAGGAAAATGGAGGTAGAGAGTCCTGTCTCACCCATAGTCCTCAGTGCCTCTGATCACACAGGCCCCTTCAGAAACTTTCTGCCCTGCAGAAACCCACACTTCTGCCATCTTGAGAAGATGGTTTTGCATGTGCTGTTATGAACCCTTGAGACACTCCTGCAAGCAGCATGGTGAAGCTTATGTGGAAAGCTGTTTAGACATAGCTAACAGAAAAAAAATTTAAAACAATCAGATTTTTTCCCCTGGAGCTTCAGCAATGTTCTCAGTAAAGCCAGGAGACATTTCTTGTCACCCTGAATAAAGTGTGAACTGTCTCCTCCAGATATGCTTCAAATTTTTTAACAAGCAAGTAGAAAAATTTGCAAACATGCAAGAGAAGGGAAGTGCTGGTGTCCCCCCCCCCCTTCTGCCTTGGCTCAGTGGTTATCACACATACACAGCCAGGAAGCATGAATAAACCAGGTCAGGTCCTTCTTTGCCTCAAAAGGATTAAACCCCACAATTCTTGCTGGAGACTGCAAACTAGCTTGGCAGGGGGGCTCTTTTTAGACTTCAAGCTACAGCTCACCTTCTGTACAAAAATGAATTCATCTGTAGATAAGTCAGCCTGATGGCAGCTTAGATGTGGAGTTCAGCTGGCACTAAGGAAACTTGCTTCCATGTGCCTTAGCCTATGGATTGCTGTGTACCATGTCTAAAGGCTAATTTGTGTAGCAACAGACTCCTCAAGCTATGATTTGAAAGAAACCAGTGTGGGTGCTGCTGTGTTTTTGTACAGTCTGATGAAATTATGTAGGTGCTGAGGACAGTCTCTGTGGAAACCCACCAAGCTTCTGGGTGCTTCAGGTTTACACCTCTCCCTGGCACTCAGATGAGCAGGGTTATTTAAACTCAGGTCATTTTAGATGGGCATGAGCACAGTTTGAAGTTATGGTGTAGCTGATTCATGGTTTTGAGGACCACAATTTTGTATTTAACTACCTGCATCTCATTTGCACCTGAGGCATCCAGATTGCTGGGACTGTCCTCTAGTGGTAAGGAGCTCAACCCCAAAGTCACTCAGTGGGAACTGTGCTCATAAATCACTTAAGTGATACAAAATCACACTCCAAATTTGAATCTTCAAATTGCATATTGCTCACTGCTGAGAGTGAATGGGGCTCTGTGTCCCTGCAGTCCGATCCAGCACCTGTGCTGGTACAACTGTGTGATTGCTCCAGCAGGAGCTGCTGCATACCTTCTGAGAGAAGCCTTTCTGCTGAGCTGAGCAAAAGAAATATTTTCCACAGAAGCTGTAGATCATGGCCATGCAAATTCAAAACCAAAATATAATTGGTCTCTGGTGCCTGTTTTTTAACAGCAGGTGATTCCTCTCAGCTTTTCCTTCAATTTCTCTGTGGAAAGATATTCTTTTCCTTTTCAATTTGTTTAGTCAAAAAACAATTTTCTATTTTGAAACATGGTGCCATGAGAAAGTTTAGTTCTCCCATATGTCTTCCAGTCAATCCTAATAACTCATTTGTAAATGCTCACCTGTCACAGACTGCAAATCAAGTATTAACACAACAGGCAATATGCTGTAACACTTTCATTTATGTTTTGAAGAAACCTATTTATTCCTTGGAAAAAAGATGAGCTTACCTTTGAAAGCCTAATAAAATACAAAATCCTATGAACACTATATATATATATATATATATATATATATACTGGTTACTGATGTGAACACTCCACATGTACTGTAGATTTATGTATCAAATACTAAGCTACTTTATTTGTCCATAGACAAACTGCCCCACTACCTGCAGTAGCTTTGAAGAAGTGAGGTAATGTGAAGAACTAAGCATATTCTGTACGGACCAGATGTCAGAATACACAGTTTTCTGATGCAGTCAGGAACATGTCAAGTTAAATTAACAGCCTGTATATGATGTCTTGGCTTCATGCTTTTCCATCTCTGAGGAGATCCTCTGGGTTAGGTGCAAGACAGTTGTCAAATTTCCCAAGCTGATTAAGAACTCTCACTTTTCCATGGCAAAGGAGCCATTAAACCTAGGATGAGACTTATATATGCAGAAGAGGCTGCAGAGAATGTGGGTTATGGAAAACCTATGTTGGATTTTGAGTTGGCAATAATTTTCTTACCACCCTTTCCTTTTCCTTCCATTTCCTGTATTTTTCAATATATTTTGCTTCATACAAAGTGCTAAGAATTTCAGGAAAAGTATTTGCAAAGTGCACAGAGACCACTCAGTCTCAATTTAAATGTATTGAAAATAAAACCACAGCCAACTTCTGTCTCATCTGTGAGTATATTTGCAGACATGTGACCATTGTCTCAGGCCCTCTCTTTTTATTGCACGTGCCAGAGTTATGTTGAAAGAAAACAGGTGGATGATTAGTACCACAATTAATCATAGTTCAGTCATGCTGTGATATTATCTGTAGGCATATCAGACGTACACTATATTTATATGGAACAACACTCACTCACACATTATGAATTCTGTGAGAAGAAGCCATATGACCAGGAGAAAGTAGCATTTTTAGAAACTATAACTAGCACAGAGAGTCAAATGTGGGTTATTTGCAGTACAGACTGGGTAAGGTGGCAGAAGAGGCAGAACTCATGATGAATAAATTGGGTATTGCTGCTCAAATAGAGATAGCTGAGATTTCTTTGGTCTTTCTTGGAGAGGAGCCTCTTTTCAGTGTCTTCAAGATCACAGAGTTTGCTGCTAATGCATTGAGAGCAAAGAAATCAGACTGAGAGAGCTTATGGATAGGGATTGCTTCAGGTTTGGCAGCACTTGGCTGGCCCCAGCCCCAATGCTGCCCATCCCTGTTCCTGCAGTGCAGCTGTACTGAGGAGCCACCTGGCTCCACACCAGCCTCACAGTCGAGAAGAAGTAACTTTCCCTGCCTTCAGAGCCCTGCAAGGACCACAAAGGGTCACTTCAGCTGACTGGGATCTCTGGGCACATCTTCTCTTTCAGCAGCAGAGCAGTGCACAACACTCTGTGTTGTCTCACAGAGCTTCAACCTGTCCAAGTGCCCACCATATCCCTGAAACGTCCTGAAAGAGCCAAAATTACAGCAGATCTATGTTTCTTTCCTGAGGCTTCCAAACAAATACAGATCCTGGCAAAGCCCTCACTAGAGTTCACCTCTAGGAAGCTTCTGAAGTGGATTCCCTTTGTAACTTTAATTGCACTTTAGTTTTAAAGTAGGGAGCACATCAGGCAGCAGCAGGGGAGCATCTGCAGGATGATCCCTCCTCTCCAGGGTGGTAGGTCAAGGGGCAGCAGCCCTCTGTTCAAAAAGGGTCTGTAGAGGTTACACTGCTGCATTTTTTCCCTTTAACTCCAATAGCAGAAGCAGGTAGGTTGTGCTGTTGCCCTTCTGTGTTTCCCTGGCTACCACAGAAATGTGGTTGTTTTACTTTCCCCAGCCTCTTCTCAATAGTAATGTAAAGGAACAGTGTGTCCTTCAGCTGCTTCAGCAATTTGAAGTGCTAAAAATGCAAAAGACTCTTTTCTGAAAGTCTTTTGTCTTCTTGTGCTTCTGGGTTTGTCATTAATAAAGACTGTTCTTTTCCCAAGTACTAGTTTCCAAATGAATTGTGGTTTTGTCAACTCTGTTGATATAATGATTTAGTACAGAACATTGCCCAAAGGGTTAATGGTGAATTAATGGTGAATCTAGTTTATTTACACTGTTGATTGTTGGTAAGATGTGGGTTTGGGAATTTTTTTTTTTTTTGGTGGGGAAAATAGAAAAAGGAAATAACTGTTACAGTGAGATAAATCCCAGTCAAAACATTTTGGTAAATATTGCATCGTGGCAGTAACTCTTCAGGGAAACTAGAGGGCAAGCTTCTAAAGTACTTTGAGCTCTGTAAGCCTGCAATTAGGTATCTCCTCAGCTTCCCAAAGAAACGCTAAGTGCCTCACTCCTAGGGGCTTGCATGCTTAATCAGCCAAATGCTTTCAAAATACTGCCCTGGGAGGGCTCAGGAAGCCTGCTGCATAAAAATAATAGTCACTGCTGTGTGTCAGCAGTCAACAGCTCCTATTGTAAGTCTGCTGATTATTATACCCTATATGACTGAGCTGTCTTTTGCCCATCCCTCCATTTGTCTCAAATTTTCATGCCATGAATTGTGTCTTACTGTGTACTAGAAATCACTGTGGGCCAAACAGGGTTTTATTATTATTGTTATCATTATTGTTGTATGTGTGAGTACTGCTTAGCATCTACATGGGGCATGGCTTCTGACCCATTCATAAAAATAATTCTATACTTCCTATGGGTCAGTTTTTGAGTCTGGGGGAAACTGGGTATACAGGTCATTTTTAGAGCTTGTAGTAGTCAAAATGAATCATGAAGGGCAGCATTAAAGTGTTTGGCATCACACACCTGAATGAAGGTGCAGATCAATGCAGCAGGAGGCTGCAGAGGCTGTGGAACCATTTTGGGAATGCCAAGTTTATGTTATACTGCAGATTTAGGCCCTACCCTCAGCTGAACCACAAGGGAGCAGGAATAGCAGGGGTTAAACCATACTATTTACAGTTTTAACAAATAGGATATTTGTCTTCTGATTTGGGAAGCTATATCCAGCAGCTTCTGAATGTTAGGACTGTTGAGCAGGGATTAGGGTTTTTGAGTCTGTCAGACCTGAAATTGCTGACCCTTGGAAGCATCCAAAGTCATAGAGCAGCACCAGCCTTCTGGGCACCTGCTGGGATAAAAATCTGGCTAGACCAGTCATGCTCAGTGTTCCATGTTGCATCAGGAGAATCGCTAAAAGCAAAATGTTTCCATAAAAAGTTATATTTTCAAATCACAAAACTTTCCCAGTGGAGAAATGTTCCATCAGAAAAATGTTGGACCATTTTGACTCTTGGCATACTCTAAGGTACAAAAACTCATTGCATTTTAAATAAATTTCAGCAGCCTCAGCCCATGCCAACTCTCAAGCAACAAATCAAGCAAACTCGGCTTTTTCTCCAGTAATTATCCAACCTGATAATTCTCTTGTCATTTCACCCTTTTGCTTCACTGAAGGAAGAAAGGGTGTGTTTGCAGCACACCAAGATGCTGTTTGCTTCTATTTTCATTGCCCTGGAACTTGAAATTCATAAAAAGTCATGATCTAAATATATATATATAATTTTAATCCCAAAGAAAGCATATAAAAACAACCCCAAAAATCAATTACTTTCAGGACACACATGATTAGGCTTTGTTTTATAAAACTTTTTTTTTAATGTAGTCATTTCTAAAATCAACATAAAATGTGCCTATTTTTCAGGGACAAACATAAGACAACAGTCTGCCTTGCCAAAGTTTGAGCACATGGCTTTTGAAAGCCTAACCAGCCAACATGCAGTGCTTAGACCTTTCTTCTCAACCATTAAAGTTGTACAAAAATGGAAAGCATTTGCAATAAAAAATGAATGGCAGAGCTAGGATCCTGGACAATATGTGAATTCCTATGGATAATGAAATAAAAATCTTTGGACAATATTAAAGTCTGATAGGAAGTGAAAAATCAGGCAGTATGGAAGCTAAGGGTGAGTGTTTATTTGTTTGTCATTCCATGTGAATTAACATACTGTACAGTCTGCCTTATATTGTGTTGCCTGAATTTTATGATTCATAACAATTTTCCTCATACCATCTCATAGCTACAAAATTATGCGTGGTTGCAAAACAAGCACAGCAATGCTGAGTCATCTTTTCTACATACCAGTAAGTCTCTGAAGTAGCCTACCTCACTTTGAGTATAGGGGAAAGAAAACTTGGTATTGATAGCTTAATATTTGAATATTAATAACTACTCTTAGGCTTCATGTTCAATCTTGACTGATTAACTGATGCTTATGTGAGTCATTTATCAACTCAATATTATTTTAATATGTGCTTTTTATCATTAAGTTCCTCAATTTTTTGTGAAAAAGAAAAAGCCACAAAAGTCAACTGACAACAAAGACCAATGGCACCTTAGAAATGCCATTAGTGAGGGACTCCATAATGCATGCCAAATATTTCACTTTCCACAGTCTTTGTCCCTGCAGCTCTAACATCTCCGGCAAAAAAAAATAAAAAATCTTAACCTTTTGCTTACCATTTTTTAATTGTAAAAATACAAACAATATTTAAACCCTTCTCTGTATGTGAAAACCATGCAGACACGAAGCAGAGTTGCTTAGCACTGGGCGTGTGTCTCTGGAGAAAATGCCAGCATATCAGGAGTTTTAAGTGGCAGCCAGCATGACAATAGCAAAAGACATGAGCGTTCAGGTGTGAAATCACAGAATCTTTCCAGCAGCAGCATTTTGCTGTGTGATAGGTTGCATTTGGATTTGTGAGAATGTTTCATACATAATTTCGGGTAAAGCTTTAATATTTGATTGGAGAGCCAGCACAAATGAAGTGCCAGCGTAAAAGAAGTCCAAGGCCAGTGCCTTCCTCCAGAATCTCTTTTGTGCAAAACAACTTGAAAATAATTGTTCATAATTTAATTATGTAGCACAGTTATGCATTTTAGAGTTCATATGGCATAAGGCAGAACAGCCTTGAGGGTGATAGCCCACCCCTACAATGGCTTTTATTGCACTCTTTGAGGGACTACAATAAGACTGCTGACAGGATTCACGTGGAAGAGTCTTTACCTACCATAAAAATGTCAGCAAAAATAACATCATATTTCTCCAAATTTCAGCCTCCCCAAATAGAATATTTTTCTAGCAAAACAAAACGGGGTGGCCTGAATTTTCCCACAATAGCACAGAATATCTGGGGATTTTCAATTTCCTGAGAATGAATCCACATTTTTGAACTAAATCAGGCCCTTTTGTCAAGAAGCTTTGATTTGTTAGATTTCCAGCTCTCTGTCCACCCCAAACAACATTTCTAAGTGCTTGCTACAGCTGTTATTCAGCAGCTCCAACCCTTGGTGCTGTGGGTCTGGTGCAGACACAAGCATTAAGATCATGATGAAATTTTCCAGTCCAGGCTGCTGGAGGGTTTACAAGGCTGGGCGGTTCCTTAGCGGGCATGCCCGTGTGTGCCAGGCACACTGCTGGGCCTGTGAGCTGGGCTTGGCCCGGGGTCTCTGACCCAGGCCTGGCCTAAGGTCTGTGAGCCAGGCCTGGGCTGGGGTCTGTGAGCTGGGCTTGGCCCGGGGTCTCTGACCCAGGCCTGGCCTAAGATCTGTGAGCCAGGACTGGCCTAAGGTCTGTGAGCCAGGCTTGGCCCGGGGTCTGTGAGCCAGGACTGGCCTGGGGTCTGTGAGCCGGGCCTGGCCCGGGGTCTGTGAGCCAGGACTGGCCTGGGGTCTGTGAGCCGGGCCTGGCCTAAGGTCTGTGAGCCAGGACTGGCCCGGGGTCTGTGAGCCAGGCCTGGCCTAAGGTCTGTGAGCTGGGCTTGGCCCGGGGTCTGTGAGCCGGGCCTGGCCCGGGGTCTGTGAGCCAGTACTGGCCTAAGGTCTGTGAGCCAGGCCTGGCCCAGGGTCGGTAAGCCAGGCCTGGCCCAGGCTCTGTGAGCCAGGCCTGGCCCGGGCTCTGCAGCGCTGTGGGGCGAGGCTCCCACGGCCCTGAGCAAGTGGGGCTGCCACGAGAGCCCACAGCCAGGGCCTGGGAGCTGCAAATTGGCTTTGGGCTATGACTTAGGAGCTGCAAAATGGCTTTGGGCCACGGTTTAGGAGCTGAAAAATGGCTTTGGTCCCCTGATAGTGCTGTGCCACGTGGGATGCGAGAGGGTTTGGCTTTTTGGAGCTGTAGTGCTTCTGGTGGGTTCCCTCACCATCCAGCCCGAAGGCTGTGGCCCCCACACTCACAGGTCACTTCTGAAGCAAAGCAGGAATCCCGTGGTTTAGCAGTGTAATAATCTGACCGTGTTTGATCCCGGTTACAGAGGTCAGTACCAGTAGTGATGTTCCTGCCTGTGTACCCCAGCTGCAGACACCTCTGAGGTATTTTCCCCACGTAATCTCTGGGGTTGGCTGCCAAGTGCTGGCTGCAGGGAGCCTCTGCAGCAAGAGCACTCAGCACCATGTACATTTTCTCCTAGCTGGAAATTTTGTTTTCAGAGACGCCCGGGCTGAGAAACCCCAGTCAGGCAATTAACTCTCAGAGGGTGCATTTCATATTGCATCACTCTCAGTACAAGAAAGACGTCCCATTCTTTTAAATGTCCCAGCTTTTTTTTTACTTCCTCTTTTAATATTTTTATTGTTTATTTTGGTTTTTTTTTGTTTATTTGATTGTTTTTCTGTACCAAATATTTTACCAGTCATTATTTTATTTGTATTAGTACTTTGTCTATTCCGCATAGATCTTTGCCTTGTAGACATCACAATTACCAGTCCATAATGGCTCCTAGCAACCTCTTTTCTTTTTCACGCTACTCCACCACCCAGGTGCATTGCTACAGGCTATTTTCCATGCTGTACCTACAAGCAGCTGGGTGGTTTTGGTTTTCATTGGAGAAATCAATAGGATTTGTTGCACCTCAAAGGAAGTAATAAACACTTTGCAGGATCAGCCATTAGACTTTGGCTTCCTTACTGATGAATTTGCTATGATGATAATTACTGAAGTTTCACTGTATGCTGTTATGGGGAATGAAAATGAAATACAATTAAACTGTCCAAGAAATCCGTCTCTAATCTCACCAACATAAACTTTTTGCTACTTAAGCTCTTTAAGTCATTTGGCTTCATTAACAAACTGTTTGGGTGTACTTGCTAATATGGTCAGGATGACACCTGACAACTGTGACCAAGCTGTTGAGTGATGCTTACACTGGAAATCAAATGCTTTTTAACGCAGAGATTGTACAGGTGAATGAGAAGCACTTAACATAAACTCAGAAAACAATTTTCCCTACATTGATAAATAATTGCAAAGAATAATAATTATAGGCACACACCTGCATGGACTTGGCAGAGCTTACTGAAGTGCTAGAAAGGAAAAGCTCTTTTTTTTTTTTTTTCCTTCAGGAGACACTAATTTAAAAGGCAAAAAGTGCTGCAGCATAGCTCTCATTAACAGAGGTAAAAAGAGCCACTGCAGCTCCTTATCACCAACTTTAATCACAGCATATGGTATATGCTGCTTAATCTTTGCTAGCCATTATGAATCACAAATGACCTCATACAGTCCCAAAGCAACTGCAGATGGGTCTACAGTATCTTTATAGAGGGGTTACACTAAGTTATGAGAATTTGTAGTAAAAATGTTAATGAAAAGCAAAAAAATTGAATGAAAACTTGAATTTAATGTGAGGTAAGCATCTGTTACAGCCACTGTGCTTTAAAACCTGTATGGTATGGAGAGAAAATGTAAGGGATAGCTCCAGAAAAAGTCATTGCAGAAGTAGTAATAATACAAATAACAGAGAGTATACCAGAATTTATATAGGGTTTTCTTTGTAATAACGTTTCAAAGTGCTCTGCATAATCAGTCCTTTAACATTCAGTCTCTATATTAATTACTCAGATGTCATAAACATCAAGATACACTTTACCAGCTTTAAGAAACTGATGGTTTTTTATCTTTATAGAGAATGTATTTATATCAGCATTTGTAGTGAATCCATTAACTAAAAAAAAATCCATGCTCATTAAGGTTCTACTTCATGTAAATAAGAACTGGTAGCCCAGCTTTCTGATCTCAGCCAAGAAATGCACAAACAAAAATAAAATTATAACTGGTAAGGCTAAAGAATGTGGAAGTTCAGAACACATTTCCATGCTCTAGAGGTTGTAGTGTTTGTAGCACACTACAAATCCCAAAACTCTTGAATTTGTGCTAGTCAAGAGGTAGGGATATTTGTTTGTTTTTTACTGGAAATGCTGATATCTGAGGGGTTTTTTTCACTTTTGAAACTGCTACTTATTGCAAGATCTTGGGCCATATACTTGTGGATCATTGGCATCTGGGTTCCACTTACAAAAAAAAAGACAATATAACAAATGACAGGTATCATGTCTTTATGGACATTCGGTCTTTCAGAGAACAAATATTTAGAATTCAAGTTTATCTGAAAGACTTCTATTTGACAGCTGTCATTTCAGAACCACTGAGTGAAATTGTGTCTCTTTTGCAAGTTCCTTTGATGTCAAAGCTTTGTGTCAGTGCAGGTAACAAGAAATTTTGATAACAGTATAACACAAGGAATGTTTCCACCTGACTTTTCCTGTGTTAAATAAAAGGGTCTATTGTGTCTGTCTAGACCTGCTGTTACACAGCACTTGGCTGCAGCTCCTTTGTGTGTGCACTACCGAGCTGCAAACAGTGAAAGGGTCAAAACTGTCCTTCACTCCCCATGTCACACTGTCTGAACTGAGACGTAAATTAGAGAAAGAACATATGTATGTCCAAAGGAGCATATGGTTTTCAACAATTTCTTCATAGTGAAGATAGCAATATTTGTTATTTAAAAGATTATTTTTGTGTTTTGGTAGAAAATATTTTTTGCCTAGTGTTCTTTGTCAGACAAATTGAAAGAATAGAAATTCTGACCTTTCTCTTTGTTTTGAAACCCTTCATGTATGTGTATGTGCAACCTGCATTTCAATTTTCAGCTGCTTTCTTACATGTTTTTATTGACTGTAGGTAAAGGGGGAAAAAAAAAAAAAGGAGTTAAAAATATTTTTTTTAAGGGCATAAATGTTTCTCTTTCCAGTATTTCACAGGGACAATGCCCAGAAAATATAAATGAGAGAAAACATATTTTATATGACATATGATATATGCTCAGCTATGAGAGTTGCTCTCATTATCCTGACAGAAATATAACAAATGTGTTGAAATGATTTGTAAAAAAACCATGCAGGAAATTAAAATAGTTTAATTTAAAGTAGGATCTTTCATTTAGTCAACCAGATATCATTGGAAAGGAGTCAAGGGATGAACTCTCTCCCCTTTGCAACTTAAAACATCTCTCTGGCATGCCATCACAGTATTAATATGTTAACCTGGGGCACATTTGACTTCCTACTGCTTCCTCTGGCATCTGTGTGGACAGTGATCTTGATCTGACATAAATATTAAAGCAGTTGCATGGCAGAAACTGACTGTAGCAAGTGCTGCCCATCAAAGGGAAGTGAGGGGAGAGGAATTAAGGCAGATCCCCTGGCACTCCAGGTTACTGTCTGCAAAAGGTCAAGGCTTTTACCAGATGTGCAGGAGAATTAGAGAGTCTAAGGAGATAGTCTGGCTTTATTTCACCTTGACAATTCACTAGAGCAATGAAAAGAGACATGTCCCTGGATTTACCTTTTGTCCAGGTTTTTCCTTCTGTAGAGCAGTGTGTTTGTAATTCTAGGCTGATTCTGCTCCAGACTCACAGACATTCACGACCTCTGTCCCCTTCTTACCTTACTGTAACCGATACCCTTTTCATTCCCAGTGTGCTATTTGCTGGGAATGGCCCGATGTCTTTTAAGTGACATAATGGGAACAGAAGTCTTTCCTAGGTCTCCTAATTCCATAAGAATTCATTACCTCCATTTCCCACTCGCACTTTTGAAGGTGCATTTTTTAACCCTTTTTATCAATTTTTCCAAATGGTGCAGAATTTTCCTCAAGCAGCCATACCTGTTGTCCGTGTGCAATTCATCTGGTATGTCATAAAGGCTTTCAGTAGTTTGGAATCTTTAGAGTGTGGATGACTTAAATCATGACCCACAGCCTGGCTAAAGAGTATTGTGAAGACAAGGGCCAGTTCTCCAACTGTGAACTCTCTGTCTGCTCCCAAATAGAGCTCTCCTTGCTGCCTCTTTTTGAGGGTTGCATTTATGACTGAGGTAGTGGTGAGTAAGAGATCTATAAATGGGTTCTGGTGAGGAGTAAACATCATGTGGTCGTTCACTTTGGAAGCTTGTTGAGTGGGAGGCATTTACTGAACCTTGGTGCACTTGCTATAATCACTGATCTTCTTCGAAGTGCTAATGTCTGTGTTCTCCTGTGTAAAGTTACTTCTTATAAAAGAGGATGCCTTAACAGAATTTTAGGGTTAAATATATAGGGCTGGGAACTACTGAAATAAAGAAAAAAATATATTTAGTGCCCAAGTGATTTATGGTCTTTAATTATATAATATTAGTACCAAATGTGGTCATTTTATTGCATATATGGAGATACAGCCAAAATCTGGATGTATTTCATGTTTCTTCTTATTTCAGCTAGCATGCCATCTAAAACCAGAAAACACTGATAACTGGAATTACTTGTGGTTTTTTAAGAATAAATATTTTGTGTGCTTGCTGTTAACAAGTTGGGTGTTTTCAGACAATAAAAGGGAGATGCAGCATTAAAAACTGTAATTTTGAAAAAGGAAAAAAATAGTGAGATTTTACAATTAATTTCTTTATTTGAATTTATTTTTGAAGCTGCATCTGTGTTGAACAGCACATACATTAAATAATTTCTTATATAAAAATAGCTGCTGCTTTTTTTCTGTGGTCAGAAACCTCAGGGATCCAGTCTTTTTTATTCCAGAAGCTGACACTGACTGCAATCATAGCCTTGCAGATTCTCAATCAGGGAATAGAGAAGGTCTTGAGGGATGAAAACTCCTCTAATTCCATGATTCAAAGCATTCCTAAGCATGTACTTATGTCCACCCTTAATCAGGACAACATTTAAGCATTTGCTCTCAAGTATATTCTTTTTTTAAATGGCTGAGGGTTGTTCGGTGCGAGGTTGAGTGGAGCAGCGAGGGAGTCTGGTGATAACCTGCAGCAGCTGAAAGAATCACCAGAGAACATAACTGTGAGCATTACTAATGTACCATAAGCAACCTATTTTTGAGTTTACAGGCTCCCATGGATCTCTGGAGGAGTTTGTGCTCTAAAAATAACGTGCCTTTGGGAGCTGGGACAGGGAGAATTGGAGCTGGCCAGTGGGAGGTCTGAGTGGATTAGAGCATCACAGGGAGATAATAGAGAGTCCACTGACTGCAAAGGGAGCTCAGGTAGTAATTATAAGCAACCAGAGAGCAGAGAGTATACCTGAGAGAAAGATGATATAGTTACCAAGTGTTAAAACAGTACCACTTGCAAGCAGCATGCTTTAGACAAAATTTGAGAAAAGTGGGCTTGATTTTCCTCAGCACCTGAGCCCCGTGGAAATATTTATCATCATGGCAATTTGGTTTTTACTTCTTTTGGATTGCAAGGGGCAGGGTCCCTGGGAGCTATAGTTTTTGGTTTTTATTACTCCTCCTTCTAACTAGCTACTCTTGTAGGCACATGGTCTCCTAGAAGGCTGGATTTCCTTTGGTTGGAGCTGCTGTGTCCCAGTTTTGACTGGAAGAACTGGACACAGCAGGTCTTTTGGTGGTCCACTGCCTAGTGAGAGACCTGTGTCATGGAAGGAGGGAAGCAGAGAGATGCTTGCTTGGCTGGATGGGATACAATTCCTGTTTGGACCTTTCTGCCCTGAGGTCATGAAGGTGTTAAGGGATATTGATTTCAATGGGAGCTGAAGGTCAAAGGTGTGGGAACTATGAGAAAACAAAGAAAGGACAAAGAAGTTCTTGGAAAAGTTGGAGCATGTGACCAAAAGTAATCCCATCAACTAGATTACTTCTCTTGTTAGCAACACAGTAATATAGTTTATAACACCTTGCTGTTTTAGTTTGTAAACTCACTAATGGCCCCACAGCCAGGCAGGGGTAAGAGGGACCTTGCACATGGCCCATGAATCCACCTTGGCCCTCATGAGTATAGGACAGCTTCCCCTGGGACAAGCAAAGCCTCTGCCAGACTTATAGACTGCCTGACCACCAAGACCACCTCAGGAAAAAATCCAGTTCAGTGTCCTGCTCAGGTCCTTGCTCAGGGCCATGTCCAGTCAGGGTTTGAGTATCTCCAAGAATGGAGTCTCCACAACATTCCTGGGCAACCTGGACTAGTGTGTGACCACGCTGAGGGTAAAAGTTTTATTTCCTATTTAGGAGAAATTCCCTGTATTTTGATTTGTGCCTGTTGTCTCTTTCCTGTCACTCAGGACAGAGTGAGGAAAGCCTGTCTCCATCCTTTTTGTACCCAAAGGCTTTGTACCCATCTTCTTTGTATTACCACAATCCTTGGGGGCTGGATGTGCCCAGCACAGGATGGCTGTCATTAGGAACTCAGGAAGTAAGGAAAGATTAAACTAATTAAAGAAGATCAGTATGTAGCTCCCATGCAAAGCAGATGTGTCCTCCAGGGGTGACACCTGCAGAAAACACAGCCTTAAATCTCAGATGCTGAATCTGCTAGAAAGGAACAAAAAAATATGTAATCCTAAAACCCAGAATGCTAAATTACAGCTGTGCATCATGCCACAATCTGCCCATGATGTGTTTGGAGGCAGAACCTGTCACTGGCCTCTTTCAGCAGAAGGATCAGAAAACACTTGTGATGCTGAGGACCACACTGTGCTCAGATTTGCTTGCTGTGCCCTACACACTCTTTCTCCTGATCCCAGGCTTGAGCCCTTGAGTTCAGTCACAGCCAGCAATGTTTTATTCACACACCACTTGAAAACAGCCACCCTCTGATATTCAGGAACAGGCACAAAAAGAGTTTGAAAGAGAAAGGAGGATAATCCTGAATGCTGAAGCACATGGAGAGTGTGTGTAGGCAGGAAGTAATTATATAGGACAGGATTACTTGTGTGTGTGTATCCCAGGGAGCCATCAAATACAGCCCTAAAGTTGGGTTTTGTTTTTGAGAGCAGAAAGAGAAGTACCTTAAATTACCTGACTGGAAGGAAATTTTAGCTGAAACAGAACAGTGCATTGCCTTACTGAGCCCAGCTATGAGATGGCTACGTTGTTTGATTGCTAATGGCCACAGAGTGTTGCTGGTAGCACTACATGTGGTGTTATGGCCACTTCACTGTGGGCAATGACTGCCTCTCACTTTCTTTCAAGACAAGTTGATTAACATTTGATTTCTTTATTTAAAGGTTGCCATCACTTTCAAGCAGTCGGTGTAAGCCATGCAGGGTTTCTCTTTATAGCACCTCTCTTCTCCAGGGAAGAGTTTCTTCTGAAAGCAAAGCAATCCCAGCCTTTTGAATGACCCTCCACTGTTTGCTCAAATGTGTACAGCACAACACATCCTGTGTTCAGGAGCACAGCAAAAACTCTCTTCATGTAACACATTATGAGATATAGAAGGTTGTCATTTTTTGTTCTGTCCTGTGACTTTGTCTCTGTTTTCTAAGCATTTGTTAAACATTCATGAGTTCAATGAAATTTACCAAAAGTAGACATATTCCTCCACCTCAAAGACTTATATCTTAGCTGATTAAACATATATGCTGAGAAAGTTAGTGTCTTGACCTTTTGAGAGTTAATTGCAAAACCTGTTTTCAGGTTTTCAATATTGAGCTGTCTAGAACCACTGATATTAATAGCAACCATGGTATTTCTTAACTTCAAAGAGAACAGAAATAGGCCCTATGCTGGGCTTCAAATTAGCTGTGACTGTGCAGGAAAGAGTCATTGTAGACAGGTCAAAGGAAATTGCTCATCACTCCCCAGGCAGAAGCTAAGTACCCCCAGCAACCTTGCTTTAGATAAATAAATAAATAAGTGGGATTTATGAAAAGAATACAGAAAATACTTTGCAACTATTTCTAGAATACTGTCCTTAGTGCTGGTCAGTCATGAAAATTGAAGCAGAAACAGGGGAGAAGTGGAGCTGTGACAAAAGTAGTTACAGGAAGACATACACTACCAAAAGAAGAGAGGCAGAAAATTCCCCAGGACTAGTCAGTTTGGATGGAGTCTCACCAGTGAGTACTCTAATGGGCAGAACAGAAAAGGCAAGAGAAGAGGATGACCAAAGCAGTGAAAAAGAAAAAAAAAAAAAAGAAAGCACAGACATATATATGTATATATCAGTAAGTAGTATTTAGTGGTAAAATTAAATACCATTTTGCTTTTTATGAATTGATGCATCTCTACTCCCTGCAACACAGCCCCACTGCTGAGCCACATGGCAGGATTTGCCTCCTGTGCCTGCTGAAGCAGAGGCAGGACTTTCCTGGGGCTGAGTCCCACCCAGGGTCTGTGCAGGGCTGGAACTGCCCAGCCCCCACGCTCTGTTGGATGGCTGGGGATGAGATGGACAGTGGGGTGGGGCACAGCTTCAGCACCCTGTACCAAGGGCAAAACTCAAGGCTTTAAAGGCCTGAAGTCTT
Source organism: Urocynchramus pylzowi (assembly GCA_013397555.1). Taxonomy (NCBI): domain Eukaryota; kingdom Metazoa; phylum Chordata; class Aves; order Passeriformes; family Fringillidae; genus Urocynchramus; species Urocynchramus pylzowi. Next base: position 1,378,093 of record VZRH01007150.1, read on the forward strand.
GACAGAATCATGAAGTTTCATCAGACAGATATCTGGAGAGTAGGTGGGGAAAGCTAGTGGATCACAAAGATTTGTATTCCCTAAGCTTGGCTGTAAACAAGTGCTGTCAGCAAAGGAAAAATTGCAGGTGTGGGGAGTGTCCTCCCCCTCACAGCTTTTCTGCATGATCTGAAGATACTTGTGAGTGCACTGATAATGATTAATTTCTGGTCTTGTGTTTGCTACACAGGTCTGGAAAGTGAAACTGAATGGATTCCAATGAATGGAGGAAATTTCAACTATTTTATATATTTGTATGAAGACTATGAACTTCCCAACTCTTCAATACCCCATAAGAAGTATCTTCTTTGTACATTTATATCAATGCTTTCTTGTTGTCCATTTTGTTTAACATAGGAAAGTAGTGCTGAAATAAAACAGAACAAAGCAACTAGCAATGAATATGTGTATGTACAGGAATGATTTTGACCTGAGAATGGGGAGTAGTATAATTTGAAGTTTGAACAAAAATAGAAAAAACTTTAAATAATTACATCATTATTTTCAATTAATTTGGTTTCTTTCTTTTTGAAAAATGTCAATGTGTACAAAAGAGTTTTTAAATTGCTTCACAAAGTGCAGAATAAATGAGGGATATAACATCTTATGTTCTGCTGTGAGTTCCTAGTTATAGAAGAGGAATCATGTATCATGTGTAATAAAGGAAATTAAAATATTAAAAGCAATGGTCTTTCTGGTGAGTTGAGCTAAATTCTTCTTTTGTTGTAGAGATAAAGTGTTTCTTTTCCTCCAGAATCTAAAATACTCTGCTGTTCTGATACTTATGCATCACATTTGTACAATGAATATAGAGGATGTGAGGTAGCTGACAGAAAACCTGCAACCTTTATTCAAATAAACAGTCATCCAGCCTTGATGGAACATGTTCATGAATATAGCTTGAAGAATCATTATCTTCAAAAGCTCAAATCAAAAGGGGACATTGGAATATGGATGCTGGGCTAAAGTAATGTATGATCACAGTATCTCTTCTATAGAGTGATTAATCCTTGATGCTTGTGTTTTATGGACTGTACATAAAAGAGCACTGATGCATATTCCATTTTTGGAAATGAGATCTTATTGTAAGAGAAATTTAATACACTGTGTCTCCATGGTCTCTTTTATGTTACTTACTGTAAAGGGATATGAGGAGCTGTTTTTAATAATATTCTTCTAATGTTGTTTGAAACTATTCTACATACTCTGGAACTCTGTGCCTGGCTCTTGTTTATTCAAATAAAATAAAGATAATTATTCTGGTTAGAAAACAGATTTCAAGTTGAATATTACTTACAATGACATCCATCTAATTCTTGTTTGCTCCATCAGATAATACATGAGCTAACTGAAATGATTTTTGAATTTTAAGTTTCCATATATTTGCATTACTTTGTACAGGAAATTAGAAAGGAGCTGTACTCTCTGCAGCTCAATTAAAATTACATTCTTGTATTTTTTGCTTTGAATATGGAATATCAACATTGCTTACTGTCCTGCTTCATCCTTATATACTCTGATTTCCCTTAATGCATTTCTTGGAGGTGAACATCCCTAAAGAACAGGTTGAAATGGAAATGTCAAGAGATAGAATGTATCAGGAGCACCTTTCATTTACATCACAAAGAGATTAACATGTCTGTTCAATTGAAAATGAACAGTTTTCCCCAACACTGCATTATCAGTCACTGATACTGGACTGCATTGTTCCTACCAGTCTGGAAATGATAAAAAGGAGAAAACACATAATCCCTCGAACCAAAAGCATACTGAAGGTGAGATGAGTCAGGACCTTGGCTTTTGTTTTCTTTACTCACTTAAAAAATACTAACTTCAGAGAACTGGGGAAAGGTAAAGCCTCATTTCCCTCTTCCTTTTATAGTTAGGAAACTTCACAGTGGAAATTCCAGAGGATAGAGAGAGTTGGGCCCACATTCCAGTCTTTATACCTGAATGTGCAGGTGAAAGAAAGAAAATCTATCCCTGACAGAGGAGTGTGGTTCTTTTGCCAGATTTCAAATCCTTGCTTCCAAATAGAGGGGTACCACCAGGGACCACTGAAACATCTTCAGCTTGAGGTGGAACCAGTCAGAGGAATAGAATACTCTGACCTTCAAAGAATACTTTTTCTGAGCTTTGTCTTTATTTTGAACTAAAATTTTAGCTCTCCCTTGAGACTGACAGCTAATGGGATGTAGGGATCAGTGAGAACCCTGAGTTAAGTCTAAGGACTACAAGAAATCCTTAATAGAACATGAAATTAGCAACCAAGTACTAGGGAAAAAGGAGGCTGTGAAGAATCTCTGTCTCAGCAGCAAACAGTATACAACTGGTCTGAACCATCTTGTGCTAGTGAGGTTATTTTTCATCTTAGCCTTATTAAAGGTTCTGACTGTAGGGCACACACAGGCCAGTGAAAGATGTCCCAGGCAACTCTGCAGCCTAGTACTTGTGGCATGGGAAATTCTATCCCCCAGAGGCTAAGAGTTTGGCACAAATTTAGGGAAGGATTGAGATCTTACAGTGAAGAATGGGCACAGAAATACATAATAACAGATCATGCTAAAATCGTGCCCATTTCCTGTGGTCACAAGGGAGTCTTTGTGGGTGTGAGCCAAACTCAGTGACAGGTGGGTATGAACACCTCCCTAATGAGCACCCCTAGAGAGTGGAGCCAGAGGAAGGGCTGCACCAAAGCAAACACTTACAGCTGAGCCAGAGAGACAAGCTCTCCTCCACCCCTATCCCTGACCCTTTCAGCAGGGGACCCATGACATAAAGCAAAATACCTGGATTTCAGTGTCATCTCTGTGCCCTGGTCTCTGTGTGGTGCTGGTGTGAGAGTAAATCAAAGGGACAGTTCTGCCCCTGTGTCACCAAGCACTGGGCATGAAAGATGGGGGAGAGTTTCCTTTGTTAACTCCTAACCCAGTGCTCTGCATTATAATTTTTTAAAATTATTTTTGGTCCTAATACCAAAATAGAGATTTTGTTAATCTAAGAGAAATTGCTCAATGATGTTGTGGCAACATGTTCTGTTAGAAAAAAAACAGAAATAGGTGTCATGCAGTGCCCACAGCAAAGGGTTTAGTCTAATGAAACAGCAAGACCCCAACACATCTGAGAAGAGAATTGTGGTGAACAAAACCACACTTTAATGAGTTTTTTGGTTATCTGCACAGAAAAATCCAAACACATTTAGCTTAGAGGTAAAGATAAAGATAGAGGTAAAATAATAATTACTGTTACTTGAAAATTTTGGGGAGTTTGAATGTATCTCCATTGGTTACTCTGGTTTAATCACTTTCAGTTAAAAAATTATATTGCTTCTGCATTTCTGAAGCAAATAGTGTTATTTGTCTTAAAACTCTGGAGGCCTGGATTTATGTGTTATTTTGAATTACAGAACTAAACTGGCAGTTTTATCTTTTTTGTGATGGTATAAGTTAGTAGTAAAAGCAAGCAGTTAAAAAAAAAAAAAAAGCAGTACTTCCTCACTGTACTGCTTTATGTACTTTATCAGTAAAACATCTGTAGTTACATGCAACTGTGTTTATGGATGTGAGTTCCCCAAATCAGATTCTGGAGGCACAGTCCACTGAGTTCAGTGGCATCTCACCAGGACCATGCTCAGTGTACTCACAAGGGTGATAAAGAAGGTCCTTTATTTATCCTTGTTTTATGCAGTCTGTAAATTATTTATGAGAAGGCATTAAAAAATCTGGCACTTTGGCCAGTTTTTTACCATGGAAAATTGATGTTGAGAGAAGAGAATCATGGAAGAGGATCCAAGAAAAGTAGTTGTATCTTTTCTTTAGCTTTAGGGGCAAAATATTGAAACAATTTTCTTTTGCCCTTGTGACTAAGTCCCAGTTTCTCTAATGTGTGCATATTTAATTTGAATGAGTTTTTGCAGATTAAATAATGCACTTGGAGAAAAGATCCTAATTTTGGTATATGGGCTGCCTAGTACTACTGATGCATAAATAATTACAAAGAAAACTTCCCCTAAAGCCAGTTTTTCAGTCCTCAAAAAATACTGCATCCTCAAGATAAAATATTCTGTAGAGACAAAAAAACTGAGGGTTGGATATAAGATCAGTCCAACCTGGTAAAATCCAGTTTTCCTGTGTCTTTGGAAGATGTTTCAAGCCATTTATAAAATAAGCACACCTATCTATATGTTCTATTTACTTCCCACTACATTACTTTGCAGTAGTCTATGAGGTGGATGCTTTCAAAGGCATCCTGCAGAAGACTGGTGACTGACTGCAAGTGAAATGAGAGCTCTCTGGCCCTGATACCAACTGGGGGTTTCTTAAGCACTGGTGGATGTTAAATCTTGTCTGGTAAGTAATTAAATTTGATTCCATCTGGATGTCATACTGTGAAAAGTGATTTAATCCTTTGCTGTATCTTTAGTGAAACTAGAATTAAATTTGTCTTTCTTACAGATGCTGCATCCATAGCGAATGCTTTTTACAGGTACTGCAATAGTTTCTGTTGAGAATAATCATCATCTGATACAATGGTTCTTCACTTCCATCTAATACTTTGCTAGCTGAGCAATTGCAGGGTTTTAGTGGTCCATAACACATCTGCCTTCCAACAGGAGACTGACATTCCAAGCCCTGGATCTTCCATCCTTCATGCATAGCTGTCAACCATGTGAGGCAAGTTTGGACACAAGAGGCAGGATGCACTCATTTCTTTGAGCTTGAGGAGGATCCATATGATTAGGTGTCATGGGTTGACACTGGCCAGCTGCCAGGCATCCACTAGAGCAGCTCACTCACTCTCCTCTGCAGCTGGACAGAGGAGAGAAAATGTAATGAAGGGTTCATGAGTTGAGGTAAGGACTGGGGGAGATCACTCATCAAATACCACCAAGGGCAAAATAGGCTTGACTTAGAGATATGAAGAGAATTTATTGCTAACAAAATCAGAGTGGGATAATGAGAAGTAAAGTAAACCCTTAAAAAAACCTTCCCCCCACCCCTCCTTCCTTCAGTTCCACCTCCTACTCCAGCAGTAGGGAGACAGGGAATGGGGGTTGTGATCTGTTCATCTCCTGTGGCTTCTCCCACTGCTCAGGGAGAGGAGTCGTTCCCCTGCTGCACCCTGGGGTCCCTCCCACAGCAGAGAGTTCTCCATGAACTTCTCCAGCATGAATCCATCTCACAGACAACAGTCCCCCTCAAACTGCTGCACTGTGGGTCTTCCATGGGGTGCAGTCCTCCAAGGACAGGCTGCTCCAGCATGGGAGCAGGGCCCTTCTCTCCACAGGTGCCCCACAGGATCACAGCCTCCTCTCAGGCATCCACCTGCTCTGGTGTGGGGCTTCTCCACAGGCTGCAGGTGGATCTCTGCATTCCTGTGGAGCCCCATGGGCACAGCTGCTTCACCATGAGCTATACCAAGGGCTGCAGGGGAATCTCTGCTCCATCACTTGGAGCACCTCCTGCCCCTCCTGCTTCACTGACCTTGGTGTCTGCAGAGTTGTTACTCTCACATGTTCTCACTCTGCTCTCCTCTGGCTGAAAATTGCAACTGTGNTGCTCCATCACTTGGAGCACCTCCTGCCCCTCCTGCTTCACTGACCTTGGTGTCTGCAGAGTTGTTACTCTCACATGTTCTCACTCTGCTCTCCTCTGGCTGAAAATTGCAACTGTGCCACAACTTTTGTTTTGATTTCTTAAATCTATTATCACAGAGATGTTACCACCATCTCTAATTGGCCCAGCCTTGGCCAGCAGCCCATCCATCTTTGGACCCACCAGGGATTGGCTCTGCTAGACATAGTGGAAGCTTCCAGCAGCTTCTCACAGCCATTTCTGTGGCCTTCCTGCTACCAAACGCCAGGCCAATGCAAACCCAATACAGTAGATCAACTCATCAAGTGCAGGAGGATAGTGCAAGTGGGATGAACTCATAGAAAATGAGATGTGGAAGGTGGGGCTGAGAGGCAGAAGACAGCCTAGGTGTAGGTTTCTGCTTTGAGAAATGGGGCAGGGAGAAGATTTATTTCAGGTAAGGCAGATTAAATATTCTTCTAAGGCAGATGGAATATTCTTATAAGCAGCAGGGAGAAGTCTCATGGTCACTGGCCTTTTTTCTCATGAGGGCCTTCAACTTTCCAGTTGACTGCTGGAAATACACTCCAGCAGAGAGGAAAGAGTCCAGGAGGTTCCTGGAGGGTGTGGAAGATTACCTGGTGAGTGAGCTACCCAGGGGAGGTGCCCTGATGGACCTGTTGTTTGTGGACAGAGGACTCGTGGGTGATGTGATGGTTGGAGGGTGACTCGGACAAGGCCATCATGAAACAATAAAAGTTTTTGACTCTTGGAGAAATAAGGAGAGGGGTCAGCAGAACTGACACCTTCGACTTTCAGAGGACAGTTGGTCACAACTGGTATTCCCTAGGGCTCAGTTATGGAGCCAGTCCTGTTTAGTAGAATTTGCTGATGACATCAAGCTGGGTGGGAGTGTTGATCTGCTGGAGGGCAGAAAGGCTCTGCAAAGGGATGTGGACAGATTGGATTGATGGGCTGAGGCCAGTTGTATGAGATTCAGTAAGGGGAACTGCCAGGTCCATCACCTGGGTTACAACAATCCAAGGCAACACTCCAGACTTGGAGAAAAATGGATGGAAAGCTGTGCGGTGTAACGGGGTCAGCCTGGGGGTGTTGGTCAACAGCAGCTGAAAATGAACCAGCATGCATCCAGGTGGCCAAGAAGGCCAATGGCATCCTGGCCTGGACCAGCAATAGTGTGGCCAGCAGGACCAGGGCGGGGATGTCCCCCTGTACTCAGCACTGGTGAGGCCACACCTCAAATAGTGTGTTCGGTTTTGGGCCGCTCAGTACAAGAAGGACATTGAGGGGCTGGAGCGAGTCCAGAGAAGGGCAATGGACCCTGTTTAGTGGTGAACTTAACAGTGCTAGTTTAAAGATCTGACTTAGTGATCCTCTCTTTTCCAAATTAAACAATTCTATGATTCTGTGATTCTAAAATCCTTGCTGCCATACCACTTCTTTCTTCCCAAATTTTCAAACTCGGCAGGTTCACCCAAGCAGGTCCAGCACGTTGGTGAAAGATATGTGCTGGACTGAACCATGAGAGGTGAACCCTTAGAGGAGGCCAAAGATTTGAGGACAAATCTTAAGGCCCTTAGGATCATTTTTGTTACTGAACTTAGGAAAACCATCTTTCTCCTTGCTTCCCCTCAACAGTCCTTGTGTGTGCTGAGGTGCTGATTTGGAGACACTGTTGAGCAATGGAAGAAACAGCAAGGTTTGAATTAATTGGGCTCTACTTCTCAGTGTTGCTGGTTGCTGTCACCATTGCAGATAAGTCTGGCCCTGACCTGGTGACCTAGAATTACAAGGGTCAGGACAATATCCAGATCTGTGCTTTCCTACAGAAACTAGGTAAGAAGCACCGATTCTTAAATGTCTTATTGCACAGAGAGGTAGCAAATGCATACACACACAAAATCAAATAAAAAAAATAAAGTCCTCCACCCTGTAAAGCACATAGTGTCCTCCTCCTCCTCCCTCTTTCCATGACAGACACGTGTCCCTGGAGCTGGGGTATGGTCTACCAGCCCTCTGACCTTCACAATGTTCTCGGCACTTCTTGTACACTCCCTGCATGCACATCCATATGCTCATCCTCTGTTTTTATTGCTGAAGGTTATCGAGGGCAAATGAAGGCCTCCAATGCCACTTTCTATGGCCAATTTAGAGCTCTCAGATAATCTCCTGTGAGGTCACCCACCTCTTCTAAATGTCATGCACGCATGTGATCTGAAGGCCTTCACAGTCTGTCCTCATGCCTGAATGACATCCCAGTGACTCAGCCACTATCACCTCTGAATGAGGCCACCCCTTAATTCCCTGCTATGGCTGTTTCTCCCATAAAATGTTACTGAGCATCCTCACACTAAGAGCAATCAGGTGGGGCAGTGCGAGGGGTAAGAGCTCTGTGGAGTTTAGGAAAATGACACTGCATGGCACCACCATGCAGTGTCATTTTTTCTCAACCGTAGTTGAGAAAATTCATTTGACATCAAATTCATATAGTCATGACTCAAACTGGTCTTCCCATTTGTGTCTTTCCCAATGTGGGCTCTTCCCTTGCCCTTGAGAGGAGAGGAACATGCTCCGCCAATGCCACGCGTCCAGCAAGGCAGCTGAAATCAGTTGTGTTCTGACCGAAACCCAAGGGCCAGCTCAGCTGCAGGTGTAGGTGAAGCTCTGCTGCTGTGCACCATGGCTTTATCACCAGCCTCCACCTGGAAAAGAGCCCCAGCAGATCAGGAGTTCTGGAGGAGCCTGATTCAGAAGGACATGAGGTGGGACCACAGCCTCCAAAACCCCTTCCTGCTGGGGTGGGGGCAGACCAGGAAGGCTCCACTCCTTCCCTCCTCTTCCCTTCAGCAAGACCCAGGCTCTGCTAGCTCTGCTAGCCTCTCCTGGGATTGCACCCATCTAGCCTGCTTGGTTGAGGCTTCCTGCCCTGCTGTCCTTCAGGGAGCTTGTCAATCTGTGGGGGAAAAGCCCAGTGCCCAGGATTTCTAGTCCTTCCCCACAAAGCTGGGACTATCTCATCCTTCCGTGAGCTTCTTTAGTATGACTGTGATTTCTTCTGTGAAGTCATTCTGTCCTGCTGGAGCAGCAAGTGAACCAGCACATGGGGCAAGTGATTTTGCATTGCAGGATTTCAGGAAACACAGTGTATGTCAATGTGGAGGCATAATTCCTCCAGAATTTGTCATGTTATATCCCAGCAGTCTCCCAGGTGTTGCATTGTCTGGCAAACCTTTACCAAGAGCAGCTTCCAATTCTTCAAGGGGGTCTCTCTGCTGCACCTCTTTCAACTTGGTATGGTACAGCATGAATCAGAAGAATATGGCTGTTGTTAGTCTTGCTTATTGGTTTTTTTGGCTTAGTGATATTTTGCACACCTTGCTCTTCTCCTCAAGAAAAGAGAGAAGAAAGTGATATCCAGAAATGCAAATTACTAATATCCAGAACAAGAAATATTTCTCCTCTACCAATCTAAAAAAGAAATTTACTTGTTTTATTCATCTTTATGACATGTAGGAGAAAAAACAAGAAAAAACTAGCTATGACATCAGTGATGGTGGAGTTCATTTCCACACTACTGCGTTCAGTTGTCAAAAATACATTTTTTATGGATCTATCTCAGCAGAAGTTCTCAAGTCATGACATCTCTGGGAAGCAGCTTTATAAAGAATAGTGATGTTGGGCACTGACCTTCCAATGGCTCTTCCTGTGAAGAGAGGCAGTGCTTTCAGGCAGACGCTTTGCATGCCCTTTGTTCTGTAAATTTTCAGCTTACTGACATGCTTAGTAAATTTTGCAAACCACAATTATGATGTCTCCAAAGCATCACACACCAGCATGCATCCCAGGCTTTCTCCTATTTAAAGCTTTTGTTTTTCAGTAAAGCACCTCTATTTAGAAAATCACTTGTGTGAATCACCAAAGCCTGAGGACTTTGTGACTGAACGCTTATTAGAAGCAGAAGATCCTTAAGTACAGCTCTCAGAAGGGTTCAAAATGCCATCTAATCCCTCTCCTTGCCTCCAGGCAGATTTGTAAGGAATATATTTTTTACAGCACACTTTAAAGATGATGCCATGCACGATGGCAACCTCCCAACCTCCCTAGGCAACTTGTCCTAGCCTTTTGTTATCTTTACTGTTAGAAACTCTTACCTAATTTAAAGCTGTTATTATTGGCCTGCATGTATATATCATAGATCTGTGATCATGTTACATGTTATGCCTCTACAGGAAACCTACAACACTCAGTGGAGCAATCAAATTGGAAAATTATGACAACCATATCAATTTCCCTCCCAGAGGTGAGAAAGTTAACCCTGTATTTCCCAAGACATGATTGACCTACATGCAAGGGGGGACCTTGGTCTCTTGTGATTTTTCTAGGTCAGATGACAAAAATAATGAGTCTTAAAGGAAAGTGAGCTGGTTCTGGCTGAACCCAAGCAAGAAGGCTCACACTTAGAAGAACTAGTGGTTCCTAGTCCTGGGAGGCTCCACCTTCTCTAATGCCACTAGAACAGACCAAAACTAAAACAAGGAAAAAAAAGAAGAGTATTGATGATTAAAGTTTAAAAGTCAACCCCCAAACCACTTCACCGTGCAGAAAGTGTAGCTCAGAACACATGTTTTTATCTTCACAAGCAAGGAGCCCAAATGAGTATGCAGTGATTGGTGTAATTAGAAATTATGCTGTTCAAATGTAAAGAGTCAGCATGAAAAGAGTCAAGGCACAAAGTTGGGTTATACCTTCCCCAGCAATTCTCCTGGCTGGAATTTTTGGTCATGATGAAATGAAAGGGAGATATAAGAAATACTGACAGAGACCATTTCATGTCTGAATAGTCTTTGGAAGTTGAGACTAGTAGCTGAGTTGAAGCTTTTCTGGAGCTACAGCTTCCCACCTATAGTTGTGTAGGGGACGTAGAAGGACTGAAGTTGTTTTGGAAAACCTGAACGCTTTTCTATTCCTAATACAAATTTCCACCACTAATAATAATCACAAGAAAATCTTTTTCTCTTCCCTCCATCCACATTTTTTAAATAAGAAAGTAATTCTAATTTCCTGGCATACCATTAGCACCCAACACATCAAACCCACCCAAAAGGACAAACGGAATGAAGACGTCTATTTTCATCACGGAACACATAAGCTTTTAAAAATAACATGCTGAGGTGGGCCAAGGGGAGAAGAACTTTACCCCCCCATCCTTGCACATACGTCCCATAGTGATGCCTGCTTTTATGGCAGTGCAGGCTGCCACAGGAAGCCAAGGTTAAATAGTTTAAGGTTGAATAGCCTGGCTCCCCTTGGAGCTAGCATTTGTGACCTTTAGAAGACTGTCCAAACCAGAAGCTGGTAAATATTTGTTTCTAAGAGAAACCCAAACAATTAAGAGCAAAAGCATTTATTGACTGCAGTGACTTACAGCAGTGGCCTCATGGGAGGTTGGTTTCCAGCACTTTCTGAGTGTTTCAAAAGTGCCCACTGCACACAGCACTGTCCTGAACAAATCAGAGTTTGGTGTCACCTTGATAACAGAATCACAGCATTTTAATAAGTAGGAAGGACATTGTCATGAGGAGCAGTGGCCATTAGGATTGTTTAGCTGCCTGGTGGGACCTTGGCTTCTAACTGCTCTTTCTGCCTTTGAAAGTGACCTGAATACTTTTGTTTCTGATGTCTTAGCTATGCCTATTTATCCTCTTGTTTTTCTTTTCAATTGAGAATTTCAGTACACGGGAAATCACAAATGGCCTATAGGAACTGAAGTTCTCTGCAATACTTTTTTTTCCTGGACTTATGGCAATGTGTTGCAATTCCAGAAGCTGTAGAAATGCAGTATTTTCTCCAGTATCTCTTTTCTGAAAACAAGAGGAAAATCAGGAGACTGCCTGATCTGACTATCGGGGGAAAAAAAAAGAAATCAACCATTTTTTTTATGAATTATTTTTATTAATCATTTATATAAACATTTCCAGAAGTTGAAGAAGTAGGAAACAATATTGCTTCTGAAGTAACCCAGGTGAGATCAGCAGGGGCACCCACATAACACTGGTGTCTGAGGACTCTGCTCCCTAAAGCATCAGTGAAGGTTGCAGAATGGGAACATCCTAGCAGGGATTATTGCTGCCCTTCCCCATCCTTGCTCACCAGCGCCTGCTCACTCCATCCAAGACAATCTCTATACAGCAAGAGTTAGCCCATTAAAAATAAAGTGCTGTAGGCAGGAACTCACCTTTATCTTCTCTAGGAGATGAAGGGCTCAGTTTTAAAGGGTGTCTGATCTTTAAAATTACCTTTATTCTAACAGGACCATTGGGAGTTGATTATACCCTGCATATCAGGTGAGAAAGCCAGCATATAAGGTTGAAAAATTAAGCTGAGACAGCCTCCCAAGCTTCTCTGTGCTAAGAAAGTTGTGTTTCTGCTTACTCCAGAGTTGATGGCTGTTGGCTCTGAAGGAATCAAAACTGGACTCCATTTCCATATAATTCTGTAAACTTTGGGCTGAAAAGCAGTTATTCAACCACAAAGTTCATTAGAAGAAAATTGAAAAATATAGCTCCCTGCAGAAGATCTGTCAGACTTCTAACAGCAATTTTATATCATAAAAGGCAAATAAACCTGCTTGGGGAAAAACAGGCAGGTGACTTGTATGGTGACTGCTTCCATATTCTGTTTATACTTTTATACAGTCTCTAAACCACAGAGTAGCAGAAATATCAGGGTGTGCAGTTTGTTTGCAGACTGTTTATTTTACATGTACAGCTGTTGTGTGTCAAAAGTGAGTGGATATGGCTATTTCAAGGTATGTCCTGAACTTGAGTGTTTTCTTTCCAGCCAGTGTAATCTTCAAACCCTGGAAATTATGTTATGGTGCTGATGTTGGGAAGTATGGGAGAATTTACTTAATGCTATCCATTTTTTTAGAAGTTTTGACTTAGCTGGTGTAATGAAGTGCTATACCAGCAGTGCACAGTACCTGCCTGGATAATGATGGGCTGAAAGTCCTCCTCCAGTCTAATTTCTGAAGTTAATATTTTGACTTTTCTTTTGCTGTTTTTTGTTTTGATTTCCTTTTGGTTTGGTTTCGTTTTTTTTGCCAGGGATGTAGGCATATTCATATGTTCATATGTAGGCATATTAATATGTTATGTTGAGCTAAATGGAGGTGCAGACAGAGAGATTATCTACTGCTCTACATATATAAACCTAATCACCTTTTGAAATCAGGTTTCTTCTGACCACATTTGTCATTTTCACAGTGCAAATTCAGAAAATTTTCTTTGTGGTAACTTGCTTGTTGGACCATGGTTCAGCAAAGAGGAAGACTGGCAGAGGACAAAGGTAGGGAAGCCATAGTTGCACCCTTTCAATATAGTCAAGTTGGCCTAAACTACTGTATTGCTGTCCTTGAATGACCTCCAGAAAATATTAATTATGTCATTATTTGTAACTGAAAAAAAAATGAGGCATATACATTTATTTTTATTCTCTTCCTCCTTTCAATGCTAGGATATGGAATTGACACGATTGTGTGGTAGTTCCATCTAACCACATTTCTCACTGAACCTCAGCTCTCATTAGCATCCTCCCCTTGGACATGGCCCTGTTGGGATCAGAGGAGGTTCCTTGACACCAGTGCTGCTTTCTTAAATGGAGGAGGCAGGTGCAACTGTACTGGTTTTTTGTGTGTGAGGACTAAGAATTTTCTGACAGAACCTGGCATCCTGCTGCACTGTATTCCCCACCCTCACCCCAAAGCCACTTAGTTTACTGCAGGAGGAGTTCTGGCAGCCCACCCCAGCCCACAGCTCTGGCTGACTGGCATTCCTGAGGGGGGTGTGGGCTTGCCCCGGGGGCACTGCTGGGTGCCTCGGCAAGGCTGGAGTGCTGCGACCAAGGGCTGCTGCCTTACTATGTCAGACATTCTGCTGGGATTCTGCTGAGAGATACCTCCTGCCCTGGAGAAATGGGCCACCTGGAAGACCAATGGACAGGTAAGTCTTTGCAGTATTGGGAAGGTGCGTTGCTCTTAGACATTTCAAAGTTTGTGTTTGCCCCCAAAGAGTTTCAGGTCCATCTGTCCTCTTCACCTGCTTTTTCTTCACTTGTCTATGGTTTCTTTCTTGGGTGTGACAGAAGAACTAACATAGAGCAAGGATTTTCCCACTTCAGGCAAAATGCAAATGTCCCCTGAAAACTCTGCTATTGTACCAGGAAGATGCTGCTGCACTGTCATGCCAGGTGCACGCTGCTGGGGCTCAGGGCATGAGTGGTCACTCCCTTCAAGAGTCACTTATGTCAATCCTTACCCTAGACAGATGAGACCAAAATAAACTTGCTGAATATAGAACAGCCTTTCAAGCTGTTTTGGGCATACTATGTGGTTTTTTCTGTGCAGGCAAACCTTTGCACTTCCATGACGGAGTCAATATTTGCATTGTTCCTGTCATAAGAACTCTAAATTAAAATTAATAAAAAAGAGCTCATAGTACATTAGTTCTTGGAGAGTGCCTTGGAGATGAGGGTTTTGGCTCACTGCTATCCACAGTTCATGTGCATGCCCAGCTGGCATCCAGGTCATACCAGGGAAAGAGAGGAGATAACTGAAATCCTGCATGCTCTGCTAGGACTCTGGCCTGGGGAAGAAAATTTGGCATACACAGTTTCTATAACTACCCTAGGAATTTCTTTCAGGAGTAGAATATAGACTATGTCTGGTGTGGAGGGAGTTGTCTCTCTCTGTTTTTGGTGAGCAGGGCCACCAGTACCTTATGCCACTATGGATGGGCTCTGAGATCAGCCTGACAAGTGATCAGAGAGCCTTGCTAGTCACACACCAGTCAGTAGCTCATGAAGATTAGGGGAGTAAATGACACACATTCCATCAATGCCTTTGTCACGCTTCAGTATGGCTTTATTCAGTCAGGAGTCATTGAGGAAAAAAAGCCCTCTAGACACCAGGGGTTTGTCATCCATCCCTCATCCTTTGGCATGTGCAATTAATTCCAGCTGCACTTCACCCATGGGTGCTCTCCCACTCTCAAATGGAGAGCTTGTGAATAAATGAAAAAGGATCAGCATGTGCAGGTGCAATCCTTTCAGCCCCAAGGATAAGCCTGAGACTTACATGACATGGAGGGACCAAGTCCAGCACACTAAGTGATGTGGTGGTGCTGCTGACAGTGATCACAACAATGATGACAACAGTGTACAGACTCTAGGAACACTTTCAGTGATCAGCTGAGTGTAGACATCAGGATCTCACTGTCCCATGCAGTAACAACAGCTGATTGCACTGTAACCTTTACTTTGCTCACCAACAGTCCCTGTCTTGGAGAACATTTGCATGAATGTGAATTAGGAAATCAAAGAGGATGGTAGAGCTGAATCCTAACAGCTTATGTGAAAAGCACTTTGGCTTCACAGACTTCAACACTGCAGCTTCACTTCATCTCTGTGGTGTCCCAGTACAGGAAAATGTCAGTTTTCTCCTCTGTGGTCTCAGAGCACTGGTTGTGCCTTACATCTCTATCCCTATGAAAACTCTAGATCCTCCTTCTAGTTACAAGTAAATGCATTCAAAGACCATTGAACCATGACAGGCTAGTCCCCATGTGCTTATCCTTTTCTTAGACCTGAGGTGTGTATCCCAGCTGCAGGGGTTTTGTGCTGGACACATGTATCAGTGTGGCCAGCAGGAGCAGGGAGGTCATTCTCCCCCTGTACTCAGCACTGGTGAGGGCACACCTTGAGTGCTGTGTCCAGTTCTGGCCCCTCAGTTTGGGAGGACACTGAGATGCTTGAGGGCATCCAGAGGAGGGCAACGAGGCTGGTGAGGGGCTGGGAACACAAACCCTGTGAGGAACAACTGAGGGAGCTGGGGGTGTTTAGCCTGGAGAAAAGGAGACGCAGGGGTGACCTTACCACTCTACAGCTTCCTGAAAGGAGGTTGCAGTCAGGTGGGGTTGTTCTCTTTCTCCAGGCAGAAGCTGACAGAATGAGAGGTCACAGTCTCAAGCTGCATCAGGGGAAATATAGGTTGGATATTAGGATGAAGTTTTTCACAGAAAGAGTGATAAAATATTGGAATGGGGACCCTGGGGAGGTGGTGGAGTCACCATCCCTGGATGTGTTCAAAAAAAGACTGGATGTGGCACTTGGTGCCATGGTTTAGTTGAGGTGTTTAGGGCATGGGTTGGATTTGATGATCTTGAAGGTCTCTTCCTTCTGATTCTGTGAATCACAGTGATTCTGTGAATTCTGTGATCATCATGAAGACCAGGCCAGGGTGGACTGGGCTGTGTGCAGGGAGCTGCTGGGTGGCTGTGTCCAGCCAGGGCAGAAGGGAAAGCCCAGCTCTCCTGCCATGAGTGGTCACACAGCCCAAGCTGCAGTTATTGCCACTACATGTAGCCAAGCAGATAAGGGTTGGGAACCCAGTTCATCCAGCCCCAAGGTCTTTGGGAGGCAGGAATGCCACATGGGGGTCAGAAATGTTCCTTTTATAGCAGGCAGGCTTCCATACGTGCAGAAAGGCCCCATGAGCAGAGCAGCTTCACCTAGGGCTGTACATACCCATGCTGTGCAAAGTCAGCAGCCAGAGGTGTGTGTGAGCATCCCTGAGCTGGATGCAGAGGAAAGATGCCCCCTGGGCAGGGGCTCCTCTCTGCCCCAGCAACAGCACAGGCAGCACTGCTTGCCCAGGGGTGAAAGCCAGGGCTCAATGCAGAGTGTCTCTGGTGCCACCTGGCCATCACAGGAACAGATGAACCCCAAGCAGCGCTCCACCCTCAGCTGTGAGATGCTGTGAAAGCTATTAGTGCATCTGCTCTGAAATGGGCTCATTAAAATACACATTCTCCTTCATTATCCTGTGGCTGCAGTGCCTGACTCATCCCACTGCGGTTGCTCTGGGATGGGAACACAAGTTTAAAAATTTCCAACTTGTTTTTTATTCCCCAGGGAAGCTCATGTCTAACCCACTGAGATGGCAGTGGAAGCTGGAACGGCTTCTGTCTTCATGGGAGGAAAACAAAACCTGAAAAAACAGGGAGAGGAAATAATTGAGGCACTGTCTGATTGAAAGTCTGTTATTTCATGTTGCCCTTCACAATTTGACACAGGATGCCTTCTTGCACAGGTGTAGCTACTGCTGGAGTTACCCAGCTGGGACATGGCCACTCCCAGCCCAGGTGTGCCAGTGGTATTTCCTCCTTTCCTTCTCTTTTTTCCACAGCACACAGAAGAGTGCCACACAGCCATGGCTCAGCAGCCATGGTCTTGCAGCCAGCTTTGGCTGGGACCCCTGCTCTGACTCCTGACCATACTAAACCTCCCTTCTCCCCACGGGCAGACAAAGCCTTGCACTCAAAGCTTTTGCTGCCAGCACTGTCCCCAGACACAGACCCCTCTGAGGTGGCATGTGGATGGATACAGGGTGCTGAGGGTTTGCAGAACTTCTCTGACAGGCTGGGGGAGGCACTGCCTTGTGCTGCCTTCCTGCTCTCCCAGCTCACAGGGACAGTGTCCTGTGGGCACCCCTTGGACAGTGCTTACAGCCACAGGCAGCCCCAGCCTCCCCTGCCAAAATGGAAACCTCACAGCCTAAGCCCACCTCCTGCAAGCTGAGAACCTTCTCTTTTGTTTTTATAGACAGACATGATCTCACCAGACATTGCTTTTAGCTGCAAGAAAATTCCTCCCTCTTACTGTTTTGCTCTTAAGAACTGCTTTCCTGGGCTAAACATCCTTTGCTTTAAATAGATGTGCTGACCCAAATACTACTGTGAATGATTATTCAAGGATGAAGAACAGACTGTAGTCCAAAGATTTTTACAAGACAACTTAAATCAATATGATCTTTCTGATTAGCACTTCTAGGAAACCTGTAGGGCTATACTCATTACTTGGCTCATTTTGCTGTTATTTGTTTATGAGGTACATTATCAAGTGTCTGAAATATTTATTTACTCTGTTGTCCTCTGGACTGCATCGATTGCTTTTGTAACAAAATGTAACCTGGTAATCCTCTGCTGTGGAATTTTATAATGAATATTTTACAGTAAACCACTTGTTAGTAATGAGCCTAGTATCACTTCTACAACTCTTTTTATAATCTTTACCTTTAAAAAATAATTGGCAACACTTAAAATAATAATTCAATTGTTTATTAACTGATGGCCTACTTTCAATATTAAACTGAACATGGCATTGCAACTTGGGCCGTTTTTCAATTTTGTATAGCAAAAAGCCTCTGCATGTGTGGAAGCCAACATTTTTCACAGCACACATCTAAATTTTTTTTTATTTCAGACTGCCTACTGCAATAGAGCAATCACTTCAACAAAAAATATGCTGAAAGCCTGAAATCTAAATCTAATTTAAAGTCTAAATGATGCACATGATTAAAAATGTATTATCTATTCCCACTAAATCAGCATCATTGAAACACTAATATTTCCCTCATTTTAAGCACCATCTAGTGAGTCAAACATTAGGTCTGATCTTCCAAATTACATCCAAGGAAAATAAGATCCTGGTTTGACTGCATCCCACTTAGTGCTAGGTCTCGTGCTGAGATTTGTAAGTCAGCTGTTTAGTCACCATCTGTTCTCTTACTAATGGACATTAAATATTCTTCCAAAGGTGCTGGAGACCTGAGCTTCTGCATGAAGATAATTTGTTTGTTGACAAAGGAAGGTCTTAGCTGAGCAGGCTCCCTAGTTAGACAAGGCTAACTGCCTGGAAGTGAAGCAGGGGAAAAACCTCATTTTGATAATGATATTTTTTTTTTTTTATCACTCCAGAGCAAGGGACTGGAAAGAATGTTTTATTTCAATTATAAGCCAAAAAAAAAAAAAAATCTCCAGGCAAATAAACAGCTTTATAAGGATCATGCTTCTTACTACTTCCATTAGCTGGCTTGCCATGAAGATGAAGTAGGTCTGAGAGAGAATAGCATAGCAAATCTGCATACAATTATAGAGCTGCTTACCTGGCACTGGTGTTAAATCAGTTCAGTTAAATCAGCACCAGCAGCTGACCTGTATAAACAGCCACCTACAGATGGAATTCATTTGGAAAGCAAGTGATGCACAACCAGTTGGGTTAACATGGCATCACTCTGGGCACAGGCAGGGATGTTCAGACTGGGCCTCATTTGGCCTCTCTGAAATTACAGAGCTTGTGGCTGGAGCTGTGCTGGTACTTTACACCTTCCAGCCAAATTGGTGCAGGACCAGGCAGTGCCTGGCCTGGCCTTGCTGGGGGTGAGGAAAAGGCACATTGCCTTTGGAGTGCATCACTTGGCAGGCAGGAGTGTCATATGGGGGTCAGAAATATTCCTTGGCTGGCAATACCCTCAGCTGGCCAAGCCATACATTTGACCTCTTTCTGGTACATCTGTATCTGAGGGAAGTAGGATTTGTTTGTGTGTCCTCGGTCCCAGCTGCTCTGTGGTACCAGCACAGGCACTTTGCCCTGGGGCTGGTGGCCCCAGCCCCTCAGCAGACCAGCCCTGCTCTGTGCAGGGCTCTCTCCTGGAGCTGCATCCCAGCAGACCAGCCCTGCTCTGTGCAGGGCTCTCTCCTGGAGCTGCATCCCAGCAGACCAGCCCTGCTCTGTGCAGGGCTCTCTCCTGGAGCTGCATCCCAGCAGACCAGCCCTGCTCTGTGCAGGGCTCTCTCCTGGAGCTGCATCCCAGCAGACCAGCCCTGCTCTGTGCAGGGCTCTCTCCTGGAGCTGCACCCTCAGCAGACCAGCCCTGCTCTGTGCAGGGCTCTCTCCTGGAGCTGCATCCCAGCAGACCAGCCCTGCTCTGTGCAGGGCTCTCTCCTGGAGCTGCATCCCAGCAGACCAGCCCTGCTCTGTGCAGGGCTCTCTCCTGGAGCTGCATCCCAGCAGCCCGCCCAGCCAGTGCTCACCTCTCTGTGCTAGAGCTGCTTTGGGGGTCACACAGTGAAGGAGGCTGACAACCTGGCCTCTCTGCTGCTCTGTTTTTGGGTTTTCCCCATTTCTTCCTGTGCATCACTTCCTGGCTGGGTCAGAGCAGTTATGGCAGCACAAGCTAAGGGCTGGTGGAGGACAAGAACTGTGCCTCTCACCTCAGGCTCCCAGTGAAATCGTGATGGACAGTGCCCACCTGCTATTTCAAAACAGGGGAGGTTTATCCTACCTCTTGTTATAGAAATCTGGTACCTGGTGGGGTTTAACTGGGGAAAGCAGCATCTCTAGGAGTGGGAGCATTTAGGGCCTGGTCCCTCATCACCAGGACTCATGACTGCCAAGGACTGACAGAGGTACCTGGCCTTTGGTCTCTACTTCCAAAACAGGAGAAGTATCAAAACTGAAGATTGGAATCACCTGCACAGCTTCACTAACACCTGAAATACCTTAGAGTTGTCCCAACTTAGACATCGGCAGAAACACTGGGAAAAAGAAACAAGCATCCCTTTTCTCCTTCATCCCTACTGCCCATACATGTTTTGCTAGCAAAGGGCAAGATCCTGATTTGTGGTCTATAATGTCATGATTGAAAGTGGATTCAAGCAGGAGATCAATTTTCAGAGCTATACAGCAACAAAAAGTGATGTTTTTGGAGTCCTTCCCCACAAACAAAGCAGAGCATGTGTAGGTATCAGTCTGTTTAGCAAGACAGTTTAAGCTCACTGGAACAGTCACACAGCATGCACAGTCCATATTAGGATTCAGTCAGCTCCAAACACTGCTCACTTACAGGGGTAAGCCAGAATTTAATGACATCACATAAATAAATATAAATAAATACAGTAAAAAGGCTTTACCTTGGGCTTAAGCAATAAACAAAATTTTCCAGTCCTGTGGGATCCTTCTTTGCTCCCAAGTCTGCTGGCTCACAGTGCAGCAAAATGATCAGGCAGTTATCAACCCTGGCAAGGTCTGCAAGTCCTGAGGGTGTTTGATTTGGAAAGAAAGGTGTTGGGAGGAGATTCCTGAATACCTTCACCCAGAGTTACGCAGGGAAAAAAAAAAGAAGAAATAAAATCAAGCTTTAAGAGGTCAGAATGTGTAGTAGCTCTGCCCAGAGCTGCTATTCCTGGTCGAAATTAGACCCTGAAGTGCCCAGGTGAAAATCAGGGATAATCCCTGTGTAAGTGCTTCTAATTGGGACAAACTGAAAGTGAGAAAGTTGAGCAAGACAGCCCTGGCCCACCCCTGGGGGCTCTGGGTTTGTTCCCAGCTGGTAACTGAGAGCACAATTATGCAAAGCCTCCTCTATAAACAGAATTTGGTTTATTATGGCCGAAGTGGGGGAATCTATTTTTGTCGCCACTTTGTGCGAATGTGTTACCCTTGTGATTTCCAGCCAGGTCATTCCAAGTCAGCTGCTTTGGCTGTGGCTGTCACTGGAAGCTCCTCTGTCCGCCCAGTCCCTGGCCCCAGTCCTCACCCGCCCGGGGCTGGCTCCCCGGCGAGGGGGACGAGGGGATGAGCCTGTGGCTATTCTGGTAGCTGTGAGCTATGGAGGTGTCACGTGAAGCAAAGAGCCAGAAATGCATGTCAAATCCAACCAGTGACTAATCATGGTATTTTGGTTGTCTTAGTGGCTGCTGGGGAAAGATTTATGGGCTCAGAAAATCTTCCCGTAATAATCCCTGGGTGCTGATTTGATCCTCAGCTGAGGCTTCCCAGGACTGTGCGGAAAGAGGAGGGACAGGGCGCTGCTGTCCCAGCGGTGCTGACGTCCGAACCGATCGGAGTTCAAACTACAAACAAGAGGAGAAAAGTCAGCGCTCTCTTCTCATCGGAGTCTGCTCAGAGCCACGCGCTGGGGGGCAGCCAGAGAGGAGCCCTTTGATCTGCCCGTGGAGCAGAAGGGCTGGGGGCCACGGCTGAGCAGACACCAAGGGCCGTTTATTGGGACTGTCATCTAGCTCCCTCATCTGTCACCTGATGGCCAGCCAAGCAAGTGCTCGGCACAACTGTGGACTCTTCATCCTTGTGCAACTTGTGGAGGCAAGAAAAGTAAGCATCCTACAGCTGATATGACATTCAGCTATTTTCTCTATAAAGGAATGAATTGAATTCACTACAAATCTACTAACTGTCCCCCTGTGCCAGGCAAAAGACTGACTTGCCAGGCAAGAGACTGACTTGTTTCTTTTGGGTTGGGCTTTTCTCTAACAGCTGGAGGTCTGCTGGGCATTCAAGCAATGGCTGTTGAGTAAGGCAGCTGTTTCAGTATCTTAACTTGCATTTTAACTCTAATAGCTCAAGGGAAAAACATTGCATTGTCTGCCATGAGCTACTTCCTGTCCTACTGCAAAGCACACTGCACCACCGTGCTCGCCCAATACCAGAGCCTGAGATCAGAGGGCTTTCTCTGTGACATTTTGCTGAAAGTGAAAGAAAACGAGTTTCCTGCACACAAGTCCCTGTTGGCATGCTCCAGCGACTACTTCCGAGCCATGTTCAAAAGTTATACCCAGGAGTCTAAAGCCAATGTCATTCACCTACAAGTTGTCTCACCCACTGGGCTCCAGCACATCCTGGATTTCATTTACACATCCTTGCTGCCCCTTTCCTTTGAAAGCCTGGAGGATACCTTGGAAGCTGCAAGCTACTTGCAAGTGACTGATGCTATCGGTTTGTGCAATCAGTACTTAGTGAACAATCTTGCCTTGGAAAACTGCTGCTACTCTGCCAACGTGGCCAGGAAGTTCTACCTGCCAGATGCCCTAGCAGCTGCAGAAAAATACATTATCAAAAATGTCTGGAAGCTGCTGGACTTGGATTTGTCAGGAGTTCTCGAGCTGAACTTCAGGTCTTTGCTAGCAGTGATTCAGTCACCAGATCTCCCCATGGTGGAAGAATGCCGCCTGTTGAATCTTGTCCTGCTGTGGTTGAAGCAGGATAAATCCAGGCTGGATCATGCAAGCAGCCTTTTAGAGCACATAAGATATGGTCTCATCCCAGTGGAAGAGCTGAGAAAAACCTACACACAGTCAGAAGTGTCCCTCTCAGCAGGTATTAAGTGCATGATCATAAAAGCAATAAATTATCACACATCTGTATTCAAACAGCCTGTCCTGCAGGATAAATCCACCACACTGAGGAACCAGAAAACTCGGATCATTCTGCTGGGGGGAGGCACAGCAAGCGAGGGGCTCGTCACCGATGTGGTGGCCTTCGATGTTTACAATCACAAATGGCGAACCCTCACTCAGCTGCAGGACAGGGTGCAGAACCACAGCGTGTGTGTGGTGGGGAACTTCCTCTATGTCTTGGGTGGGGAAATACAAAGTGGTACCCTGGGTGATGCTAAAATTGGAAAGACCTTATCGGTTACAAACAAGGTCCATCGGTATGATCCAAGATTTAACACATGGACCCAAAGCACGGGCATGCTGGAAAAGAGATGCCAGTTTTCTTGCTGTGTCCTAGGCAAGGATATCTTTGCCATTGGTGGAAGGGGTGAGGACGGGTCGCTGCATTCATCTGTGGAAGTCTATGACGTCAGCAGGGATAGATGGACCAAGGCCAGGGAACTGCCATGCAGGATCCATGGTCACGCCAGTGCAGTTTGCAAGAACACCATATACATCTCCGGGGGCAAGTACTCGGCCCCAGCCAGCACAAGCAATGACGTTTATTCTCTGAGCTCACTTGAAGGGCAGTGGGTGAAATGTGCCCCAATGAGCATTGCTCGGTTTGGGCACCAGATGGCAACAATCAGGGGATCCATATTCACCTTTCTGGGACTATATGAACCTTTCTCTGAAATAGAAAGGTATGACCCGGATCAAAACCAATGGACTCGGTTGAAACCACTGGTCTACGATCGATTCTCCTATGGCCTGGCAGTGGTAGAGGAAACAGCTCTTCTTATTGGGGGGAAGAAATGGCAAAACTCGCTGGAGGTCTCCACGCAAGACGTGGTTGGCTATGACATCGACAACGACGGCTGGGAAGAGATCTGCAAGGCCCCTCTGCCCTGGTGGGGGCTGCAGTGCGCTGTGCTCCAGCTCTCCGAGGCGGCCGAGGAGCAGGACACTGACAGCCACCAGAAGAAGCTGCCCAACTGCTGAGCTCCCACGCTGAGGAATATCCATCCCAGGAGATGGGTGAGCAGGGTGGTCCTGGAGAAGAAGAAATTTGCTGTGGCTCTGAATGTGAGAGTGGAAGTTTTGCTTGGATAAGCCAAATTCTTGGTGGAAACAGGCAAGAACATCTGGCTCCAGCACAGGAAACACATCTAGGATTTATAAAGCTGGAAGCTGATCTCACTGAGCAAGGATGCAGCAAGTAGCACACTTAGAGGCGATGAGTGAGAATTGTAATCCTTGACTTTTGGATGATACCTAGATAGCAATTAGTAGGTGTTGCAAGTGGGATTTTTCAAATATTAAAAAATATAATCCGTCTTTTCTGTTTTCTTAATCAGAGGTAATTTTCCTAGCTGGTAAGTGCTATTGAGTTTTTATGCTATGGCTAAGCAAAAGGAAAGAGAGCCATATAAAGACTAGAAAATTGATGCATACAAGAATTAGTAGCAAGTATTGCCAAGGAAAAGGTATTATTTGATATACTACTTACTAGGCAAAAATGTCTCAGCTAACCAGCATGAAATTACTGGACAGAAAGCATGGACATTTTCACTACATAGACTCAGCTACAGCTGAAAGTTAGAACAGTGTTTGTTTGATAGAAGCCATTTCTCTCTCAGTGGCCTGTTGTAGGTTTCACCTTCCAGATGTTTATTTTGTTATTTTAAAGACAGTACTGGTGATGTACATTTCTTTTGTATCCAAACCCTGTGTTAGCTTAGATGGCCAGAGCTGAGTGGGTATCCTTATCCTTAGCCTCCAAGAAGCTTCTTACAAGATATTACTGATGCCTTTGGCATTTACCTCGGCACCATATGCTGTTTTATCACACCTGTTCATAAGGATAAAATGCTTTGTTGCTGTTAACTGCTACATGAGAGAACCCTGCAGTCAGAAAAAGTTTACTTTCATTAAAGAGTACAAAGGGGAAAGAGGTTGTAACTGAAGGGTTTTAGAAGTCTTTACTCAGTGTCTGCCTACATACAAATCAGCAATAGTGTCACTCCCTTTTGGCCACACTGGCAGTGTTTGAAGTCACACTGAGGTACTTTAAGATACATGGATATGTGAAATGGAGACAAAATGATCAGATGCCACAGAATCAATCTGGTATGGACTAAAGTGAATCTTGAGCCATAAATGTTCATTTAAAAGCTAAATTTATTGTACTTCATTTTACAGTGTTCCCTTTCTAGGCTGAGAGTTAATACAATAAAAATATATATAGAAGAACATTTAATAGTCTTAAAAGAAGGCAGCACAATGGAGAGGACACATGTTCTTTGTCACTAGACTAGCTTAAAAAACTGTAATGTTTAATTTTCACCTTTAAAGCAATCAAGCTAACTTTACTAATGTAAAGTGCAGGCAGAATGGCTGTTGCATAGCAACAGATCTAAGTCTTCTGAACTGCCTTGGTTTTGACAAGGAATCAACTACACAATGTGCATATACATCCATCAGATATAAAGAGTTTTTCATATGAATATATTTACTTTTGGTCCAGTAAAACAATAGCAAGAGAATCTAAATGCTTGGAACAATAGCACAATCCATTTCAAGTCAAGCATTTTTTAAGAGAAATTTACAAAAACCTCACAAATTTAATATACAAGTCAGTACCCATGCAGTAAATAAATGTCCAGTTTATACAAACAATATTCTTCTAATAGTACAAATCTTACACTGGATCCAGAATTCTATACAAACGTTAATGCATGATTTGTCATCCTGACAACTTGAATATAGGATTACTGAAAATGGGCTACAGAAAGGCCACTCTTCTGTACAGTTGTGCAAAATCTGCAGAACATTTGCAATCCAAACACAATAACAAGATAGAAAATGAGGGGCAGAAAGAGGAAAAGAAAGAAAAAGGGGAGCAAGAGAGAAAGAGAGAAAAAGAGAGAAAGAGAGAGAAAAAGAGAAAGTGAGAGAGAAAGAGAAAGAAAGAGAGAGAGAAGAGAGAGAGAGAGAGAGAGAGAGAGAGAAAGAGAGAAAGAGAGAAAGAGAGAAAGAAAGAGAGAAAGAAAGAAAGAAAGAAAGAAAGAAAGAAAGAAAGAAAGAAAGAAAGAAAGAAAGAAAGAAAGAAAGAAAGAATCTGTCCATTCTTTCCTTCATCCCTTCACGGATATAACTGCCAGGAAATATCAGAGTTCATAAAGTTTAAAGTACATTCACTGAGCTGTACAGGCAATAGTCTCAAGTTGGTTAAGAGTACAACTCACTAAAGTATAAAGGAGGCTTTTCTTTTCCACATGAGCATTATTAAATCATGTCATGAGTCCTAACTTACGCAGCAAAATACTGAAGAGCAGCAGAAATATTTTGTCATGCTCTTAACATTTTTCAAAACCAAGTCCATAAAAAGTAAATATATGATTTAAGAGTTCCCTCCCACTTTTATTTCAGGAATGTGCCTAACTCTAAGGAGCTACTTCCCCTCATATTCACTGGGTTGCCTTCAGCAGATAATAAATCTCATGCAAGTTTAAAACATTTTAATTGGCTTGTGAAGTCAGCAGAACTCAGAGACATCCCTTTCCCTTCAAAAGCAAACCAGAGGCCTTTTTACTCCTTGGTTATTTTTCAGGTTCCAAGCTCAATTCTGCTCTCATCACACATTATCCCTGCATACAATACAGCCAAATTTCACAGCTCAGAAAACACATAGGAAACTACTTGAAAAAGCCTATTCACTCTTTTTCTATTGTGGGAATCTTCAAAGCATCTCAGATTTGAAGCATTTTATTGGAAACCTTTTCCACTGCTGCTGTTCTGGGCTAAAGAAACGCTGCTACCAATGATGTTGAAAGTCTACATTTTCTCTTTTGCAAAATCTGCACATTATACTGATACCTTCAGTGCAAAAGCATCATCAATCACAGTACCATGACTATTTTTTTTTTTTTTTGTAAATCAATCTAATGTGATTAAGAGACAACACACAATTTGGTCTTAATTATAATACAAACCAGCATCCCTTTGAACTGGTGGTAAACCTTAGCAACAGGCTTTAAAAAAGCACAAGGAAATAAGACCAAACCTTTTGACACTTAAGCTCACATTAGTCATTTTTTTGTCTGCCAATTTTCCCTTTTATGTGTTTGACAAAACTGAAACACAACCACTGCATTACACCTTTTCCCTGTTATTTAAGAAAACTCCTAGAGCTTCTTGTGAAATATAAAAATTGGTTTACTCCTACCACCAAAACAGTACCCGCACTCCAAAAATGCAATGCAATACTGGAATTATGTAATATAAAATATCATTGTAAAACTGACCTTTGATAACAAAAGCTTTATAGCATGTGGAACTTCCTGCATGAAGGCCACAGTCTTCCAAAAATGCTTTTAAATACTTTTCTTCAATAGCTAAAGATCATGTTTTTTTGATTCACAGAAGGTAAACACAAGCAGAGCATTGGTAGCATATAAAATATACAAATCCTCATTAAAGAAGTGGTATTGTTGACCATTGAAGGTTTCACACAGCTGAGTACCATTAAAATATAATTTACTAGAGCTCTCACATATTGATATAAAAACTACTTTATGCACTTAAGTAAAGGGCTGGGGTGTAGCAAATGGACAAAAAGAGAGATTCTCTTTTTCTCTTTCATACATGTGTTTCTATGTAAGAGTGAGTGTGCGCCAACGAGGCTATAAGTGCTTCAACCTCAGAGGAGCCATTAACAGAGTCCCTCGGGGGGCTGCTTTCATAGATGTTCATGAAGAGATCAAGGTACATTTGTTTCCATTCTTGAAAGTCTCTAGACGTCAAAGCTGGATTATCCAGAACTTTATCTATAATGGCTACTTCTCCTTCCCTGGCCTGTGAGAGAAAAGGAACAAGCAAAGAGTTAATGCAAGTGATGAGTCACTGACAAAGTCAATCACGTGGGTGGAAGCAGAGAATGGGGGGTACCAACTCAAGCCTCAGAGCCCCTGAAAGCACAGGGACTACCTGATCTATGAGCACTCACTCTCAGGAGCCCTTTCTACAGGGTGTCCCACATTCCCCCGTGGGGCTTGGGCTTCCCTCGCCTTGTCCAGAACCCTCAGCAGGAGCCCCTATTGCCCCACCTGCCCCCTTGCTCAGCCCCAGACAAAGCAAGCCCTGTCCTGTTCACTAGCCTGCTAGCAGCTTGCATTTCTCAGGATGGGTTTCACACATCAAAGTGTGTCTGTTGGCTCTCGATCAGATCAGAAATACTGCGTGGGTGTGTGGGACAGACACACCACGGCCTCCTGCCCCCAGCACAGCTACACCTCCTTGCCAGGCTTGTCCTGAGGGCTCTGCCCCTGAGCTCTGCATGGCAAAGGCTTGTGCAAGGAGTCCCAGGGCAATGACAGCTCATCTTCACTACAGATCCACTGCAGGCCAAGGGCTGGCTGGCTGCAACCTCTTCCACCACTGAGGTGGCAGAGAGAAGGCAGAAAAAGGGCAAATACAACATAGTTGCTGGTGCCTCCTTATGCCCCATCGAGGCAGGGGAAGTGACTGTCCCATAATCCCTCTCTGGTGATTGATTCATGGAGCTGAGTGTCACAGTAAGCCTCAGATGTACCCACAGCCACTCACAGCTGTTGCAAGTGGTGGAAGCTGGATGCCACAGCCATAATCCTTGGAAACACAGCTAACACACACCTGTGGTTTCCAGCATAGGAATGGCTTGGCCACCAGCAATCTCCCCTCTAACCTCTCTGCAAGATGGGTTTCACACTCCTCATGGCTAACTCACATTTTCCATGTCCATACTTGAATACATTAAATCCTGGGTAGCATTGCAAGGGAAATATCAAACTGTGTATGATGGGACAGATCAGAAGGGTCAGAGACATCTTCCATAAGCATTGCTTTCATTGTGCAAGCAATAGCAAATTAACACTACCTGCTAGAATACTCATTTCCAGAAAGAGAGGGTGAGCTGAGAACAAGCTGTGGAAAAGAAACCATGGGAACTCCTGATCACCAGATCTCTGCTTGAGCTGCCATAACTTACTTCTCACAGATTGTGGCTGGTCCCACACCTCTGCACTACCAGCCAGGCAGCTCATACTCAATGACAGGAGAATGATTTTGTGGTATTACAGGATAGAGAACACAGGGTTCTTTCATTAATGACTTAGAAGATAGGACATCAAGAGCTAGAAGCAGTTTGGAGGACTGTCTCTGGATATTATTATGTAGGATAAAATTCAAGGAGAGTTCAGAACATCAGTGCCAACAGGCCAGTGCAATTGGCTGCATTCAGGAAGGAGAAATCAAAGGCACTGATAAAAAGAAAGACAAATTGATTAGGTAATAGCAGTGGCTACTGGTTGATACAATTGCCAATAGTATGGCAGAGGTGGAGCTCTGGGCTGTAATGCAGCCAGTCACAAGTTACCATGATGTCACTGCAAACCAAGCAAGTGTCACTCTACACTGCTGCTCTATGCAGAAACCAACAATTATCTGTCTTTGCTCCTTGCTGCCATTGCATTTTCCATTATTGGTCTCATGTACATAAGAATGATTGACACCAATCACAGTCCAAACAAGAGTGCTGGCAGGCTTAGCAAATATGGCTTGTGGACAGAGAACGAAAAAATTGCATTTGCTTGGTCCAAAGGAAAGAAGTTCCATAGGAGCACAAAACCAGGCACCTGCTGGATCAAGAGGCTGTGCTGTTTTCTGGAGCTCCCCGAAGGAAGGCAGTTTCATTTGCAGGAAGCCATTGGTACAATGCATCTCAGGAATCAATAACCAGTGACAAAGAGACACTTCAGCACGGCAGCAGGCTGCTGATGCTGAACCACAGCTGTGGCGTGTGACCCCACTGTGGTACAAACACACAGCTATGGAGGGAACCTCCTGCCACCCCCATCTGTGTGACAGCACTGTGATTTTGTTTCAGATTCTCATGCTTGTAGAAGTCATGGACAGCTGTGAATGTTGCCCTTTTTTGCCAGCCTTCAATCCTGCAAAGACTCGCATACCAAGATAATAATGCAAGTTGCCTTCAAGGAGATGATACAGTACAGAAAGTTAAGCACATGGAGGATTTCTTTTCAGGATGGGAGCCCCACAGCATGAAAATAATATTGTCTAAATGCTTCTCTAGGTGATAGAAAACTAAATTAATTAATGTTTATAAAGCCCTCTTTGATGAAAGCTGTTATAAAATGCACTGTACAATTATCTGGTGGCTTAAAATGGGGTAATTTAATATAGTTAACAGGGTCCCTGAGGAAATCCAGCATATTGTTTGCTGAAATCTTTATCAGGGCATAACTGAAACTGCTGTAACAAACAAAGTAAGCTGACAAGCAGGCTAAAAGAGCTGTAGTACATTTAAAATTACCATATAAATTTTCAAATCTATCATTATCACTACTTATTTAATCAATCTTACTGATTAAATGCAATGATCCTATCAGTTTACGCAGAAAGCAAGCACACAGTTTCCTCCTGGACAAGCTCATCAATTAGAAAACAGTCAAGTGTTGCAAGAGATACTGTTCCCTTCTAAAGGCTGGCTTTGTTTAACTTTAGACTTTGGCAATTACAAAGTGAATGTGTTTTGGTAAATCAAAACGTTGAGGGACAAAAAAGGGATTAAGGTTTCCTGCAATTATTTGGTGTCAACTTCTGTTAAACTAGCTAGAGGAGGAGCAGCTGACTGAGATTAAATACAAGAAAATAAAGAAATTAAAACTGATCCCCTCACTTTGACTGCTCTCCCAGGCACATTTTTCTCTTCTTTCCAAGCAGTGCTTCCCCATGTCTCCCTTGTTTACACACCGGGCTCAGCCTGGACTCCAGCTGCACACAATAATCTCTGATTACAATACAGCCCGATCCAACCCTGGGGCAGGATTTTCCTCCCTGGTTTATCTCACCTTTAAAGTGCTTTTCAGAATTCGCAGCTGGTGCAGTTTCTCATTGACTACTGGATCGCTACATCTCTTTATAAAAGATTTCTTATACTCCAGCTTAGTGGAAATCCGGTGTTCTCCTAAAGGAGACAGGCTGGCCTGCTCCAAGGCTCTGTACAAATCTTGCAAGGAGTCTGCTGTTTTTTCCTCTATAGTTTCAACTGTAATGAGACAAGGGGGAAAACAAAAAAGGAGGAAGAAATAGAGAAAGCAACAATATATCATTAATGTGATTACAAGAAGACCTATCAAAAACCTTTGCCAAATGTTTAACAGGTTTAACTAGACCATAAAGAGAATATTTCACACCTCCTAAGTTCCAGAAAAGAGCACTTAGACTGCTCCTTCTTGCTATTGGCTTCACAAGAAAGGGAGAAAAACTTTCAAGAATGTAAAAACTTGATATGCAGAGAAAGAGGGAAAAAAGAGAAATAGCACAAGGTGCAGTAATATTAGAGTGACTTACTACCAGAAATCAGATTTCTGGTACTGCAGTTACATAGTTCTGGTGACTTCCTTGTTACAAGCAGAGGAAGCCCTGGAAGCATCCTGCTAAGGAACCCATCAGAGATCACATCTCAGACTGGAAGTGCTGATAACAGCACTCAAGAATATGTGATGGTGGCCCTGGAATGACATGTCCTAAGAAAGTCCACTTATTTTTGTCTGTTATTTTTGATACTCAGCAGTGTTGTTCAATACTCAGTAATGCTGTCACTTATGCTGGTCTGTTACTTTATTATTACCTCATGGTTCAGCAGCAAACTGGAGACTGAATATAAGAGCACAACCATGATCTGGCAGCATGGCAAACCAAAACAGAGCTGTTTGCATTATAGTTTGGTTTAAAAAAATAAATATTTATTATGTTCTAGATCAAAATACAGAAACATGAGAAGTATTTATTTATTACAGGTTTAAAATATTTATTCTAACTAGTACTGAAAGCATTTAAAAAGAAAAAAATTTAAAAAAAAAAAGAAAGGTTTTGCTTCTTTAAAAACAAAACCAAGCAAAAGCTGGGGATGAAGTGTTACTCTGACATGAGCATTGGAAATGCTTCATTTAGAAAACATCAAACCACTTCAACCTTTCAGACAATGTTTCCCCCAGAGGAAACTTCGGTGACTCCGTACAAGCCTTGCAAGCACCAGTGCAGTCAGGATTAGCAGGGGATCAGGATTAGCCTTGGGACAGTGTTAGCTGTGTCCCTCAGCTCTGTCCCTGCTGCCCCTTGCACACTGACACCCCTTCATGCAGCACCCAGACACTGCCTGTGCGTGGCCTCTGGTTGCTCCTGGGGACCCTCCCAGCCAGTCCTGCCTTCCACAGTGGTGCCTGTTTCCTGGCTCAAGGTGCTGTGTCCCTGAGAGGCTTTCCTAGAAGCTCTTGGAGGAAGGCTGCTTGGTTCCAAGCATTAGCTTTACCCTGTGACTCACCCTGCTCCAAGACAGTCATTTCCACTGGCTGAGAGTTTACCACATACAGAAGCAACATTCAGTAAAGAACCTCAGTGTCCTCAGGTGATTAGAAGGTTTTTTATCAGTCACCAAGAGACTAGACAGCTTGTGTTTAGAAGGGACATTTTTAGTCCATCAAGATTTACCTGAGGCCGCCTCCCATTTGAGCCCATAGTATGCGGTAGGGCAATGACTCTCCTCAGGCTCAGGCAAGAACTCCAGAAACCCAAATCTCCTCACCCTATCACAAAAAGTGTCTGCATTTATACAGATCTTTATATGATCCAAGAATTTTGCAATCAGCAACTAATCTTGCTTCATCTCTCATCAGTTTATCCCTCTGGCCCTTCAGAGGGCAGATGTTTTTAAAGCACACTTTTTTTTTTTTTT
>VZRH01007150.1:1417922-1611019 GCA_013397555.1 Urocynchramus pylzowi
CCCCCCCCCCCATCAGCTGCTGAATGCCCATCACACCCCCATGGTCTGTAAGCACCACACAGAGTTCAAGGTACCTTTCAGGACAGAAGTTATTGCTGTGACAAGAGAAATGCAATAATTCCATGTGGCATTTCTAGAAATCACTGATGTCATCAGATGCCAAAATGAACTTGTGAACATGTATGAACCTTAGCATAAAGTGGTCTCAAGGCTGGCATGAGAGTGGTCACAGCAGAGAGGTCCATTCCCCACCCACTGGGCAGAATGTGTTTGCCACAAAAGGAACATGAGAAAGGAACTGAACATCAGCCCTGACACACGATGGTTATGCAAAAGCAAGACAGAAAATTTGCTGGCTTATTTCCTTTATTAAGCCCAAAATAACACCTTTAAAAAAATCCTGACTTCATGAATAAATCAAATGCCTTCATTAAAGAAACATTTACTGCCATTTTCTATACTTTATTTTAAGGCATACAGAAAAATATTTAACAAATGTGTATGCAATTAAATGCCAGGGACTGCTAATTACAGCCCTTCTGAATGCCTCTGCAAAACAAAGATACTCAATACAATATGTTAGAAAGGGTGGGGAAAAGAAAGAGGAAGCTGAAGACAATCTAATAGGCATTAGTGCAGATATATGCTGGCCTTTGGCTACAAGCAGCAAATAAGCCATCAGTGTTACCCCAAATGGCAGCCAAAGGACATTTTAGAGTCACATCCTTGCTTCTGCTTCTCTAATTCATTTCCAAAACATTTCACCTCTAACTAATTATGGAATTTAATGACAGAATGTAAAGGACTGGCTGGGGTTGCAGGCCATTCCAACAAGACTTTAATCACATATCCTTCAGGTTGCAGAATCTTTATGTACTTAGCAGTGATTTATCATTCCTGGCAGAGGCAGGTACTTCAAAGGCAACCTTATATAAAAAATAAATTCTGCCTTTGCCAAGCATTGGAAAGAGCACTAAATTAAATTTTAAAATCAATTCCTACAGACAAACTCAATGGGTTTGTCTATCTGGCCAACAGGCAAAAATTTATGACAGTACAGTTTTGTAATCAATAATAGCAATACAGTGCATGTTTCTGATCAGAAAAAATTAAAGATGCCAAAACAACATTGCTAAATATTTAGGCTGCTTTGTGACAGTCCCATTGAGCAGAAACATAAAACATGCATTTTGATGAATTTCCAACTAATTTATGTCATACTATAGTTTTTATTTTTCAAAAAAAAAGAATATTAAAACTATTATAAGCTTTGTCATCTGCTATAAGGCAGAATGATTTAATTTTATTCACTGCACATTTCCTGTTTGTGAGGCAAAAAAGCATAATTTACTTCTTTATAAAAGGGAAATATATATATAACTATATATATATATAATTTTATTGGTATTAACATAATGCAATACCATACATTGAGCAAACAGAAAGAAAACATTTCAAAATACATTTTTTAAAAGTATCTCCCCGTAAGATAGTATGAAATATCAAGTAATTAGCATTAACATTATTACAATACACCCTTAGCCAAATATATCAAGGAAAATCCACATTCTAATCACAGAGATAGAGGCAAACATCAACCCATAGGGGACTCAGAACATAATGATAAATACAATATCTGAATCTACTTTGAGTGACATCCAGACAAATACTGGCCCCAAAACAGCCCTCTGGAGTCTGGGTGTTATACAGAGAATACTTTGTGCCTGCTTGGCCAGGCAGCATCACTCACATGTTTTAGTCCTAGAAGAGAAAGAGGAACCAAAGAGTTTAACTGCAGAGTCTAATAAATCTCAGCGTGAGGTATCTTCTCCGCCACCATCCGAACGAGTGCCAGTGTACCCTCTGGGAATTCAGTACAAACCACTGGATAAATGGAAGTCTCTGAAAGGTCTGTAATACCTCCACTTGACAGAATACACTTAGTAAGGAAATGACACAGTAAGAAAACTTCCTTCACTAATGTGAAGCACGCTTAAATGACACGACTCTGTCTGGTTGGCCTGAATGGGTTCACTGGAGTTCAGTACAAGCAATGGGAAATTACAGTTACCATGGCTGAATCCCTCTTTAATTCCTCGAGGTG
Organism: Urocynchramus pylzowi; assembly: GCA_013397555.1. Classification (NCBI taxonomy): domain Eukaryota; kingdom Metazoa; phylum Chordata; class Aves; order Passeriformes; family Fringillidae; genus Urocynchramus; species Urocynchramus pylzowi. The sequence continues at coordinate 1,420,027 of VZRH01007150.1, forward strand.
TGCAGAACAAAACTGAGTGACATCAAAGCCCTTCCCCTGCCAAGACCCTCTTCCCCTTCCGTTCTCCCGTGCGGGGGGCAGTATTTTCTGCAAATGTGCTCCATGTAGACTGGATCTGACTTTGTGCCTAGTCCCATTGTGGAAAGGGTGCATTCTTCAAAAGACTGGCCATGCCCTTTGACACCTTCCTGGAGGCCTCATATTCAGGCATGTGGTTGTCTATGCTTTAACAGGTCTGTTCTCTGTTATAAACATCAAAGTTATTCAAGAAGAACTGACTTTCTGAACGGAGGCCATTAGGTCGCTTGCAAGAGGCTGAAGTTGAGTCTCCGTCGTGCCAATTCTCTAATGATAAGTTTATCAACCTTTGAGTCCAATCGGTTCAGTGCCAAGAGATGTGCTTCCCATTTGACATGGAGAGGTGCTATCAACTCTCGCAGTGTATTAGCCTAATATGATAAAGCAGTGATACAATATGTTGAAAGATCGGTGATGTGCCATTATTTCCATATCATATTAGTAAATTAGAAATACTATCATGCAAACAAGAGCAAATAGCAAATCTGGCATACAGTAGCAGCACTACAGAGCCTTTCTAATCTGCATGCAGCGATGCTCGTGAGGACAGAGACATGGCACTGTTCTGCTATTACACCTCACTCCATTTAAATATCCATCCCTGATGCAAAAGAGGTATTTAGGGCAGAAAGTTATATATTCTCTTTTTGTAGATATGTTTTTTTTTAAAAAGAACAGAACAAAGACCAATTAAAAAAACCCCAAACAACCCACAAATAAAACAAGAAAACAATACGCATCCTAACCAACTTGGTTGGTTTTCTCCATGTTGAAGTCACATTAGCTCATTTGGAAGCACTGGGAAAGGGTCACATGAATGAGGAGAATGGAAGCAAAGAATGTGCCCCAAATCCACCAAACGTGCTACAAACACAGAAAAATATCCTGGTGGCAACTTATGCGTGAGCTAGAAAAAGAGGTGGCACAACACAATCTGGCTCCTTTCGTTCTCCTAGCTGACAGTCCAGCGTTGTGCAATGTTGGGTGAAGGATAAGATACAGAGCTAGGAGATCGTGTGATTCTGCAACCACACTGACATTACACACTTCCATAAGCTAGGGCTTGAGAACTCGAGAATCTTTGTGGACCTGTGTTAGCAAAGAAAAGAGAAAGAGAGAGGTGGAATAAACAGCATACAGCTAAATTGTTTACTTAGAGTTTCTGTGCGGATGTGCAGTCTCTGCACAGGCAGTTTCAAAAGCCTGGCTGCTCTCAGTGCATTCCCTATTCTGTTGCCTACTACACTAAATTGTAATAAAAAATGAAACTCCATGGATCTTAACATCCACTGTAATTTTGAATCCCAGACATGAAAATCTGGGGGATGTTTTGTTGTTAAAAATAAACCACTTCGGGAAAGAGTTCAACTGTGCATAATGTAAAGACATACAAACTCATTCCAATTTAACTGGTGAGATTTGTTTAACCCCTGTTAAACAGATTTTTTTTTTTCCAAAAGACAGGATGGAAAGGAAGGAAAATATCAAGCATTGCCATTTTTATTCTTGAGCATATCACAAAAGGTCTGGAAAGCAGACAAGAAATATTTTCTCAGGGACAGAAAACACAAGGTAGAAAGAATCCCAGATGGAAACATTGGTGACATTTACTCCACACATGGCAACAATTGGAAAATGAGTTTCAGAGAGGCAGAGGGTGAGCAATGCTATACAGAACTCAAACCCAGTTCAGCCTCTTCTCTATTACTGAGATTTCCTGGGACTCTGTGCGTCAACAAGGAGAGGAGGAAGAAGAAGTGTGAGGAAAACAGTTTATATAACTAAATTCTAAGTATAGCAGTCAAGAGAAACTTTTACATAACCTATTGTTTACAATAAAAAACCCCATTTGATTCCACAACCAAGATGGAAAAAAACCCAAACCCAACCCCCAGAACCAAACCCCAACCCCTGACAAACAAAAAGCCAAACCAGCACATTTCAGGACTCATGGGGTTGAGGAAAGGGAGACTTTGTAGAGTACAAAAGGGAATATTATCCAGATTTCATCCTGCTCTATACTACGAACAGTTGTAGCATTGAAAGTAAGAGCCTTGGATTTATTTGGGAAAAAGGCACTAAGTGAAAAAGGATACTGCTGCTTCATAGGTGTCACTTCTGCAGCTTCAGGAGACCCTGTCATCTTATGGATGTTGTTCATGCAACTTAATCACTGAGAATTCAGAAAGTTTGTTTCAAAGGTCAGGCTTTGGCAAAAGAAACTTCCCTTTTTGTGAAACAAGGTGGCTGTGAAATAAAGGAGGGTTACTGAAGTTAAGGCAAGGGCATTATCTAGCAGATGTCTATACCCAACTCTTGCTCATGCCCAGCTGAGTCTGGCTGGGACACGTCCTCCATCTGTGGAAGAACTGTGCTACCTTCAACACATGATGGGACAGGACTTGTGTTATGTACATAAAATTCAACTAAATTTTGGACTAGAAAACTATTTCTGAAAAAAAACCTGCTAGTAAGATACACTTTTGTAAAGAGCATTCCGTAATATTGCTAAGGTTTGATTATTATATAAATTATCAAACACTGGTAATTTTTCACTACCTCAGTTTGGATTAGTCTTTCGTTAACCTCTTAAGGTAAGTGGTAGCATATCCTCTCCTATTTATCTTAATGTGAATATAATTATCAGGCCCTAGGGGGCTTTTCTAAATAGATTTTCAATATCTCTTACTGATAGTAACTAAGAGTTTAGAAAATCTGCTTTTTAGTAGTAAAAATTATTTTTCCTTATCCTTACAAACCCCGCATGTTTTTTCCTGCATCACTAACATTAGCAAAATTATTTATGTAAAAAATCTTCAGCATATGGTTTTGTTTCTAGATAAGGGTTTTAAAATTTGTTTTAAAGGAGAACAAATACAAATAACAAAGAACGAATAACGTGCTTTTGAACGGATACTTATTGACACTACAACTTATGAAGCTCATGAGACTTGCAAACGTTTTGAAAAATAAACCAACTGCCATTCACATACAAAAATGAATGTGACCCTGTGAATACAGCAAAGTGAACTTTCTGCACTTATCAACCAAATTATGCCTGCATTATGAGAAGAGTTTTATGGCAAATGACTTCCCCAGAGTGGTTACAGACACAAAACTGTCTGCTGTAAATCTCTGCCTATTCATTCAGCTGGCATGTAGGACGTGAGGAATCTTATATCTGAGCAAACCTGCAGCAGTAGGAGGTGCTTTACCCATCTAAAGTGGAGAGACAGAATGCACCTAGGCTGGGATCAACCCACCAAGCAGGAGCAAGGAAATGCTCTGCATGCCTTTTCAGGCCAAGTGTCAAAAGCCATTAAAAATGGAAGCAAAGGGAAGCAGAAAGTTCTCATGAGAGAAATATTTGAGAGTAACAATCAATAAGGTCTCAAAATGCCTCTCACACAAGAAGTCCTATATAAGAAAAGGGGCACAGAAGGTGATACAACTCTTTCTCTTTGAGACTGATCTATAAATAAATTTTTAAGGAACACCAGCAGACACTAATGAGAAGGTATAAAGTTAGGGTTTTCACTTTGATGTGTTTCTTCATAATAAAAAGCTCAAGATTTTACCACTGCCACTTAAGAGTACACTTTCTTATCAATCTTCACATTATGTATTTTGCCTTAACAGACTACAAGATACCTGGTTATTAAATGGTATTTTTATGACAACTTCTCTTTTCAAAGAAAGGTTAGATTGAAGAATATCAGGTTAATTAACTTACTTTTTAAATTCATACTGAAGTTTTAGAAAATTTCAGACTTCCCATCTGTAGTGACTATCAGTAAACCTGTACCTGCCTTTTGAAGATCTACCCTTTCCTTAGTTTTTATCCTATTTTGTGTACCTATTTCTACATCTGTCTACATATTCAGGAGAGAAGAACTTTGACTGGAAGCCGTTACCTACTGTATAGTCCAATAATGAAGCATATGTAGTTAAGCATTTTCCCCTAAAGGTAAATCCTTTGCATGAGTGATCAGGCTCCCAGCAAGAATGAATGTCAAGAACAACAGGGAAGAGAAAACCTTCCCCATGTGCCACCCGGCTGCTTCTGCTGGAAGTCCACTGGCAGACAGATCTTCCTCCTTACTAGGGAAATGGCTCAAGGCTCTTTGACACAGAGTCTTGGGCAGGAACACTGGCAGATCTGCAAACTGTCTGCTGCTCAATGGTGGGAAGCTCCCACCACCTCCAGGTGTCAGACAGATGCCATGCAGAGATGAAAAGGAGCTGGTAGAGAGCCTGGCAGTGAGACTGCCTGAGGAAGGAGGGTTTTGGTAACACATCAGGTGCAGATCCCCAACAGTGCTCCAAAGCAGTGCCTCCCCACATTATCCTGTGGGAATCCAGTTAGGTATGGAAGCAATAGCAGGAGTCACTCAGCACTCCTCTGGAGACTGCAGTAAAGACTAAATCAAACAATTATACTAAAGGAGTATGCTATCTGCAAATAGCAAGTTTCAGCTTTTCCAGCACCACAATATATGCTTTAGTGCCCCCATGTCCTCACTGAGGAACACCAGGAGCACAAATGCTCTATGGGGAAGCACCATGGTGAGGAACAGGCACAGGGAGGACAGGTGGGGGTGGCAGCCCACGCACAGCCTCCAGTGCCTGCTCCTCTGCAGGTGCTGCACCCGGTACCCATGAGAACAAGGCAGTGCAAATTACAGGGCTCTGATCAGCAGGCCTTTTTCCTCCCACTTAGCACAGTATTTCTAAATTGCAAATGTAACCCAGCTCTCCTATGCACTTCAGGTACTACAGCTACTGCTAAATAACCCTCTGTCTACCCAGTACTAAAGAACTAAATAAACTAAAATGCAGCACATTAAATTGCCAAATTACTAACTCTTACTATATTATTATAGTGTATTATATTATATTATTCCTAATTCTGCCCCTATTTTGTCCCTCCATATTAGATATACCTCATGGTTATTCTTATGCTGCTCAGATATCTCTCTAATATCTGCAAAAACTCTCTCCCTCAGCTCATTACCAGGGTCTTACTGGAGTGACAGTTCACAGCTTCAAGATGGAGCAGTTTAAGTGTGGTTGTGTCAGAAAATGAGGTTATTTTTCCAGAGTAGTTCATTCTGTAACCATTGCAAAGCAATACAAAGAGCTGCTCCCAGAAAAGGAAGCCCTCTAATTTGGGACATAACCACTGAGACACAGTTGAATAACCATGTTCAGGAAAAAAAAAAAAAGAAAGAGCAACTGACTGAACTTCTCATAGTTTTATATAGATTTAGAAGGCATAGGATGTAATCACAACTTTAGCATCCCACTGGGCACTTTATGAATTCTGATAATGCTATTAAAATTTCTGCATATTGGCGCTCTGACAGCTGGGATACATGGAGACTTAAGTTACATAAGCCTGTGGGACAAGCCTCACCCAGGAGAAGTCTATGTCACATCCCAAAGACAAGCACATGAGGCATATACCTAATGGTGAGATTCCTTTCAATACAATTCTTAGTACTACTGTAACCTAAAATCAGCAAGGCTATGATTGGCATATAACACTCAATTTAATCTACCAAACCTCCTGCATTGTTTATTCTGAGAACTGCTTGAAAAGCCATGTCTTTGTTTCCTGATCCTAAAGCAGGAACTGTAGCTCCAGTCTATCACATATGAAAGAGTTAATGTACAGCACAAAAATGGGAGCTCTGTTTCTGGACTAATGCTTTGGACACCAACCCTGAAAAAAAGCAATGTACTAATTTTTTGCATTGTAATCAACAATTTTTTTAATAAGGAGTATTTAAGGAGAATTGGTTTTATTATTGTGACAAATTATTCTGTGTATTACTTTTTAAATTACTTTTTCAAGCTGTGTATTTCTGGGAATTTTTTTTTGCATTAACTTGCTCAGAGCTTTAAAAGAAGACAGAAACATATGGAATTAATTATACCATAACAAACTTAAACTTACACAAATAAATTTTTAACTTCAACAAGTAGAAGCTCCTTTGGTCCTTAAAGAAGACTTTAACAGATAACAATTATGTTATCAAGTAACATAATTTCTTTTTCTGCTGGTGCTTTCCATACTGATAACAAAAACACCAATACACTGACAAAATCCCTGGTGTGACTAAATAACACCCAGCCAGACTGTCATGTTCCCACTGCCAGGCTACATCCAAGGGCAGAGGATGGAGATGCTGCCCCTGCCACAGCTGCTGACAGCTGAAGCAACCTGCTGTGCTGGCCTGGGTCAATGAAAGAGCCACAGATCACCCAAACACTGTAAGTTACTGATGGCATGCCATGTGGTTAAGGTAAATAGAACAAGACTGAGAAAAAGGTGTTATCTTCTTTGTGCCACATTCAGCTGAGGTTTTTCAGCAGCTTTTGCTAAAACCTCCAATGGGAATGGTGTCAAAACCTACTCAGGGAAAATTGGGGAGCAGATTATCATTATTGTTATACTACATTGATCATGTTGAGATATTTTAATTTAATTTGGAGCTCACTGGAGGGGCATACACACAAAACATGGACTCTACTATTACTGTTCTGACAAGGCCAACAAGTGAAATGTTGGCACTACTCCTGGCTGGTTGTGCTGTGTTTAACAAAGGTATTCTCTTCTCCTCTCCTCATGTTCTAGCACGTGTTCCAGCTGTCAATCCAACTTGCCTTGATGGTTCCCAGGCAAGTATTATCATTCTGCTCCAACTCTATTTTTGACTCAGTCAGGTGTCTTTCAGGTTCGAGAAGGACCATATTTAGCAACAAAAACGCTATCAGACCTGGAGCCCTCCCTCCTATCAACAACCTGAAATATACTGCATAAAATTAGCATATAAAGAAACTGCTTTTAAAAGTCTTGCTTTTAATTAGTTTGGTTCCCATAAAAATAAGACAGGAATCACCTTTCTTTTTCTAAACCAATGACTGAGCTGCTTTCTTGGCTATCTATGGTGTCTTGAAAGCCCATCAGACCAACACAGAAATGGCCTCCTTGTTTGCCTGGAGGAAATTCCTTACCTATTTGAGAGTATAAAATGAAGAATTACTGATATGTTTCACACCTGTTGGATGCTGAAGGCTTGTACTTTCATCTGGTAAATTGAAATTATTTTTTATGAGAATAATTATCTCTAAATAAAAAGCTTGCACTGAAAGGTTTTATGCAAGGTACTCTCCTGATAAGCCAAACATTGCTATGTTATTTAAGAATTGCTCGCATATTTTTAATGTGTAAGAGCTGTTTTCAGAGGGGATCCAATTTTTTCATAAAAAGTGTATCTTAAGCCTTTCATATTTCAAACAATCCTATCTCTAGTGTAGTAAGAGAAAATCAGGGTTGCACAGGGATTTCATTACACTAAGGATTCCTGTTACAGGAGTCAAATGCTGAAAACATCAGAAGCTCCTGACTGTATTTTAACTTTAAAGATAGCAATAAATAGCAAATTTCAAATTATTTCAAATCCCCGAACATGCTAGACTGGATGAGAAACAGCATGGATAGTATCTCCTGAAGCTTGCTAAGACAGTATTTCTGTATGCCCTTTAGGAGGGGAAAACCCAGCAAACTAATCAAGGGAGTATTTTGTCATATCACCTTATGTGTTCAAGCTCCTGGTTTAATACTCCTTCTGAAAACCACAAGGCTACCATTCATGAAAATGGATGGCAAAAGGGATTTGTCGAACTGGCCAGGAACCTAGACAAAGCTGAAGGAAGCCATGCTAGAGTTTCATGGCACTGTGATGCCCAGCCATGCAGGAGTCCTTAGCCCTCCTTCCCAGCCTTTTCTGAAACACAGGCACCCCCCCAAAGACCCTCTTGGTGAGAGGACATGGTGCACCCAGTGGTGTTCAAGGAAAGATCCTGATAAAGTTCTTGGTGAACTGGTGAAACCAGTAAGGAGGTACATCTACACTCACATCTATTCCTACTCTTCCACCAATTCCTCCACCAACTCAGGAGGTTTTTACCCTCAATGCACAAAGGTATAAAGACATTGGTATGAAAATTGCTTCTCTTTAGCCTCTTTCTTCCTAATTCATCCCCAAGCATCTCCAAAACCGCCTGTCACACACTGTTTGGTGAGGTGTAGCTGCCACACATGTATGATGGCACTGTTCCACAGAAAAAATTAATCCTGCACTGAACATATTACAGAACCAGTATGTGATTCAGGTCCTGGTTCTCTTCTCCTGCACACCTGACCCCTTCCCAGTGTGGAAGGGCAGAGCCTGGGGGAGACCTGCTGTCCCCATGGAGTGATGGAGCTGTGCACAGGACCCACCAGGTACCAATTTCCCTATTCCTAAGGTATGTCAAGCTCCTCTACTGGCAGAAACCACCAGAGCTGTGTTGGAGATGGGCCTTTTGAGTTGTTAGAAGTGGTGTTCTTTTTCAGGAGAATGAAAATAGGATCTCTACAGCTTTCAATTGGAAATGAGAGTGCCCTCATCTCAGAATGTGCACGACTACTTGCTAGCTTCTGCTACCTCATCCAGGTCTTTTGATCACAAGAAGGGAAAAATACTTTTAGTTTACTCAAAGTTAACAATATCTTTGTTGGGAAAGAGAAGTCTTATTGAAGTGAGGGCAGCTGTTCCCAAAAGGGCTGCCCCAGCTGTGGGAGCAGCTGGGCACATGGGTGTGAGATGGTGGCTGGTGTGAGATGGTGGCTGATCAGGCTGAGGCAAGGAAGAGGAGTTGGAGAAAGGCAGGTGCTGGGTGGGAGGGAGCACCCACTGCAGCCACCACTGACACCTGACACTGGCTGTAGCCATTGCTGTAGCAATCTGCCAGGAGGTGGGGACACATTTCAAGTATAACCAGTTTTACAAGAAACCTCTTGGTCTGGGTAATGATGTGGAAGCCCCAGCCTGCTCCCCTGGCAGCCTCCAGCAGTGCCAGAGCCCAGAGCTGCTGTGCACTCAGCCCTTGGTCCTGCCAACAGCAGCAGAAAGGGCATTGAGAGACTCAATGAGAAAACCCCTTACTGTCCTTACTGTCACTATAACTGGTGACTGTTGTAGGCAAGGGAATCCAAATAGACCAAAACACCCTGAGATGCTGGGGGAAGGGTTACCTGTAAAAACAGCCACCTTTTGAAAATGGCAGGTAAGAGTGCCCTTCCCTCAGGGGATGGTAAGCCAAAGGATGCTTACAAGGAGGGGTTTCTGCTGTCCACACCACTCACATGCATGAGCAAGGTTCCCCTGGACAAGATGTAACAAGACCCAGAGCTGTTATCAGGGATGTATTCCCAGCAATTTGCTACACACTCTGGCTTTGGTTTGCTTAAGTGCTTTTCACCAAAATATCACCACTAAACAAAGAAAATATTGTCATCTGTACAGCCTGAAAAACACTATCATGTAGCTGTGCTCTGTTCTTATCCTGTAACAGCAACCTCCCTCCTATGCATTTCTCAAGCTGCTCAGTTAGCTATTGTCCTCTGCTATTTTCTTCAGAAGCTACATTGTATTTTTTACTTTCTTCTCCTCTGCAGTCTTGTACATGAATAAGCATTACAAATCTCTTTTCATGCATTACCAACATCAAAACCAAACCTTTTTCTCTTTTCCCTATCAGGCAGAAACATCTCATACCAAACAGCTCTCTTTAGTTCTCTTCTTGGATTGCACTCATTAAAAATGTCAAATCAGCTTCTACAAACACAGAGAACTGGGGAGGTTTGGCTTCTATCTACATATAAATACAGAAAGTAGTGTAGATAAGGTAGAAACAAAACAAAACAAACAAAAAAAAGAGACTCATTTGTGATATCTCACCTCAAAAAGCAGTACTGAAAAAGGCAAAGAGCTGATAGGATTATTGCTGTGCAGAAGGATTTTCCTGCAAGGAATGCATGGTCTAGGGCTAATCAAGACTTCTCTCCTATAAACAAGGGGGATGGAACAGAAGCCTGTGTAATTCTAAGGACATAAATGCAGGAAAAAGGTTGGTAATTGCCTCTTCAAGTAACAGAAACATCTGAAAGTTTGTGTGCTAGGTTTAAAACTAACTAGAAGAGATGCTTGTCTCTCTAGCCTGGAGTTAAAACGTGCAACTCCTTATTGCCACATAACAGAGCTCAAAGTACACCTGAGCTCAAAATCGATAAAACTGTTGTGTGGAAGAGGGATCCATCAAGGTCAAAGGTAAAGCAAGATGCCTTTAACTCTCCCTAGAAATATGTTTTTAGGCATGACTCAAGGCAGACTAACTGGATTAGCTGGGACATGGGGCTCACCTCTCTTCAGTACAATCACTTATTCTTGTAGGTGACTTTATAAAACTCAAATAACTCAGAGTCTGATATCTGATATAGAACTAGACAAATCAATGTTTTGGACAATTTTTGCTAAGCTCACATCTGCTGTGCAGAATGAAAATGTTAGATTGCAAGATTAAACAGTAAAAATAACAGGCTTGGTGAATTTTTAATTTTTCAATGATTTTTTTTTTTCAGAAGAATGTAGACATTCCTCTTAAAGAAGTTGTGTATCTAATGTCAGTAAGAGCATTAATTTTCCACTATAACACCAGGACTTGCCATCAGTACCATGGGCTATTCCAAAGAGTTACAGAGTAACCAAAAAGATCAGCATATATTATATGATATATCTATTCAACAGTTCTGTGGAAAAATAAGAATATTCAGATGTTCTATGAAAAAGAGAAGATAGGAAGGCAGGAATTCATCTGTTCTGGTTATGTATCTGCTAACACAACAGCTGGTGATGAAAAAAATGTTGGTGACCATTATTTACACACTTCTTTGTGAACTATAAAATACAGCAATAGCACACTCAGCTTAAGCTGACAACCCCTTAGAAGGTGTGTGCAGAAAGCTTGGGGGGATTTCAGAACTGGAAATCCAAGTTAGAAGTCTAAGTGCAGAGAACAATCTCCCCTGCTCAACCTGGAACTACCACAACCATTGGCCTTGGAAGGAGGAAACAGAAGTTAATAAAACCCAGGAGGACCAGAGATGAGGATTAGGCTGTATACTTCTAGTCATTAATAACAGTGCTAAAGATGAGCAACACCAGACTAGAGAAATGCAAAACATACAAGGACAAAATAAAGAAACAGCCTCATAAATTTGTCTTTTAAAACATTTACACTATTTCCATACAGTACAACTGAGAAAGTCATCTGAAGAAAAAGGCTCAGCTAGCACTTTCAGAAGACAAGAGCTAAGGGGCCAAAAATAACCATTGCCCCAACTAATTATGGACATTAATATTACAGGGTTTTCAACTTAATAATGAGGTCATGCCACAGTCTCCTCCTTGGAAGACAACTTGCACTGGGAAGTATTTCAATGCACTGGCACGATCAATGCACAGAACATGGCCCCAGCATAAAATCCATCCACGTGGCTCACCTTGGCTCAAAATGCTAAACTGCATAAATCTTTGAAATGAAGGCTAAAGCAGCATAGGTGCATTTGCAGTAGGTTATGCTGTAAGAGAAATATGACACTGTAGAAACAAAATACTTTTAAAACAGTTTTTCTAACTGGGGAAAGATTTGTAACACCATCATCCTCATTTGTGGCACAGAGAATTAGAGGCTGATGGGATTTTCATTTCAAAAACCAATCACAACTTAATTAAACTCGTTCCATAGCTTATCCTCACCATTACAGATTTATGCCCTATTTCTAGTCTTCTACTCTTTGCTTCCATCTCACCCCACTCAATTTTGCAATCTCAACTCCCCTCCCCAACTACCCTGATGTTTCCAATTCCCAAGGAGTACAGATCAGACTGCACAAACTGTTTCTTTTCTTTTTCAAGAAAAGGGGTAAATTAAGCCTCCACCACCTTGGGGGTGTGTGCTTTCCTTTGTTCATTGGGTTACTCTCAGCAACCTCCTACTCCCCATCATTCCAAGGAGCAGTGGTACTGAAAAATGCACACAGCCTTCTGACAGCCTTGGCAGCAAAGCCAAATCCATGTAGAACATAAAATCTCTCCCCTCCATGCCTGTTTTCCTCCAAGTAGAAACTACAGGTGCCACGGCTACTGGCTGCTCCTGGCCATCCACCCATGCCCTCATCCTTCCACATTCAATCTCCACTAAATTTCAAGACTAATGAAATCCATAAAGATCCAACTTCTGTTCTCAAAACTGAAGAGTCTAATTTTTACTTCAAGTGACTTTTATACCCTCCTATAAATCCCATACTCTTATTTAGCCACAACATACACAAGATTAGGCAAATTGTCTTTTGGGATGGGACAGGACAAGAAGAAGGTGGCTGACATAGTTCTGAGTTGCATGAACTGTAAAAGCCATTTCCAAACTGTGAGTCTTCAAGGCAATAACTTTTAAACTTTATAAAAACACTCACACTTCCTTCCACCTTCAAACAATAGTTCAGAAATAATTGTACCAAAAATTTCAGCCATGCTTTAAACAAGTATTCGCAGGAAAGCTAACACACATCTTGTTTTCCTCTTATTTTACTACAAAGGCATTTTACAGATATTTTACAAATTGTGCAAGGCTTTTACAAATATTTTACAAATTGTGCAAGGCTTTCATAAAATGAATTTTCTCAACTTCTTACAGTTTGCATAGATACAAGGATAACCTGTTTATGCTCTAAGCCACTATAAGATGTCCTTATCTGCTAGCAGAATTTGTGAACTCAAGGTTAAAACACAAAGCGAGCAGAGAACTTGGAAACTATTGATTTATTAATCCATAATGCAGTAATGTCTAAAGTGCATTTGTGTTTGTTGGGACTTTTTTATTAATTTTATTTTTATTCCACAGTCTCACCATTTGATAAACCCTGTTAAATTTTCAGTGTCTTGGTATAAAAAATTTTTGGTATGGTGAAATTAGTCTAGTTCATTAATAAGTATTTCTAGCCCCTGAAATAATCACATGAAACTGTTGAGGATACATTAAGAAACAGGACATTAAACACCTAGATCATACAGTGACACTGGAGAAGGTAAGCAGAACAATGTAAAAAAATTAGTAATTCAGTCTTGGATAGTTTTAGTTTGGAGTGTGAAATTTAAATGGAATTTTCCCCAGGCTCTTTACACAGCCGGAAGTAAATAATTCTCTCTTCTGTCTTCTAAAGAAACAGAAACCAGCAACTCCAGTTGTCTTTAAAGCCATTACAATAAAATTAGAAATATAAATGTTTTGCTGTAAAATTATGTACATGTAATTAGCTTGATTAAAAAAAAAAAAGAAGAAAATGTCTTGAGAATATTTTTTTTTTTTAATTAGAAGTTTAAAACAAATGGCAGGACACATTCTAGCAGGGAGGAAAAAAGCAAGAGCTCTCAGAATAATCAGCTCCAAGCCTTTTATAGATTTAGTATGATTTTTAGATTGGCTTTCAAGTGTGCACATTAGTATAGGGAAAAATCTCACTTTAATGGCAAGTGTAGAAGCTATTGAAATACTGTCATGTGAATTCTAAACCAGATTTTACCACTTTTACTACAGGAAAACACTCTCTAATTGTGTCTCATATTCACCATCTCTCAAGTATTCCATAAAGACCACTTTGCACATGTAGGAAACCGCACTAACATGGGATTCTGGTATTGCCAAGGCCCTGGGTACCACGCCAGGAGCTGTTCCTGGAGCCTCCCCAAGCCATCCCTCCTCACTCGAAATCTGAGCTCCTTTTAACCTGGAACTAACAGCACAAGGATCCTCAGTTGAGTTTTCTTACTTACTTTCATTAGTAGTGCTGGGTAAAGAGATGAGGGTAAACTTCCTGCCCTTGCCACTGCCTGACCTCTGTCCATCCCTGAATTTACAGCCTGGAGAAATCTCCTCAGTGAGGCTTCCTTAATTTTGCTTCCTCCTTGAGGCCTGTAAATCATCTCATGATTAAATGAACATTTCAAAAACTGGTTGAAAGATGGTTTAAATTGAAGTTTTTTGGCAGCCTCTCTCCCCTCTCTCTGATGGTGATAATGACTCAAATACTTCTAAGAAATCAGTGGTGATATTTTATATTCCAAAAGCCCAAAGTTTATCCCCCTGGAATCCAGAAGAGAAGAGATAATTAGCTGGTATTATTTTGTGCCAGCAGTACTAAAAAAGTGAAGCCAGAAAGCAAAAATCCTGCTTAAAATGCAGCCATTTTCTTAATGTAAATACAGTAAGATCCTGCAGAGAACTTGTTTCATGCTTTGTTCATAAAATCATGTTATTTGATAGCACCACACTAGTACAAGGATGCTGGACTGTTAACTATCCAACAGATTTCAAAATTCGCAAATTTGGGGCACAAAAGGAGACAAAAAATATTTACCTTCTTGTTCTGAACTATGTGTTTTAAAAATAAAGGTAGGAACCTATTTTCTTAATAATGAATGAGAACTGCAAAATTGCCTGATTAAAGGGCTTTTTTTTTTTTGTTTGTTTGCTAATACTGTATTATCACATTTGTTTCAAAAGAACTGGAAATTCTGAATTAATTCTTAATTCTTAACAGAAGATCTTACAAATTAAACACACATGGCTACTATAAGCTCTGAGCATTAAACACTTTGGGGGGATGGATGGAATCCCAAGTGACAAAAGAAGGAGCCTTCTGCTCCCCACTTATCTCTAGGTAATATCTTCCTTGGTATTTAGATGCAGAAGGTCTGTGACACAGGGAACCATATTTTCCTTCTAGAAAAAAAAGTAAAAAAAAAGCTTTTTTAGCTTTGAAAATTTAAAATCATACTTACTCAGAAGTAAATAATATTAGCCACCTAATACCTAAACCTTCCCTATCCAAGGTGTCCTCTGATAGCAAAAGCCAAGCCCAGATGGAGGAGACACCAGAGGCTCACTGTTAAAGGGAGGAGCTGCCCTATGTGGGGTTCCCCTGAGCTACTCTGCATCCAGAAACAGTCCCAGATGGCACCAATAGCCTGAACAGTGCAAGAGAATAAACTTATTAAAATCCACAGGCACCAAAGTGTGAGGAAACATCTCCTAGGCTGCTGGAGGACAGTCTCAGAGCTAGAATGATCTGGAGGGATGAAATCCCTTGCCAAGTTTTATATAACAATATGGTAAATGCTGTGCTAACAGACACAGAGTCTGGCAAACACCAGGTTATTTTCTTTTTTTTTTAACCTAGTCAGGCTGTTAGCTTTACGAAATGTCATATATATTTGTTGGTTGGTTTTAGCCCAATTAATCTGACATTTAAATTCAGCTGAGGCTTTTATTTACATGAGCTACTTAATGTGGATAGGTAGGAGGCCCAGAAAAAAAACCAGAACAACTACAATTAGAAAAACAACCATTAAGCAGAAAACCATCACTTGGGACACTGTACAGCCCCAAGTGAAATATGAACTACAGTATGGTTGCCAAACAGATGCTTATCACAGTATAGAGCATAAAACAGCCAGGGCAGAGCAAGCTCCCTGGTCTCAACCAGATGTGCTGCACCCAGCTTGGACACTGCCATGGCAGAAGGGATGGGAGTCAGCCTGGAAAACCCAGGGAAGCTCAGCAAGAGGAGCCAGAGTCCTAGCAAACACTAAGTATGGGAAAAACTAACCCAACCTTCACAACAACCTTTCAGCTTGGAGGAAGGGCTGCTGTAATGGAGCAGTCTGTTTTCTGTGCCATAAGGGAATGGAAATGCTGGGCTTAAATTGCAGAGGGAACAATTCAATATCCATTAGCAGAAAAAACCCCAAATTATTCCTTCCCAAAACAGCCAAGAGGAAAAGCACTGTCTGGAGGGAATGAAGAATGCCCACCACCAGGGGTGTTTAAGATTTGGAAGGTATGGCAGCTCCAGATTTAGATGGCAGAGCTACAATGGATAATCTTCCAAATAACTTCCAGCTCCTTGGCTCTGAGACAAGCACATCACAATTACAGCTTCGCCAGGGTCCTTGCAGGGACCAAGATTTTAACCTATGTACACTGCCCTCCTGCACTGGAAAGGTTTAGGAAAAAGGTAAGGAGATTAAGGGCCCAAAAAAATAAGCATCTAGTGCCATTTTAGCTGTCCAGGGGTATCCGAGGAAGTTGCATAGGGCTGGCAGGTTAGACACAAAATCTGTGACCCTCTGGAGCAGCAGCTAGTGACTGCAAGGAAAGGCAGCCAGAAGGCCAGGCTGGCATGATAGGACAACTCACAAAATATCATCCTACAACATTGATTGCATAGACCTTCATGAAAATATTCATCTTAAATCAAAAAATTCTGAGGACTTCTTTTTAAAAAAATAGTTTAAACTCAGCTGCTTTGTAACAAATGTGGCTTTTCTAGAGTCTTCTGTCCAGAAAAAAAAATTTGGCAGCATGCTGACCATTTGCACTGAAGTCTTTAATATCCTGTCCCACTTCCCATGATGAACATTAATTAAACAAGAATGCATGTTTACATGGTGAGCCTCCAGACATTCAGCATGGTAGTAGTTTAATAAAACTATATCCCTGCCATGTCCTTCCCAAGCACTACTGACTCAAGTTCATCCTTGTTTTAATGATTGCCCTGAAAGAACATGAGAGCCACACACTACAGATGGTACCACCTGGAGATGTAATAAATACATTCTGAAAAGACTTTAGTACTCCCCTGTTCCCCTAGTCCTACTGGTACTATGCCATCATCTTCTGTCTTAATTGCCATTGATTATAGAAAGGGTTTCATCTTTTTTAGCTTTGAAAATTTAAAATCATACATCAAAAGAACATTTTCATGTAAATGACAGGTAGCTAACTTTTTAAATGGTAGATTTCTGTTTCCTTTGCATTTAGAAACCTTCAGATTAGGCTAAATCCCTGCTATATCTCAAAGAGGAACCACCCCTGTTCTGCAAAAATCCCAGTGAGAAATGGCTTTGTCATGGAAAATTTTCAATTAAATTGCAGTAGTCAAATCTAAGAATGTCTTTATAACAATTTTCAATAGGTTTCAGTGAAATTTTATATAAATGATTTTAAAAATGCACGTTTTTCATGTTTGAAACCAAAATGAATGTAAGTTTAAATTTTAGGACAGGAAAATCTTCTTTTCAATGGAAAATTATGGGTTAATGAAAAAATAAAGTTGAATTTTCCTTTTCATCCACAAAATAGTTTCAAAAAAGCTACATATCTTCACTTAGGAAATTTGACTATAGCTTCAGAATTGCAAGCACATCTAGAATTGAGGGAGTTGAAGCAGCAAGCACAAAAAAAGGCATTTTTAATATTGCTACCAAAACTTTTCAGGCCAACAAACTGGGAAGAAACAGCAGTGGGGTAAACAGAGAGTCCTAGAGCCTTAGACTGTCTTCCCCTCTGTTGCTTGTGAAGTGTTTTACCATTTGTGAGTGACTTTTCTCAAGGAGAGCATCTCTGCAGCCAGACCCAGACAGGGCAGCAGCAGAGACAGAGCTTGCTGACACCATGAAGTGGAAAAATTAAACATAAAATAGACTGGTTACACAACACCTGGTAAGAGAATTAATGCAGAACATAAAAAAGCCTCACCAGAAATATATTCTCCCATGTACAGATTCCTTGTTTCACCACCCAACCCGAAGGGGTCTCTGGTAGGGAGCAGCATAGCTCCACTGACAGTCCCCAGCTTAGTAACTGAATTGAGAAAACTTAGCAAGAAAAGCAATTTGGAAGAATGGCCATGTAAGAAATTCTCTTGTGAACTTCTTTTGCATCTAAAAAGACAATTTAATCCATATATTTCAGGCAAAAGCAGATGACCTTTATTAGCAATGACACCTGAAGCTATTAAAACCAAAAGAAAAGTAGGAACTAATATCTCCTTTGTATTTTTAGCAGCATGGGCAAAGGAAATCAAATAAAATTTTAAAAATGTGGCAACAAAATATTTGTGGACAAAATGCATCTATATGTATAAACACTAACAAGCATAAAATTAAAACTATTCTTATTTTTGTTGACAGCCCATATTGCTTTCTGAACTGCTACTCAGTAAATGATTCAATACTTGGCTTTCAAACACTGCAGGCAATATTTTCCCCTTGAACTGAAATTTAAAATCAGGATATAGAGGTTTTGTAACCCATCAATTTTGTTTAGAATACAAACTCACTTCTGCAGTGAAGTTGCTTTTGCATATGAGAATTGAAAAAGCTTTATTTAATAAATTTTATATTTTAATCAAAGAACATGCTCAGAAATGAACATACCTACTCCCAGTTGTTTATCCAAGGTGGTCATATTTTTGAACATAATTAGGCAGCACTTTTATGTAAGCTCAATCTGAGTTAACAGCAAAAACAGTGCCTTGGAGGCAATGGGACAAGCAGAGAAGGCATAAAATGCTGATGGTCTTCACCCCACAGGAGTGCAAATGCCCAGTCAGGTGCCACAGGAAGGCTCAAATGGGAATTAGGAATGAAAAATCAGATCACAAAAACAAAGCTCAGAAAAAGTAGACACTTCATTAATCTGCTCCAGTCTCTGAGCATGCATGGGCTGTGTTGCCCAGAAGGATGTCAGGCAAAAAAAACAATCCCCAACTCAGCAAATGCTCTCGGTTGTACAGGACTGATAGTAGATGCAGTAAGTTAGAATAACACCCTCCTTAGTGTCCCAGAAGGTGCTGTACTTTGTGCTATTCACCAGTTTCATATGGAATACTTCCTAATGTGAAACATAACCTCAATTTCTCATAGCTCTGCTTATTTAAGACACTCCTGGGCATTAATTCCAGAGGGGAAGATACACTATCTTAATGCTTCCTCCCTCACCTCTCAGTGAGGATAAAACTAGGTGGTCAGACAACAGGATACCACTAATGATGTCCTCTCTAAAATGGAAAGAGGCTGTCAGAAAAGCAAACTGCCCTATTAATTTCAGCCACACATCCTCATCAACTCCAGTGTGTGCAATCCAGGCTTTATGTGTTATTCATCCTGACTCCCACATTTCACTGTCGCCTAAAACCTGCCAAAGTGAAGATACTCTACCTAAAATGCAGAGAAGCAAAACCTGGAAGTGACACAGGGTACCACTTCATAACACAGTGTTTAATTAGCAAACATTGATCCTTCTGGAACATACCATTTGCAGCATGCATTACAGCCCCCTCATTAAAAAGACAGAAGTCTCCCTAGACCTGTATTTTAGAATTTGAAATAACTGATCTTACTCAGAGTATATTTTTTACTGGCACTCACTCCTTCTTGAAAGCAAATGCTGCCTAGATGTCCCATGGATATACCTTCCTGGGCACAGTACATGATACTTGTTGCTAGTCATGGAAGTCCTTAGCTCCTCTGTCCTATTTTGTGAAAAGCACTGCCACCTTGAATTTAATTTCTGTTGCAACATGGGAGAAATTGTCTTCAGTTTCCCTTACTCTCTGGCTGGTTTGTAGTTTTTTACTGGGAAAAAAAGAAGAAAACCTCTGAGGCTTGGTACCTCAGCACAGTCATTTGATATTGCTTTCAGTGACCAGCCCTCCCCGACATAAAGGGGAACTTTCCTGAAACCCTTCACAGGGACTGGACAACTCTCAGAGCTGCAAAATGCCAACATTAACTCCTGCTCTGGCCTTTGACAAGTGTGTTCAGTAGTTTAGGGTCAAAAGGCAAGAGACTGGAGCATGAGGCTATTGTGTTCCTCTGAGGCAGCATTCACAAGACTGTGTGGTACTAAGCATGGGATGCCAGAAGATGTTGCAAACCTGCACAAGAGCTTGTGGTGATGGAGCAAAATGCCAGGGAATACCTGTGAGTTTGCCCAGCCTTCAGAAGCACTGTGAAGTCTTTCAAAGGTGACAGAAGTCACATGAGGAAGACTGTAGCATCTTGTAAACACTCTGGAGGGTGAGACCAGTGCAGCAAACAAGCAGCTCTCAGCCATTAATTGCCCCAGAAGGGCAGTCAGTAATTTATTAGAATTTATATAAGACTTTGTTACAGTTGCCCATGCTATATAGAAGGTATTATCCAAAATTATGATGATGGGATAGCAACAAAAAAGTCCTTAAACACATGTCAGGAAGATCAATTGTATTAAGAGTACAGAAAAAGGACTGAAAGCTTGCAGAACAAAGAGGCAAGAAACAACACAGAAGGAAATGGAGTTTAACACTGTGAGGACAATCTAAGTGATTTCTTCCTGCTGCAAATACCTTTTCAAACTCAAACACAGACATCAGTGCTTTTCTATCCATGTTCCCTGAATAAATTTTTATGGAGCTAGCACAGTGGAAAACTCCCTTGTACACTGTTGCAGGTCTCAGGTGTGAGTTCCCTGGAAAGTGTGCCAGTATTACCCCAGCCAGTCCTGCAGCACATGGAGCCAGCAGCAGAGCTCCTGTGCCAGCAGTCTCTGGGCAGATGACAGCACCTGAGACTCCCACAGACACAGCTGTTCTCCAAAGACTTTTTCAGGGAATATGCAAAAAAGGTGCAGGTTTTTCTGCAACTAAGTTGACAGGATCAACAGCCAGCTACACCCTGCAGAGAGCTAGTTATGTACTTCTTTTAGATGCTGAAACTAGTAATGCACAAACCAGAGAAGTTTTTGAAAACGAAGGAATCACCACCAAAGATAACTTTAAAAAATAAAGCAACAAATGAAACAAGCTTTCCTGGGACAAAACTTGGAAGTAGTCTCTCTGGAAGTGTTTTTTTGCAGGAAGTGGCAGAATCTGTCAAAACACAGAGTGCAGACAGAGGTGGGGCCAGAGGGGAAGAGGGTGACAGAGTCATGATATGCTGCTGTCTCCTTCTGTTACCTCCCACTAGCAGAAAACAAATCTGAAAAGGCCCAACTTTTCCTTCACAACTGAATCACAGAAATGCAAACACTGTGCCACAGCTTCCAACCTGCTCTCTGTGTTCAGGCTGCCTCTGAAGAGCACAGCAAGGGGCAAGTTTGGTGCTGCATGTCTGAACGTGGTTTGCCATTTGCACAGTCAGGAGCAAACATGTGTAAAAGCTCAAATATCCCACAAGAGAATCCTCTTTGATTACAAAGCAAGAGACCATTACAAGATGGTGTCAATACGGGACATCTAAATGATTTACACAAAAGTCATTTGGGAAATAAAACAATCCATTAAGGATTAGCAGTGCAATGTTAATGTGATATAACAGGACAAAAATAAGCACCTGAACACACAAGGAAGTTAGGTCCTGGCAGATAAACACAGGAAAGGACAACCCATATTTTCAATCTGCCATATATATCTAGGCATTGTAGCAGAGTTGATACACAGAAATATTTGCAGGGTCAGTAAAGTCTTGAAATATCTATTTAAGACATAAAGTGGTGACTGACTGAGAGAAGATGTTTAATTGTTGCAAATCAGTGTAACTTTAGTACAAAGTCAACAGAAATATGTTAAATTACAGCAGCTGGGGGCAGCATCTGAAAAAAGTGTGGAGCTCCTAGTTTGAGGTGCAGTTATTTGAAAACAATTCTGCAAGAGAAGTTGGAAGAAACAGGACTGCATTTTACTATTTAATTTAAATTCATGTGGTTCTAAAAGCGAGAATGTAAAAACAGAAGGCTGAGAAAACAAACTTTTGGCAATGACATCTGACAACAGCAAAGGAGCTGCATTCTTGTCTTGCACACAAAGCAATAGGAATGTTTAAGCTTTAAAACACACACAAGTACACACAAGAACACACATCATCATCCAAGAGCCCAGAACTGTGTCAGGAGCACAAACATGTAAGGCAAATAAATATATTTTAAAGATTCTGATACCACATGAGGGAACATTCAACGTGAGGTTAAAACATTTCTGAAAGAGAGAGGATTTCCCTTCTCCAGACAGTTGCAATGTTTCATTTTCCCAGAGCAATGGAAGTGAAGGAGGCAGTGAGGTAGCACACACAAGGTCACCCATCCTGTTAGTGACTTAGCAGATGTAAGCAAATCTCTCAACTCAGAAACTGGATTTTGCACTTCAGAACACCACTTGCAGGAAATCCTCCTGCTTTTTACTAGTAAGGGCAATGCAAAAAGTCAGCGTTGCAAACAGAACATTGCAGTCATAGCAACAAGCAATTCAACACTTAAACCTTTCAACAGACAAGACAGTATTTTACTTCTGGTTTTATAATTTCAAGGTCAACAACTCATCATGAACACTTGACCTGTGTAGCTGGTCATCAATGTCTCAAAAGTAATCTTGTGTTAAAGACTCAACCAAGGAAACCTCCTCACTCAAATAAAAAATATAGGTATGTGTATACAGGGAGATCACTTCAAAAATTACATCTTTTTTTCTCCTTTTCTAGAAATTAGTATAAAAGGATGGAGAAAAGCCCAACTCCATGAAATCAAGCACTAGCCTTTTACTAGTAATTAGCATGCTATAAAATGCTACAAGCAGGTACACAAAAGCATTGAAATTGAGATTTAAAATATCTAAAAAAAACCTTAGACCTTGCAACAATATCTTTAAGTAGTGCCCAAACAGCACAGCAAAGACAATGGAAAGTTTCTTTGACCCTTTCCATTTTCAGAAGGACTTTTAAAAAAAAATTTTTATATTTTTATCAGTAAAAACCCATTTGAAAACCAAATCTGATAGCTAAAAATAGGACAAAATGTTCTGCATGGTTGATGAAATTTAACCCTGTTAATTAGACAGTTTCATTTCACAGTCAGTAAGAATCTAATGCTACCCTAATAAATGTATCAGTTTTTTGCAAAGTGTCATGCATGAACACAATTGAAATAGTGCCTTTTTAAACTTTTAATGGCATCAAATTTAATATCTGCAACAGAAACCACTGTTTTCTCAAAGCAGTAGAAGAAAGTAAAGAACTGGAGATGTTTAGGAAGTAATGCCTAAAGCATAAGGACAATGGAAAACTTTTGATCTCTAACAAGTGTACGAAATAACATCCACATGAATTTTAATGCTCAACAAAGGTGCTAACTTTAATGAATCAACTTAGGTAGGTAGTTAATCATACAAAGCTTTCATTACCCTTTCCTCTCTCTTAACCATTTTTGTACTTCTTTACTGCAGTGAAAAAGCTGAATTTGAAGGAACAGATAGCAGAGATTTTTGGAAAGCTTCAAGGGCTATCCTGCCTTCCTTGCCACTTCAGATAACTTAAGTGCAGTGTAACCCCACAAATCACGAGTGCAGGCTTCCCCACCTGACCCTACAACCTGGGTGTGGACTCAACGTTGCTAGCAGCACATGCTGAGAAGCTCCACAAATGACAGCGAAGGACAGAGCATGAAACAGACACAAAAATGTGTTTACATGTCCAGGAGGGGCAGGGACCTTTTCTAATTCCTGGTTATTTGGATTATGTTTGATAAGTAGCACTAATATCTATGAAGTTTATGTGCCATGTAACTGACAGTTACTCAGCATTATGATTTTTTAAAGCCTCGCTCGTCACAGTTGCTCTCTGTAATTTTTTTGTTTGTTTGAAACACTTTTTGAATTTCTTTCCTTATAAATCACAATGAGAGGAACTGGGGAAAATACCTTCTCTTTTTCAACTTCTTACAGATTTTGGGATGTCTTGTGACCTGCCTGCCTGGATACTGCACAATCACAGCCTGACTGCACTCCGGGATTTACCAAGAGGTTTTTACAGCTCAGATGGGGTTGGCTGGAAATCTTACCAAGTATGTCCCTGAAACACACGTGTGTCAGTGGAGGAGGATGCTGTGCAAGTGTAAACGTGAAGAAAGCATGGAAGCAAAATCCATTTAAGCTAAGGATTACTAGTAGAAGTTGACTGGTGACCAGCCTACAGGGAAATGTCTGGTGATCATGAGAGGTCATGCAGCACTCTGGTTACTAGGCCTCATACACAAAGACCAAAGAGTTGTGCAACAAGGGGGACCTGGTAAAACATGGGGGATGTTGAAAGACCGTTGGGGATTTTTGATAGGAAAAAGGAAAAACAACCTCTACGTGACACGAACAGGACACTTGAAAAGCCACAGAAATATCCCATACTTACTTTTATCTTCCTGGTTTTCTTCTGCAGCTTTGCCTTCCTCTTCCTCCTCCTCCTCCACCTCCTTCTGCTGTGCTTCTTCGTGGTGGTCGGCAGCACCGACCGAGAGGCTCTGGCAGCAGTGGTTGAAGCCGCTGTCCCGAGGCAGAGTGAAACTTCGGGGCTTTCCCCCGTTCCCGTTCAGCGCTTGCATCCGCTCGCCCTCCACGAGGGGGAAGGGGCCGTAGTGGTCTTGCAGGTGGCACTTCTGGGTGGGCAAGGTCGACTGCCGCCGGTGCTCGGGGGACACCACGGCCACCTCGGAGAACACCGAGTCCTCCAGCGGCAGCGTCTGCAGGTAGTGCAGTCCCGAGCTGGTGAGCGGCGTCTCAATGAGGTCCTGCCAGGAGCGCCGCTGGCTCGCCGTCTTGCGCACCGGGGACTCGGTGGCGCTCCCCGCCACCTCCGCGCGGAACTCCTCGTGCGACGACTGCGACTGGGACGTCTCCGTGGACGACAGGCGGCTGTGCTTGGGCTCCACGTAGGGGCTCGTGCAGCTCATCTGCAACGTCAGCAACGAGCGGCCTTCAGAGCAGTGCGCACCGAGACCGGCTGCTGCTAATAACCTGTCACTTCTCATCATCAGCCGTGGCACCCAGTGCATTAATAAGTTGCAAACTTACCTAATTAACCTGTCCTGATTCTAATTTTAATGCATACCCGTGTCTGTATGTCACACCTGTAGGTCAAATACTGATAGTTATTCCTAGTAAGTATCTTTACTATGTCACTTAACCCATAAAATAAGCCAAGAAAATGTGCAGAAAACTTTGCAAAATAGTGCAAAATACGGCACTATGGAAGACACAGAAGAGATGTACCTGATTCATTCAAAATCTTAAAAATACTATCCAAATGCCTGTTATCCTATTTTGCTTTTCTTTGCAATCATGCTTGCAGTGCTTCAGTACTGTTATTCAAAGGTCTATAATTTTGTAAGATAAAGTACTGCCTTCAAATTAACCATCATGAATGCTCTTTCCCCTGAATTTCCCCATTGTTCATTCCAAAAACCATATCCAAGTAAGATGCATTAGTTAACACTAAGTATGCAGACATGAAAGTTAAAATTTCCAGTGGAGAGTAAGTTAGAGGTTTATAATATAGTTCTATATCAACAACTGCTTCAAGAAAAAAAAAAATCCCCCTTTTTTCTAATTTATTTTTCTCTATAAGAGAAACCTACTTTTTTCACAATAAGAGAACACCTGGTGTTGCTGTTTGCAATACAAGACAGAACATTTTTATGCTGGCATTTCTCTGGAAATTCAAGTGTAATTTGTTACTGTAATGCTTCACAGCACAACTGCTAGAGCCTTAGAGAAGAGTCTGTGTTGTTCCTGAGGTAATAACATTTTCTCAGAAAGTTGCTAAGAGGGTGGTGAGGGATTGCATGGATGAGTAGCTGTCCATCATGAATGAAGAACAAGAAGAAAGACTTCTGTAACTTAATTTATTTTGTACAGCAAGTGTGACTATAAATCCCTGTTCTCTACAAACCAGTGGAAACAGCAGTGATGGCCATTGAAGTCTGCCAAGCATGCTGCTTAACCAATGCCTTAAGTCAAGCATTGACTAAAAGAACACATGTCTGAGTGCCATCCTGGGTGCATGTGTGTGCTCCTGGGCAGGAGAGCAGGCAGAGGTGGCACTTTGGGGACACATTCCTAGGGACAGCTGCAGGGGACTCACCGAAGGAGGCCGTGGGTACGTGTCGTAGGGGGGCGGGGGGCTGTCCTGCTTGGGTGTCGATGGAGTGTCAGCCTCCTCCTTGTCACTCTCGCTCCAGTAATCTACAAGGCACATAAGGATCAGGTCAAAAACTGCCAACACGTTTTGATGCACTTTTGTATCAGAGATTTGCTTTCACAAAAGCAACAGGAAACTCCTCCTTTGGTATTGTCGGCAGTAAAATACCAGAATGCTGATGCTGCCAGTGTTAGCTGCTGCAACTTGGAATTGTCTTAATCTAAAGAGGAAAAATTCTACATATTATGGGTTATACTAAACCTGATGTCCCATTACAGAGCTATTGGATAACAACCAGAAAATGAACCATAAATTTAACTCTTGTGCACACCTTGTAAATGCAACAGGCATATAGAATACTCTTAATACGTGTATCAGACTTTCAAATATTTATACAGCCTCAAAAAAAATTATGATTGGACATGTATTGGCTGAAAAATACTGAAATATTTTTTGAACAGAAATGATTAAAAACATAGCTTTGCTAAAGTTTTGATGACTGCAAATAACATCAACAAATGTAATTAACCAACTGGCAAATCAAACAGGTAGGAGTTACCCATGAATAATCAGTGCTATTTTTCTATCCATTTTCTCCATTATATTCTACCAGTTAGACATGTTTTTCAATTCAATTTTTAATGACAAACAGGTGTATTTAAGGCAAGACAGAAAAACTTTGTATCATATATCTGCTTCATAAAAAGCTGCTGCCCTGTTGTCCATGCAAGAACATAAAGGTGATATGGTAAGGAAAAATATGACAATGACATTTAAGAACACAGCTCAAAAAGAAGGATGAGAAAGTATAAAGGACACAGATTTTGTGGGTTAAGTTTAATGGGCTACAACGTTTCATTTTTTCAGGAAATCAAGTCCTGGCCAAGCTTATTTCAAAGGGGAAAACACCTTCAAAAGGGGAAAAAATATTGAAGAATATACTACATGGGAATTTATTCTGTTACAAAGATTTTTTTAAGCAGAACAGCATCTGTTCTGCTTAAAAGGACACTGAACCTTAATATTCTCTGAAAAAAAATCCTAGTTAACTGCTGACTCAGTTCAAGACAGAAAATTCTTATCATTTTTGCACATTGTAAGACTTATGCAAACATTTCTGTTGTCACTTTGTTTCTGACTGTATTACCTTCCACTATTTGGGTAAATCATTGTACAATAGGACACTATAGCTCAGACTGCTCACAGATTAATCACAGGCAATTTTCACTTCACCTCAAGAGTTCAACAAAGTGCATCATTTACTACTCTCTCTTTGATAGATAAGGAGAAAAAGATTGATTGCTGCTTCACAAATTATCTAAACTAGAAATCCGAGCTGGCACAACATGTAATTTTGTCTTTAAATGATCTTTTCTTACAATTACTGATTCTATGATCAATGATCTAACATATTAAATCTTATTCAAGACTTAAAACATTAACTTACCTTTAAATGACATCATCTTGAAATAGGAATCTCTATAGTTTTGCATTTTTTTTAGATTTTAGTATTGGTGGGGACAGCCTTATTTTTCTATTCAGTTTTTCCACACAATAGCAATTCTGTTTTTACTCCAAGCCTTTTCATTTGCTTCCTACAAGCTTATAGCTGAGACATTCTCTTTAAACAGTATAATAAATAAGTTGCAGAAATGAAGTTTTTATGACTAAAGATTAAAAAAAATCCTAATAGTTATGTCTCTAGACATCTGCAAATAATTATTTTCCAGTGAATGAAAGACTAAATCAGTGAATCTTTTTCTAAATAAATCCTAGTTTTAAGAAAACTTGTTTCCAGCAACTAAAAACAGTTGAAAATATTGGCATGTAAGCATGTTTGTTCCTATTGCAGCAAAGCCTAATGGTGTTCTGTGAGGTGAGAGACCTGTCAGAACTGCATTGTTCAGTGACATTTCTGCAGACTTGGAGCTCAACTGTTTATTCTGAAAGCAAAATTTAGCAGTCTCAGTGCAGGTTCCAATTTTGGCTAAAAATACGAAGGTGTTCTTGCTGTCAAATCCACATACAAGAAAACACTGTAGGATGATGCTTTTGCACACCTTATCTCAGACAGGGACTTCTATTGGCAGCCTGTGGCTTGTCTTGAAAATTTCTGAACTATTTGGGGTCAATTTTCAGATAAAATGTATGACAATGGCCTCCCACCAACTTTTATAAATGCTCTGCTTTTGGCAACTGACTCACTAGAGTCCATCTAAAACATGTATGATGCTATGAAACAGTTGCTGGATTTCTCTCTGTAGATTTGTCCAATTCAGTGATGGACAAGCTCTATGCATCAGGCATATCTTGAAAGTTTTCTCAATGACTAATAGACTGAATATATTATATATAAACCAACACTGATTTGCCATTTCCTGAATAAATATACTCTATTTATATAAACTAGGGATTTTTTCCCTCTGATTAGTGTGACTGGAAAGTATATAACTTCTCCATCCAAGGAAGTCCCTTGATGTATTGCTAACATGCATTATATTTCATATGAAAAGTTGAAGGTATTTTTATAAAACTGTTCTGTACAGAATGTAACATTTTATTCAGCAGTACACCCACAATTCAATGATTCGTGCATCTCTGAAGCTCTTGAAATATATTTATGAACTTTAAATTCAGAACCATTCAACTCTTAATTGAGACAGATTTGACAACTCCTGTTGAATTGTTTCAGAGGTATTATAAAGCTTTGCTGCAAAGGGCTGAACCACACAGAAATAAAAGAGCTTTTGTCAAATCAAATATGCAGATGACAATTGGTACAGTCACCGAATACAGAAAATTCCAACTTCATAGTTTCTATAATTGCAAAAATGCTTGAAGTGATAGAGAGGTTTTACTTTGCTAACTTGATGCCTCTGCTAATTAGGGACACTGCTGAGCTGTGTAATAGCCCTTGTGCTGGGAGCCAAGGAGAATCACCAGAAGCATTAAAACAATCTAGAGCAGCGAGGGGACAATGTGATACTGCCTCCCACACTAAACACAACTAAGAGGGTACAGTTCACCCACCTAGAGGGTACAGTTCTACCTACCTGCCTACAACAAATCAATGTGAGTGAATGGTGTTAGAGTGGTAATAAAGAACTCTGTCAGTGCCTAGAATATAATTTGCATAGTCAGTGGGTTCACTGATTCACTGATTATCTTCAATAGGGAGAAATTTT
Source organism: Urocynchramus pylzowi (assembly GCA_013397555.1). Taxonomy (NCBI): domain Eukaryota; kingdom Metazoa; phylum Chordata; class Aves; order Passeriformes; family Fringillidae; genus Urocynchramus; species Urocynchramus pylzowi. Next base: position 1,449,017 of record VZRH01007150.1, read on the forward strand.
AATAATAAACTACATGAGGCCTGAATGCACATCATCTCATGTCTACCTGGATCATCTGCTATTTTATTACTCTGATTTCTTAGTAGCAAAAATATTTCTCCAGGTCCATCTGGATTTTGAAAGGTGTATCATGTGTGTAATTGTGCACTTGGACAGCATTAGCATAACATACACCTTTTCACTTACTGTCCCACATGGCATTGTAATTCTAGTGCCAACCTGCTGTCAATAAAAATTGTAATTTGGCTTTGAATGCCAAAACAGAGGATTTCCTCGAAGACTCTGAGATTCAGAGTTTGTTCACAGCTTCTTCAAGCAGTGACAACAGATGGCACACAGGTTCTTTCAAACAGGTTACTGTAGTGCTGCTTAGGAAATATGGATTCCCAAAGTGATTTCCAGGTCTGGTGAGGCACTGAGAACATGACTGAAGAACAGTGAGCATGGTGCTGCTACCCTGGGCTGTGTGAATGCAGAGGTCCTGGTGTCAAAAATTATATGAGTTTTTTGGCCCAAAACCCCAAATCTTTCTGATGAAGGCTTCAGAGCCACAGAATTAAAACCTGAGGGTTTGACTGAGAGGGAAGCAGGCAGACAGGCATCTGGATAAGCTCTGGATCATCATGACCACTGCAATTTTCTGGTGCCTGCTGCTGAGTACACTGCTGAGTTAAAAAGAGCATGAATTCAAAAGCTATCTGCTTGCCAAAGCAGATACTTGGATAGGAACCCTTCTGTCTATCCATGTCACTGGCAATTCTAAGAAACAACCTCCACAACACAACTGGACTGACCCTTTCTTTTTTCTGTCTGCAAACACAATTTCTACTGCAACAGTTCAAAGAAAATCAACACATTATTTTATATATGCTGCTTTTTTAACCCATTAAATATTAGGCATAAAAAATAAACATGTAAAATGTTGTAAGCCTACAATTCCAAGTGAAATGCCAACAGGGCTGTAGCACACACTGCAATACAGTAAAACCAGTAGGAATCACAAAATTTAAGTGGCCTTAAAATTAAAGTCCTTAGAGTAAATCCAATTATCTCAACAGGCTTTAGAAAAATGGTTTTGTTCCCAAGACCAATTTCATGCACTCCTGCCCTCTATGAATTCAAACACAAATTCAATGTTTCAAATATTTTTTTTTAGCCTCCAGATTCTTAAGTTTCTTCTGATAAGGGACACAGATTCCTTGGTACCATACAGTGGAGCTTGCTGGCAGTATATCTGCTTTTTTAGCTATCTTTTGCAGCCTTCTCAGAAATAATCTCAGAAGTGTCTGCAGATCAGTCTGAAGGAATTAGTCAGAACTCCTGACAGAGAAGGAATTCTCTAAAGCAACAACAGCAATACCCATATATGATTTGCTTTCAGATGACAAGAATGAGGCCTGATACATAGCAGGGAAAAGAAAACAGATGAACTTGTGATAAGAAATGACAGAAAAAACCAAAATAACAACACATTACCTTGCTCTTGTTTGATCCTCTCTCTTTCTGCATAGCCAGCAGCAAGCATGTTAATTCTGTTCAGCCATCTGAAATAGTATTAAAAAAAGCAGTGATACCGATCCAGCCTTTTAATTTTTGCATGCTTTTCTAAAAACAAAGCTAGAAGCATCTGAAGGAGATTAAGGACAATGTTATTTTTCATATCAGACAGCTGTTCTCTTTGATACTGTTATTCAGAGAGTCTCCAAAGATCTATGATTTTGCTGTTGAACAAACTGTTTTCACAGCAAGGATTTTATTTCAAATGGAAAACCACGTACGATGTCAAACATCTGTAAAATAAAGGATTTAGAGATAATCAAAGAGCTGCTAAGTCTGCTGCTCACAGATATGCCATCACACAAATACTCCTGCTGTTCTGATTTCTTAAGAATAAATACCACTTTTCAGAGATTTAAGCAATATTTTAAGGCCTGAATTGGACACTTAGCAGAGGAACAGAGCAGAAAACAGCAGTAAAAGAACAAGTTCACTCCCAAACAGAAATTGTGGTTTAATTATGCCATAATGTTTCAGAGCTTACCTACAGTGCCATGTACAAAGAGAAGGAGGCATATCAGAATTCACTTTTGTGTTTGTGTCAGAGAAATGCAGGGAGAAAGACAGTTGCTTCAATGCAATTCACATCTAAGGCTTTAATCTCAATTTAGCTTTGAAAAAGTACTTCCATAAACTGCACAAATTAAAAAAAACAACCTCAAACAAAACCATACAAAAACCCCCAGCACCCAAACACAAAAAAAAGAAAAAAACCAAAAACCCAAACCAAAATGAGCTATTTGCTGCTCTGTTCTAGTAGGGATGTCATTGCCCAGCATACACTGAACTGTCTGTAGCAGGGCAGTTTCAACCCATGCTCTTAGTATATTCATTAGCCAAATGCTTACACTGAAGCAGGTCCTTCATCAACAAAGCTTTAAACCACCATGGCAATCTCCCATGTTGTCCATTCCATGGTAAACCTGGAATTACTTGCCCCAGTCATCCCATAGTCAGAGTTTGACAGGCCTGGTTTGCCAACCTACTGGCTTGCAATTTAACTGCTAGGGTATACAGAAAGACAACTCCAGTCAGGTTTGGGTTTTCTTCAGGAATGGGAAAACCCCACAGAAGCCTGTGCCTGATGGGATTTGTTTGCATACTGCATGCACAGAAACAGGATGTTTGTCTCAGCAGAGGACACACCTTCGTAATGTCTCCTGCCTGCCTGTCTTCAAGACATTGCAGTGCAGGGCAAGCATCAAATCATAAAATACAGTTGCTTTCCTAGAAATTAACTTCTGTCATCAAGGAGTCAGAGAACTACAGAATGCTTTAGGCTGGAAGGATCTTTAAAATCTAGTTACAAATCCTCCTGGGACGGGCAGGGATACTTTTCACTGACTGTCACTGTTTTTGCACAAAGAGTGACCACATTTTTGATCTGTAAACCATGTCAATGATCCATAAATCATTGTACATTGGGAAGAAAGCTAGGGATTTGCTCCTAAAGTGATTGCAGAATACTTCATATTACCACACAATCAAAATTTCTGGCAGCAGAATAAGAAAGCTGAAGAGGGGACTTAGAATTTGAGTTGTAATTGTTAGGAAGTTCCATACAGTTGTAAAAACAATCAGCATACAGGAGCAGAAATCTAACAAACCTCATCTCAGACAATGATGTTACACCCTCAAAGCAAAAGATGATCCACTACAAAGCTATACTTTAAGGCTCACATTCTTGATATGTGAAGACCTCCTTTGGGGAATAAAGCTCAGCTGCCAGCTGAGCCAGCTCTGCCAGCTCAAATCAGAGGCACAGAGGCAGGGACCTCACCCAAAGCACTCCAGCCCTGTGCTGCAGAGGGACCAACAAAGGCCACAGACTTGTCTGTGCCTAAAGGGTAAAGCAGCACAAGATGACAAGCATCTGCTCTGTCAAATGGGATGGCAGACACCAGGGATGGTGCTTTGCTTGCCTCTCACTTATTCAGGATTTCATGTTCCCAGTTCAACTTCCAGTTTACCACCCTCACCTGCACTGCCAGCAGGGAACAGCCACCTATGAACCCCACTGGGTAGGGCTGCTGACCACAAAGCATTGACAATTGAGTTATAAGGGTTCTCCTGTCCTTCATTCTGTCCTAAACATGAGATAGCATTTCCTGGTAAGTTTGCTTATTATTGAGGTAACCAATTAAATTAATGAACACTCATCTGACAGTCAATTGATGCTGCTTACAGAGATGACAGATGACTGTTTCCAGAAAAGCATTTCCTGAAAAGTAAAATCTAATGAGAGCCCAGGAAATGTGCAGCATTCTCTCACTCTTGAAAGACAGAGCAGGCTGACTTCACCTTTAATGAATTTCTGCAGGTCCTGATCTATGTTGAGGGTTGGACTAGGACCTGCAGTGCCTGTGGGGTGAACCAGGAGGTGGTTGTAACCTTGTACACTGTGAACAACCACAGCTTTTGAGTAGTTTGCCAGTCTGGAAACTAAAGCAATGGTATTGACTTCTTCTGCATATTTTCTGATATGTGGCTGCTAAAGCTTCTTCAGATATGGTTAGAGAATTAGTATTATTTTAATAAAGCATGGCCAGAGCTCTGGTTTGTTCAAGTTAGAATTGTATGAGAAATCCAACACACTGGAGTTGTATCCAAGAGGAAACATACAGATCTCCTGCAGAATGGAAGAGGAGTAATACAAGCCTGGGTTACAATGCACTGGGGACAATCATACAGCCACACAAATGTTTCTTAATATGAATATTAATAGATACAAAGCCCTAGCACATGGGAAGATTTCTATCCTTCCTCCCTTCAGTGTGTGTGTCCTGGTAGGCACTGTAACCTTTGGAGGGCAAGAGGCCAAGAAAATATTGTTTCTTTACAGCAAATGCAGCTTCAATTTTCTTGTGAGAATTCTAAGATCTGTTTTCTAGGTATGACAATAAATACAGTGTCACTGGTAACTGCAGTAGTCATTCAGGTTTCCTTTTTTTTTTTTTCTTTTTAAGAACAGCACATTCATTTCTTGTCAGTATTTAATTAAAACAGTTTTATGACACATAGAAAAAGTATTAAAACCCCCCGAAGACCTGCAAATTCTGTAAGAAAGGATGCACAGCACTCTTACTCTCACAGAATAGTAGGAAGCATTTCTCTATCTTATGTCATATTCAGGAGATGCAATACTTTTAGTCAAAGCAGATTGTCAAATTCCCCTTAATCACAAAACTCAAGGCTATAGGATGAACTTGGCTCTATGGGAATTTGGATACCTTAGAGTGTCTATGAATGTCTGAATGCAGTTTAACCAGAGTGAAGAGAATAACAATGAATTTCCAAGCAACACATTTCCATGACAATACACTTACACTAGAAAAAAGTACTTCATATCTATAAAGGATGTTCTGGGGTTCTTCTCACATGGAAAAAGCATGCTAGCAGGTGAAAAGAACATTTTTCTGGTGTGACCATATGGACTAAAGGGACTTCAGATGCCACAGCAACAAAATTCAGTGATTATAGCTCTCCAGACTCCTTACCAGCACCATGGTGTGGCACAGTCATAAAAGTAGTAAGAAAATTTGAATAGTGACAGAATTACCTGAGATTAGAATACCCACCTTATGTGAGTAGATACACACAAACAAAAACTTCATAGCTGGCAAACACTTTTTTAATATAAACAACTGAATCATTTTATACAAGGGATGAAGGTATTGAGTCATTTTGAACCTTCAGTTGTTCTGTGTATTAGCAGTTTTCTACTGTTGTTTCTTCTGCTTCAAATATAAACAAAACTGAAATGACTGCCTGATACACAACTAGAATTTATGTCAGAAACTTGACAAAAAAACCCCATAAAATGATCAAAAGAGAATTAATTTAACTTATAATTTCATTCTGTGTTTTACTTCATCTAGGCTTCAAAATACTTTTAGACAGGAAGTATTTTATTATCCCTGCATTTGAAAGACTATTTTTCAGTCAGTTTTTTCCCATCTATTGAGTTAATAGAATATTTGTGAAACTGAACTAATTTTTCTAAAACATTAAATAAAGAGAAAAAAATAAAATGCTTTGGTGAGACTCTGATGGCAACTCAAATGTAAGAATTTCAAGTAATTCCACAGACTCTGACAGAGTTTGAATTTACAGGTAACTCAGATCCAAACTTTGTCAAGCTCATTCTAAAGGTATTAATAAGCACTAATTTCAAAATACGGTAAAAAGACTATTTGTGGTGGGAAGAAAAGAATATTTTAATTCCTGGGTTTTATACTGCGCAATATATATTTAAAATATTGCTGCACATTTGCTGCTGCTTTCTGATTACTGAAAAAATATATAAATTTCTATCCTTAAAAAGAAGGTGCCTTGTCATACTGAGTGAGTACCTGCTGACAGAAATGATTCAGCTACTGCTGTTGTTCAGGATATGTTGAATATAGACCAAGTCATTATTCTGTTTGCTGTGCAACAAACTGCATTTTCAGTGACTGGCTTGACAGAATTATCAAGGAAAGGCCTAAAATTTCACAAACAAATAAAAAGGTTTTGAGTTTTCTAACTGTGAAGAGACTTTTGAAGTGAGCCACAGTCACACACAAACTTCTGAAAAAAATGTTAACAGACAGCTATTTCTAAAGGACATCAGGCACAGTATAGTATCAGCATGCCTTTCCACCCAAATATTATCAGAATGAACTGGCTGTATCCTGAAGGTGCTCTGCCAGTTAGCTGAATCTAGTACACACAGGAGAGATTAAGCCATGATTATAGCACTTGCTAAGTTTTTATGATTCAGTTTTATCTCCTTTTTCCTCTGTTTTGAAATCAACTCTGTTCAGTGTGAATATCAACAGACATTATCTAAGATAGAACAATTCTCAGGTTGCAATAATAGATTTTTTGTTTGTGTCCTCTGTCATTTGATGAAAATGGCGTATTATTTTGAACTGAATTAATTTCAGTTTATATTGTGAAAGTAAATGAAATAAACCACCTAATATTTGAATAAACATGGAATTCAAGTTCTAATTTACCATTCAAATGAATTAAAAGGAATTGTGTTTATTTTGTGCTGAAGTCTCAATCATTTTTCTGAAAAATTGCACAAGTGGCTACGAACAGATACAGTAAAATTAGTACTCAAAGAACTAAGACTTAAGTCCTTGTTCTTTTTGAATTGCTGAAATTTTCCCTATCAAATCCAATACAACCAAAATTTCACTTCAAAATTCATGGAAGTGGAGAGAATCTGCAAAATTCATTACTGGTAACCTCCACTCCTTTTTCAAGACTGGCATAAAAAAACAGTGACTGCTTTAAATGTTTCTCCAACTTCTTACTTCCTTCAGGACAAGAATCAGAAGGACTCCCAGAGGAAGCATCATGTGTTTGGGAGTATGTAAGGAAGCAGAGTTGGAGATACCTCAACTTTGCAGGTGCCACACTGCCAAAACCAGAGACCTGGCATTCTGAAATTGTGTTTAGATGTTGCTTCCCACACTGTATTTATTTCTTTTTAGAAACATGGAATCATGTTTCTAAAGATTTCCAACCTTTGCATCAAAAAAGAGGTAATATTTTTAAATTAAATAATTAACATATGAAGCCAGTCAGAAACAATGTTTCTCTGTACTCATTTTCTCAGCAATTAAACTTTTTAGACTAACAAGTAATTTATTATACCTGTGTTATTAGTAGCTTCAAGAAGCGTCACATTTAAGGAATGGGTCCCTGAACTTTGCTAGATTTCCTTACCTGTTCATATCATCTAGATGTTCAGCAGCAAAATAAAAACTTTTGATCTTAGGATGGCAGGCTTTGAATGCACTGTAGAGGAAAAACACAATTAAAAAATGTAATGGCACAACTGGTTTTTTTTTTTTCTGAAATGTAAGATCACATGGTCACCAAGGAATGAGATGAGTTCATATTTCTGCATGTCCCCAAATGGTGTATGAACATACAACTTTTAGGATTGTGCCAGGTTTCACCAAGTGAAGTGCTCTTCAATTACCCTTCTAAATAATCCTTGATTCCTATGTGCATAAATAATTGTTCAACCATCACCTGCAGTGTACTGTATGTGGATAAAGTTCATCAGTTAAGGAAATAATTTTATGTATTGGGTAATTTTGCTGATGTACATATAGCTGTTGATTTTTTTCTGAACAGAAAACTGACTAAACAATTAATTCAGTACAACAGTAAAATTCTCAGTTCTTGTGATTTCTCACATCCCAATGACTTTGACATTACCTTTAGCTCTAATGACTGCATTTCAAGCAGGAAATTGTGATGTGCTGATTGACTTCTGAAAAGCTGTCATAAATCAACAGTGTGTTCATGAGGTCATCCTAAGCAATGGGCAATTACATCTCATCTTTCCTTTCCACCAAAGTAATCAACATGACTGGGCTGAGAGAATTACTGCATTTCACACATAATATGAAATAAATTACTAGAAAGAATCCTTTAACTATGTTGGATAAAGATTTATGGTGAAGTACCTGAAGACCCAGCAAATGCATTTGAAATAATGAATAATTTACAGTAGAGAAGAATAATTTTGAGAATAATCTGAAGGTGTCCCTTAACAACAAAAAATGTAACAGTCCCAAAGAAAATAAGGAAAACTGCAAACATGATACATGATGAGCATCATCACCATTTTTCTGAGTCATAATGGATTTTATATATATATATACATACACACATATATATAAAGTAATATAATAATTCTCACTCTCTAATCAATTGTGTCTCAGAAAAATGGTAATGACATTCTTCATACTTATCATGCTTGCAATTTTCAGTACACATGTCTGTGTGCTGTTTTAGAAATCAGGCAAATGAAATGGGTAACAGGAAAGTTACTGCTAGAGAAGGTAACATATCAAGACTAAACAGATTCCTCTGATACATGACAGCAAACAGTGTTATGCAAGTCAAAGCAGATGTACAATGACATCTGCTCAGTTTAGAAAGACATCATCAAGCCATTGAGACCTAAAACTGGACTTCTTAAAATTGTTACAGCATCTGTCATCTGGATTCTTACAGGGTTTTTTCCCTTTATCTGCCACCCAAGCAAAGAACCTTAATAAACACATTTTATGTGCTGCTATTCAATAGGCACTAAATCAAGTAAAACCAAACCAAAACAGTTTAAGCAGGGTGCAATTCTGAAAAATGAGTTGACTTTAAGCTGCTGGATCAACAAAAAAGAAACAATTAAGCAATTTAGCTATGTGGCCCAAGGACACAGGACAACAGGCTCAAGCTAATGTATCTTTTTTTTTTTAAACTCAGTTTTTATTTTCTGCCCTTTGAGACCACCTCCAAGTGTAGAGCTCATCCCAAAGAGAGATATAGATCAACTGATACAAGGTTGGTGCCTTCTGTAGAACTGTAGGTAGTACAAATCATACCATTTTATATTTGAAAATTATGTTTTGCATGAATTTCAGCAATTCCAGTCTTGTTTAAAAAACTGTACAAATCATTAGAAGGCAAGGCAAAAATTTTGAACAATAATGACTCTAGAAATATCTCTATTGCTACACATGCTTGAATTTATCTAAATAATAACTGGATTTGTGCAATGGCACAAATCTGGATAGCAGCATAAACAGGTGAGAAAAAATGTTCTTTGAGACCATTAGGTCATATAACAAAAATGCAACAAATCACTGTCATCCTCCTTTCATTTATTCTGCCTCAGGACTGAAATAATGTCTCAGCAAACTTTGAGATTATGCTAACTAATTTGGAGTTACATTAAATATTAATGCCTGGCCATGAATTTGGGGACTTTTGTATTTGGATGGTCTCTGTATCACACTTAAAGCTGTTTATTGAGTATAAAACACAAAAAATCTCTCCAACCCTCAACAAACAAATAAAAAAATAGCAACCCCAAACAGAAAGGAAAAAAAGGAAAATAGAACTAGGAAAATAAAGGGACAGAAGCAGCCAAGCAGCCTTCTTGCTCATAATTAATTTTGGTCTAGTCAAGCACTGTGGTTCACAATTAAGTGAAAAATAAGCCTTCTTTGAGCAAGATGGCACTCCAAACAGAAAAAAATAATTTGCTTTTTTCATATGAGCTTATTCTGTGATACAACCTCAATGATACAGCAATGACAATTGTAACAAAGCCCATTATCTCCCTGTTTTAAGGGAAAACCTTGTCTTTTGTTTGCACTTCATTTATTGTACCACTGCATTATTTTAAAGCATGCTTACTATTTCTTGCGGCATTCACTGGCTCTGTCAATTTTAAATTCAGGTAGACTGATGAATCCTTCTGCTTTTTCATCCTGCAAAGATAGTTCCAGATATTACTGTAGCTAAAGTGTAAGGAAAAAAACCCAGCATGTTGAAAACTTACAAATATTTTCACTTGCCTGCTTCTTACAAAAGGAATACTAATGTCTGCTCTGCTCAACCTCCCACAGAAGTCACTGGGACTTCTGCCGAAGTAGCAAGACAGATCCCTTGGTGAAAAACATAATTTTAAAAACCCAGTTTTCTGAAAAAATTTCACAGCTGAACCAACATTTGAAAATATACAAAATGACCAAATGTATTCAGTCAATTAGCTATTGTAATTAGATAATTTTTTGGGAAAATGGACTAATTAGTAAGGAGAAATGCAGCCTAGTGGAAAAAACAGAGAAAAAATTCAATTACAATGGGTGTTATTTATCATTTTTATGTATCACAGCTGAGGCATGAAATCTCTTCAGCTACTTTAATCTCTCTACAATATTCAGAGTATATCTGACCTTTCTCCCCTCTCTTCTGAAGATTTTACAGAGTTTATTTTATCAGCTATGCAATCTCCCTTAACTTTTCACAGTTTGAAAGCACTATTTATATTAAGCTACTATTACATCAATAACACAAGACTCAGTTATTTAACTGCTCATAACTTTGCATGCAAAGTTAATACAGGATCATAGAAATGAAGCTGGAAAACACACAAATGTATGTGAAGGAATTCCATGAATACACATCTTTTTCTAAGAGTTTAAATGGTTATTTACACCACATATGCAGTCCATATGATTATACGTCTTCCTAAAAATAAGTAAAAGGCACAAATCAGCATATAAGACTGGAGCTGGAGTCATGATGTGGAAGGTACAGGGCTGTAACTGATTCTGCATTAGCAGGTATTTTAAAATCAAAAAGACACTCTTTAGAATAGTCTTGCTATTTCTTTTCTGAATGGTTGCCTAGAGAAACAGAGTTTTGGCAAAAGCAGAGTTTGCTTGTTTGTCCACCTGCCACTGAGGCACCCCCTACCAGCCTTTGACTCTACTGGTGATGACAGACACTGTGCCCAGGGAGCTGAGGTCTCAAAAATAACCAAAACTCAGAAGACCTCAGGGAAACTTGGGATAGGGCGGGAGACAGAGGTGCTGAGAGCACTGCCCCCACACGGGAAGTATGGCACAGCTCAGAGCTCTCCTTGGACCTGGTGCTGACCACTCACTGCACTTGTAGGCACCACTTACTGCCCTGATGAAAACTTTGTAGTAGCCAAGAGAGGGAGAATGGAGAGAAGGGAGTTAGGGCTACTGATCTGAAGCTGGGATCAAGGCACAAATGGAATGAGTCTGAGAAAATAGGCTTTGAGAGCTCTGGCCATGGAACAACTTGCTTTCTGTTTACTCAGGGAGAAGCTGGGGATTACTTTGAAAAAGTTGTACAAATGCTTACTGTGATTAAAAGAACAAGTCCAGGACAGAGTGCATACAGATGTTAACAATGGTTTTATCTCAGCATATTTACTAATGAGTCTAATAGGATTAAAAATCAAGGTATCATAACACTGTAAAAAGCTTTGCAGCTAAAGCTGATATAATAAATGTGTACCAATGCAGAAAATGTTGCATAATCAAAGCTGTACACAATTCAGCTGGGATGCTCCTGTGCTTTTAAGTTCAGCATTATGAGCACTGAAATCATATCAAAAGCTACAAAGAAGAAACAACAGGAGAACAGAACTGAGAAAACAGAACTATCTTCCTTAATTGCCTAGCAGAGATAAACAAGGAACACCAGGCAGTGCAACATTAAAGTTTACACTTCCATGACTAAGCTTGAATGACAGGATTAAGTAATTACCTTTTCGCTTTCAAGGGTTTGAGGATAAATTTATTCTAAACTGGTGTCATGAGGACACAGAAAACTGTTATTTCTCCATGTAAAATGTGAATTGGAAGGAATAGTTATCTCAAAACATTCATGATAATTTTGTCAGACAGTTAATATTAATTTCAGTATGATTATTTGGGTGAATAAAGTTATTAACATATATAAGCACTGAAAGCATTGTTTTCACACTAAATCATGACTACAGCACTACACAAAGTATTCATTGAGACCATGAGTACAGATGTTTACCTCTTCATTGATGTACCAATACAGAGATGTGTCCTTCAGGACAAACCAGTACTTTTTCCATTTTTGGGAGAAATAACTCTTGGCATCTTTCTTTTTCCAAAGCCAGCCTTCACAGTCCCCTCGACCAAGATCTTTACATGAGATCCGTCTTTTGCTTTTACCAGGAATAGGAGCTGAAAATGACAACGAGGCGATGTGAAAGCATTTGATTTGTCCACTAAATCAACAAGATACCTAGTCAGAAAGCACTACATATCTGTTTAAGAAAATTAATTAAAAATTTCAACCTCAAATTGCCATGAAAAATTATACAAGCATTCTATTTTGACCACAAAGCTTATGCACAACACCGTAATTTAAAGGCCAAAGCAAATCAAACCAAACCATGTTCAGCATCTCAGAGGTCATATCCTATGGATAAGACAAAAAAAAAGAAAAAGAAAGAAAAAAAAAGCAACACAGAAAGAGAAGACAGAAGACACTATAGAGAAAAGAAAGGCAAGATATTTAAAAATAAGAAAAATGTTTACTTTTAATTTTCAATAGATTAATATTTCACATTAGAATAAAGTGCACAACATATAAATTCATGTACTTCCCACCTGGTTACCAAATACAACTATTTAAGTACTTCACAGGTGTTCACAAACCTCTCTTTGCAGCTCTTTTTGAAACTAAACAGTTCCTAAGGCCTTTGTACTTCAAAATCAAAGGAGGAAAATTTACTATGATATAAATTACCTGAGAGCGTAGGTAATGAGCAAGTGCTGCAGTGAGGCATTACCTGAACACAGCTGGAAAAACCAGCCCTGGCCCCAAAGAGGCTAGAGTCTACGTATTCAAAAAAAAAGATAAAAGCAGATACATGAAGGTAGAGGAACATTAGGAAACTATGAGACATCAGCAATGGACTAATACATTCTCAATATGATCAACTGAACTGAACATTTTATTTGAGCTAACAAATTAGAGTTCCTCATATACTGCAATACCATAAAATTAGTCTTGGCAACTCCCTTCCTACCCATATAGGAAAACAAATTTATTTTTTACCTTTGTTCTTCTTTTTACTTTTCTGCTGTAGGGAAGACTGCTGAAATGTCTACAAGAAAATCAAAATGGAAGAAGTGAAAATACAACGTTTATATTCAATTACATACCTATAATAAAAGAAATGTTATGTTAAGTCATATCAGGTAACAACAGCCAAGCGATTTCTAGGCCTAAGAAAAAAGGTGATTTTAGTTCACCTGTTCATAAGGTTGTAAAGCAAAGCCACACTGTCAAACAGCTCAAAACAGATCACCAGCTAGGTTGCCAAACCAACTGTAGTTTTTGTCCAAAATGGTCTCTCTCCTCTTGTTCTGTTAATAAAGAAGGAGTATCTCTCTTTGTTTACTACAATAATGAAGCTACACAGCTCATGTATTTCTAATATATACACTAAATAAAGTATTCTTGACATCTATATGTAAATATGCAAAATAACCCACTGCCTAATGCAAGTGTGGAAGTATTCATACAATGGTCATTAGACCATCAGACAATTTTCTCAGAACCAGGCCTAGTATTCTGAAAAACATCAGTAAATTCTCCTTAATCACAACTGGGAAAAAAATCTCCCCAATAAAAAGTCTGAACTACAACTTTATTTTTTCACCAGGTTTTTAAGTGGAAAAAACCACCAGGTTTTTAAGTGGAAGTATTTCCCTCCAGCTGATCCACTCCCACAAACTAACCCACTCCCTTGACAATGAGACAGGATGAAAATTGCTCTTTTATTTAAGATCTTAGCTTATTAATAAGATCAATAAGTATTAACGCATTTTATAACCATTTCTGTTTAAAAACTTTGACTAAGATAAGCACAATCCCCAGTGAACTACAAAAACCCCAAAAAAACCTGTAATGAATCAGCCAAAATTTAAAGATGTGATTTGACTTGTTTTGAACTTTAGTTTTCTAGAAAGGCAGACAAATGTTATCAGTGTTAAAACTAAGAAAAGGCTACATTAGAGAGTCTGCATATTAAAACTTTGTATTTCACCTTGCCAAGAATCAATACAGAAATCAATACTTTTGTGCCACTTGGTAAAAATAAATCTAAGCAAAAGCACTGACAGCTCTGCAATTCCAAATCCTGTTCTTAGTAGTAAGACAAACCTTCACCCTAGTTTACAAGACTAGGTTCAATTCAAAGAGGAGCTTTGGTTTTGCACATGGTACTCAGTGCTATGCCTTAATTGACATGATATTGTATGGTCAAATTCTGGACTCAATGATCTTGGAGTTCTTTCCCAACCTTAATGACTATTCTAATTTTCTCCTCCCTGCTTCCCATACCCCTGAGCTCACGTGCAGCAGATTCAGCTTCAAAGGGATCTCTTCCCTCACAGCTGAGAGATTTTCATGCAGCAAAAACTAACATGCCCATGGGGAAAAATTACTAGCAAGACAATAATTAAGTGTAATTAAAAAATTTAACTGACTTGCTAGATGTGCTGATCCCTCAGAGACCATATCTGACAAAAACTACTCCACTATATTGCTACCTCAGTGGATCAAAGTAGCCCTCCACTGGGAAGTAAAAAAAGGATCCCACTCGTTTTCATTTCCTGGCTCCTGTCCTTTTTCTTCTGCTACTGGTACCAATTAAATCAGCACCAGCTCTCAACAAACCAAGACAGCAACACCCATCCCACTTACATCACATGAAATATTTCAACCCATGAAGGACTAGAAGAGATCTTAATGACCCACAAATAACAGAGTGGCTGGGCAGAAGTGTGTAAATAACTCCCTCTGAAAATCTTACTTAATTCAAAGTGGATGAAAAAATACATACAAATCCAAAACTTTAGCACTTCTCAGTTCACAAATCAGACAATTTCATTCTGCTGTTTGACTTTTCTGCACTATTATTTTCACTGTGTCAAAACAAAAAAGGAAGATCACTGCTCCATTTTCTCACAAGTAATTCTGAGAGCTGGTGAGAACATATGAAAAGTCTTCTCTTTAGATGTTTTGTCTGTAAATTGAACCTGCAAACCTCAGTTCACACCTCTTAACTTCTGAGTCAGTTTTTGGGAAGAAAGGGTAATGAAGGGGTATCCATTTTTAACAGGAAGAAAGCACGTAATTTACATGTCTAACCATTTTTCCATACATTATGTTATATTGCAAAATAGAAAGGTTTTATTAAATTCAGCTATTATTCTAAATTAGCTCATTGAATTAAATCATAATTAAGGGCAAATTCTACAACTGAGAGAAGTTCCTGAGAACTATTTCAACTGCAGTGATTTTAACTAACACTTTAGATTATTTTATATAGACTTCAGGCTTCAAGGTAGTGATCCTTTGCAAAAAACAGCACCATCTTTTTACTTAACTAAGAAAATGTATATGCAATATAAAATATGTAATTAGAGAACAACAACAAAAACAAAAAAAGTGAGGATGAAATCTAAAAATGCTTCTTCTTTTGTTGCTTTTTTAGGAACTCACTGAATGCAACCTACAGCCTCTTTGCAGTTGTAAGATAATGCTTAGTGCCAATTTCTCAATGGTGTCAGCAGGTCACATCCTTCCTCCTGATCAGAGCAAGGCTTGCTTTGAAGCCAATACTGGATCCTGTTCTGTGTCATCTCTAGCCTAAATAAATGATCTCCAAAAAGGTAGATTCCACAGCTTCCTTAAGCAGTGTCCTAATGTTGGCCACCATAAAGTTTCCCCTTTTACAGCTTAATTCTGTGATGTGGCAAATACGGAAATAATCTAACTACTACTTCTAAATTCCATGAACCCTAAAAAACATGGATTTACACCAAAGCAAGAAATTCAGCTGTACTAATGCAAACTTGCTGTAAGACACTGTTTAATCACTCGCCCACAAAGCCAGATTCAATTTATGTTTATTGCATTTTGATTCTGATACACCTTGAGCTTTGAGTAACTGCTTTCATAAACATCTCGTCCCAGTTTCCAAGAATCCATCTCTTTTACTAATTCTGAGAGCAAGCATGAAATGAAATAGAAGGCAGCATTCCATATTAAACAAAGCTGTTAGTAACTCAAAATAATGAGTAAAATGGAAACAGGACGGACATTAAAAAGATGAAATAGATGAGTACCTTAAGACAAGTGGAAATTGACACTCCTAAAGAAAATTTGAAACTGTTTAATAATATTCTGAATTATATGCTTTCCAGTCATCCAAAATACAACTAGAAAAACTTTCCATTACCCAAAAGCAAGGTGTCCCTTGATGTTTAACATACATCAAACCCCTTTGAATACACTGAGACTCTGAGTTTTTGAGACATAATGATTTTCTCCTGTAATATGTGATCTTTGAGCTTGTTCTATTTAATAATACACCTAGATTAAGCCCTTGGACCAGTGCATCTCTAAGGAGAATATCAAAGAAACATTTAATGTATATATAAGCTTGCCTTTCCTATTAGCAACCTCAAAGGACAAGTATTTTAAGAGGAATAAAACACCATTTATTAAAGGGTTTTTTCTGTCTCTGGTTCGGTGTTTTGGGATTTGTGTGCGATTTTTTTTTTTGGTTGGTTTTTTGACTGTTTGGTTTTTCATCTGTTCGGTTTTTCTTACAAATCTTCTAGCATGCCTCTAGTCCTACCCTTCTGAGGTCTTAGCTGCAAATTCCAAGAGCCAATGGAGATTTAATTGTGCAGGGAAGAGCCATAACAGTCCCACTCTTCCTGCAACTATTCATTACCAGACTTGCTGTGTGGGTTCTATTTACTCCAACAGTCTTCAAAATGATTGACAGAGTTCCAAAAGGCCAGCAGACTGCACACCTGTAAAGAGCAACCCGCCCCAGGGCAAGCCTTTCAGGATTATAGCACAGCAATGCAGCTACATTGTAAAAAACGTGCAGGTGGAGGCTCATACCAACCAAAAAAATCACCACTGGCCTGCAAATGTAGCTGCTCTTCAGCAAGAAAATAATCCTGTACAGGTGGTCTAATCAATACTTTCTGCATGCACACAATCACACATCAGCATCTTTGTATGTGTAATACAACATTTTCAAAAAATGAGACTATTATGTTCCTGTCTCATTCTCAGAGTTATTCAGGTTTCTCTCCTGGGAGAAAGTATTTATTATTGGTTAGTCCTGTGACTGCTCTATATTTTCTCAGAAGGGAAACAAGATTGAAAGTTAGTCATTAGTGTTCAGAAGCCTGAAAATGCATTTGTATTAACTTATTTAATAGTAATTTCATAGCTCTCTGTTTGGAAAAATGTATTTAAATGAAAGTGTGAAATTATTTAAGTTTCAATGAATTTATTTGTTTCATGCCAAATAGGAAACTTAATAAACTAATTTTTCAATACTAATATTAAATTGGAGTGAAACTGCTATCTGAAGAGGAGAATGTTTGATAAAACTGTTATGATGAAAGTTAGAAAACTTATATTCCATTTGATAGGTCAAATAAAAGTAGAAAACAAACAGAGGGGTTATCAAAATCATACATTTGAGAAGATTAGTTATTTTGACAAACTTCAAGAGTCTGAGAAGATGTCTAAAGATTTGAGGTTAAGCTGTTCCTTAGAGCTTCTCTAAGACCTAATATAAATTAGATAGGTGTGGCCAACAAAACGTTACATCCATGTCAAAAAATAAATACATTCTAATAGTTATATAAACTTCTTCATGGTTACAGAATTTGTAGGTATACCAAAAAAACCACAACTGAAGATTCTCTGATTGACCATAGCAACTAGTACTATACTGGACAGAACCTAAAATTCTCATTCAAATGCTTTTTTGTTTCTCCACTATTCTTCAGAGATTTTTCACTCATTTAAAAAAAGCTGGAAGAGACAAACAGGTTATGGAAAAAACCAATATCCAATCCTTCTACCCAAATCTGAGTTCAGTCTGACTGAAAGGGAAAATGGCACATATCTATAGCTTTATTTAGAGCTCAGGTCAAATCCAATTTTTCTCAAGCTGCAAGTTTAGACACTAAGGAACTGTTTACAGGCAGGCACTTCCCCTCTGTCACTGTAAGATAGCTTTCTCTAGTTTCAGCAGGGTAGCTTGTAACACATCTGATTACTGGAACTTTCTGCTACAGATGGAAAAGCCAGTATCTGGGAAAAAAAATTAAAGCTGGTTCTGCCAATCATATCATTGATCTCTCACTTTGAGAGATTGTTCTCAATGCTTTGAGAACACTGGCAATGTTCTATTTTCACAGCTTTGATACACCACATCCACATTTCTCTGCATTTGGTGTGCTGAGATCCAAAATTTCAGAGCTAAAAGAAGATGGAAAAGAGGGAAAATGCAAACCTATTTAGATACAATACCACCCTTTACATCAGTATTATCATCTCATGCTTAAGGGTACTCACAACACAGGATTCTGCCAAAATATTTTTTTGATTACCGTCTTGTTTAGTCTGCATTAAGAGCCTATAGCAGACAGTACTAATTATTTTAATGGATATTTGTGGAAAATAAAGTTTTCAAGGACTGTGTTATAAAGACATGATAAGGGAAGACCTCTGTCAGATCAGAAAGTTTGAAACCTCCTGCCAATCAGCAGCAGATATTCATTCATGCATTTTGTTAATGACCACAAGGATAAAGATATGGTATGTATGTGCCTTAAGAGTTTTTTACTGCAAAAAAAAAAAGGTAGGCTGAAATCTTGAAGCTGCCAACTTTTTATGTGCCTCTGAGGTGAGCAATGGCTATATGAGCTGTGCAGGATGGTCTCCTTATCACATAGTCTACAAAGGCTGATAATATCAAAGATGTCTATTTTTTTCATACAACTGCTCCTATGTCTGCTTATCCAAGAAGAATAGGCTAGCTAAGGGCAGAACTATGATTGTCTGAAATGTGATAGCAAGCACAGCTTTTCTGCTCAGGGATTCTTATTCTCCCATTTCTAAATGTTTTCTTATCATCTGGGGGGGAGCTCTGTGGCAACTACAGTAGCTGGATACAACTCGGCAGTTGCAGAAGCTAGTGCAAATATTTTGTGTGAAGTTGTTAACATAATGAATGCAAAAATAAAATGATTTTTTAAATCTTCAGGCTATTTGGAAAAATAATATACAGTGGTGCTGCTTTCTACCACCAGGGAAAGACTTTCCTTCTTAGCCATTAAGCCACAGGACTCTTTAACTGAAATACCAAAGCAGTAAAACTCCTGGGCAACATTAACTTTAAATGAGAGTTCTCATATTCCCCCAGACTTTTTGACTGACATAACAAGGACTGCAGCACTGTCACAGTGCCTGAAGCAAATGAGAATAAACAGTTAAACTAGACAAGTGCTGCTCATTAGGATAATTTATTCTGTGATCATTCTTCTGCTCTACATCTACTTTGAAACATGCAATTTTGGTACCTCCCACACTACATTTTATTCACAGTAAGAAATCTAGGAGAGAAAGGGAGGATTCAAAAACTCCAAACTGTGTATGTATCCTTTAATGGCAAAAGTCCAAGATGCATCAGTTGCTCTGTCACTGTGTGTTTCAAGTGCACCCATTTAAGAAGGAAAATAGAAACTAAACTATCACCTGTTACAGAACAGTATTTAACCCTTTATTTGGATTTATACTCCCCATCAGTTCCCAGTCTAACCTCTTACTGAAGAAAATGGACCAGTCAGAAAAACCACAGAACAACTGAGGCAGGAAGTCAGCCCTGGAGATCATTTCATCCAGCCTTCTTGCTCAAAGCAGACTCAAGCAGAGAAGGTTGTTCAGGGCTATGGCCAGTTGTGGTTTTAGTATCTCCAAGATAAAGACTCCACAAACTCCATGGGCAACCTGCTCCAGTGAAACCACCTTCACATTAAAAGTATCTTTTTCCTATGTTTATATGGAATTTCCAGTATTTCAACTTGTGTCTATTGCCTTTTGTCCTTTCACAGTGTGTCTGAGACAAGTCACCCCAAAGGCCTTGTGGACATTTGTGTCCTGCTGCTATGCCCCTCAAGTAGATACCAAACTTTGCAATTTCCTCCAGAAAAAAATCTTGGTTTGCTTAGATAATTTCTGTGTTATTCACAGGGAAGGTAGGTTTTCCTTGTATGCTTATCTAAACATTAAAACAGCAAGATGATGCAAGCAGATTTAAGAAACTTATTCTTGATCTATTATTGGATTAGAGAGGTGGTCTGTGGCACAACACGGAGCCAGTCTTGGACCTTCTCAGAAGAAAACAAACTGCTGTAAAACAGAAATCACCCTGGGGCATTAACATCTTCTACCAAGCCCATGTTTTTTGCAGAGGAAAAATCATTAGCCTAGAATAAAAGTCCCATGCCCCCTTACAACACCTTGGTGCTTGCTTATGGTGACAAGCACATACACCTCCTTCTGCAGGAGGAGTGAGCAACACTTCTGACTGTACCCCTCAGCATGATCTCTTTCATACTCTGATTGTGTGACAGAAAAAAGTGCAGAGGATGTAGGTGGTCTGAGAAAACAGATTTCTGCTTTAAGGAAGATACACTATTGCAAATTATTCTCTGTTAGCACTTGGATATAATACGCTTCAGAGAAAGAAACAGAAAACTCCTGGCTTTCAATAGAAGGGAAGTTTTCAAGGGGGAAAGAAGGAAAGAGTTTCTGTACATCAGGAATTATACATTCTGTTAAAATTCAGACCAAACACTTTCATTGCTCTTATGAATTAAGGCAGAAAAAGAACAGTTCATTGCAGGATAAAAGTCTCATTACTTTCTGAAATTTCTCTAAGCATAAGATGAAGCAGAACTTTGCAGAAGGTGGGGAAAGATAACATTAGGTTTTTTTAATTCTGAGCTGGCCATGGTGACCTTATGGGTACAAACCAGCTTAAAAGAAGTTTTACACATCATTCTAAAGCCAGAATTCTGTAGTGTTGGAAATGCTATCTACTTGGGTTAATCTGAAAGCAAAGGGATATACTTGAGAAGTGGAAAAAAAGCAGTTATTGCTTTATGAAAAATACCAGGTTGCTTTTTCCTCCACAGCACAGAAGCGGAGATGGATTGGCTGACTCAGGGATCAGGCGCTAAGCAACAAGCACTTCTCTCCAGTAAAACAGAAACACCCAATAAAAGAGCTTCAGTTCAGGAGCTGCAGTGCTGCAAAGAGCCATTCTCCTCCCAGGTGGAGCCACACAACCTCCCATATTGTGTGTTGGCAGCAGGCTCGAGGGGCCACCACTGTGTATGTAAGTGGGGCAGAGGAATGGGGCAGAGACTCCTGTGGAGTTAAAACCACTGCTTGGAGAAAATCCCTTGTTCAGAAACAATGGAGCTCTTCGTCAAAGCATTTTGATAAAATGGCACTCTGAAACAGGCATACGTGCTCCATTAACTCAAACAAACATTTCCACCACTCAGTACAAGTTTTTTAGAATACCAAATTTCATTACACATGCCAGCCAGTGTCCTTGGTTAAATACTTTCAGAGTCCTGGTATCTCCCTTTTTCTTGTGCAGAAAGGAGAACAGAGAAGAGCCAGAAGAGAAGTCAGGCCCTGGATCAAAGTTCTCCTGCATGTGACAATCCCCAGCATATTGCAGTGGTAACTCATGCTGGGTCCCCTCTGTGCAATACCTGACATAAACTTCTCTGCTGAAATGTGCTGCACTTCATCTCTTCTTTATCAAAGTGGAATAACCAAGGGACTAAATCACTTATTCTACAATAATAAAAAATAAAACTGTGCTACTGTGATTGTACCAGCTACAGGTAATGTAGCTTACTCATGTACAAACAATGCTAATACCTACAAAAGCAATGGTTCTCTATCAGGTAATAAAAGCAGGATACAATCAGGAATGATTCTACAAAATAGATAACAGAAAAAAAACCAGAATGGGGATGTGAAAGGAAATTAGGAAATGTTCTGAGATGAGAGATTTATTAGTGTATAGATCTACATCTCTAGACCATATAAAATTACATTTTCAGACCATTATATTCTATGCAGTAAGGAATAAATCTAGACTGGCAGAGCTGGACTAGATGACCTTTACAGTAACTATCTCATTTTTAAAGAATTTCCCAGCTTTGTCATGGAAAGAAATTATGACAGGCCATTTTTTCCCCTCATGGTCACAATGCAAAAGAAGGTAATAGAGAAAGTTTAAACAAAAATTTTCCACAAAAGACTCCCACTGTGCCTCATGATGGCCCATAAACCAATCTTGCCTCATCTCTAGAGGATTTTGCTTTGCTGAAATAATTAACTCTGGATTTTAGTAATAATCAGAGATTATATAGAATTAGATGTAAATTCTCCCATATTCAATACTTTCAAACTTCATTTGGGCAACCAGTTCCCCAATGAGAGCAAATTAATGGTATTAACTATTTCTTTCAAAGAGAAACAATGCAGATGTGAAAATATTCTCTTATCTGTGACAGGAATAATATACCTCAAGAACAATGCAGATATTATTCCATATAATTAAAATAACTTAGCACTCCCTCCCAAGGAGACTAAGTATACCTGTTTCACAAAATACATGCTTAAACAGAACTCAAATATAAAACCTGCATATGCACATGTGCTCTCTTCAGTCTTGAGTTCAAAGGACTGAGAGTCTGGAACTGAGAAAACAGATGTGAGATGACTCCCGAGATGACTTTACCTAAGCAGCAATGAAACAACAGAAACTATCCCTTAAATCCAAGCAAGTTGCTACCCTCTCAGCTATTACCAAGCACCTGTTTTGCTGTTCTTCTCCAACTTTTCTGCCATGGGGCAGACAAGCAGTGCTGCACATTGGCCAAGAGTTCGTCCAGTCTCCATCTCAGGAGGTGTTCAACATCCAGCTGGGCAAACCCTGAGAAGCCTTGTCTGACCTCAGAGCTTGCCCTGCTTTGAGCCAAAGACCAGAGCACAGAACCTCTTGAGGTTGCTCCCAGACTGAATTATCCTATTATCTATGCAGTTTATGCTGGTTTCTGAGGCATCTGGGTTTTGTTTTTCTGTAGCAAATTCATTAGATGCCTTTCTCTTGCTGGCGCCTTTCCTCCCCTCTGCCCAACATTTTATTTGGAATTATGACAACTGGCTACCCATTCACCCAGTTTATCACCTTTTACTGGTCCCATCATCAGTAACAGAAATTCATACCCTATTTGAATGTGGAATTTAGTACAGATCTGAATAGGATTAAGTGAAAGAGATTAACTGTAATAGCAGAGGACTAGACCCACAGGCCCCTCTATTCCTCTCCGTTGATTGCACTAGTCTAAAAATAATATAAAGCCATCTTCCATTAGCAAGGAATTTACATGCTGTTTCTGTCTTGCTTTTTCTCTCAGAAATGTAGATTTATTTTGAACCAAATTTTTACCAAACTCAGATGGAATAGCAAAAATTACCTTTGACCACAACAATTTAATAGCTATGCCAATCATTTTTCAACTGCCACAAGAAAGGCATATTTTGCTCATTGGTTAACTGTTTTACTGTATTGTTTGTTTTATATGCTACACAGTTCAATTATGACCTAGATGAAATTTCTACACAGATTTTAACAACATGAATAATATTTTTATCACTTATTTTGTGTCTGTTATATTTGTGAAGCGCTGCCTTCAAATGAAAGGATACCTACAGTACTGTTTAGATGGTTTCTTTTGGGCGTGTAGAAGCTGGCCAAGTCCTGGAACCACTATTCCAACCTGAGAATGTGAGTGAAACATGCTGCTCTCCTGTCTGAATCAAATGTACAAACCCACAAGTATCCAACTGAAAGAAGCCCCACATGTGCCAATGTGTAGGCATTCAAAGCTGCCCATGGCCAATGTGGCTGTGGGACATGATGGTGTTACCCATTGCTTCATGAAGGCAATAGGTAAAAATTTCCTATTATGTTTCTTTTCCTTATCCTACTTTTCTCTTAATTTTTTCAGCATTGTTCTTTCTAAATGTCTCTCAGAGCAAAGGGCTGTCTATACCTGAACCATAGATTAGGTTGATGGGAAATGGATAGAAGCTCATGATGCCTTCATAGCACAACTGCATTTGCTTCTCTGCATTGCATTATATGAAACATTTTACTAGCACTTTTGCCTCTGAATAGACTTTGAGTTTTAAAATAACTTCAGATTATTCTATAACTTCATAAGCCTTTTCAGCTCAGTTTTCTACTGCAATGCAGTGAGTTCCTTCCATTTCCACCCATGTGGACCTAGTTACCATCTCAGCCTTATTTCCTCATTACATGCTCACTGATGGAAAAGGGAGCAAGGAGTTGAAGTCTTACAACAAGAGAAACAAACCCCTAAGGCTGGGGTATAACCTAGAGAAGAAAGATGTAAATGTGTTAAATGCTCCAGTCATCTCCAGAGAGGCTATCCAGGTGCTTAGCTTTTAGCAGCCAAGCTTTGCTGGAGCTCCATGAACATGAAGTACTTGAGGAGAAACTCAGGCACCACAGCAGCTTAGAGTGTTGGACTTTCCTGCTGAGGCGCCCAGGAGCCTCCTCTCAGTCCAGTCTGAGACAGCTGTTTTTGAAAAGTCTAGACATCATGAGAAATTACAGTTTTTTCACTGGTGAAATTTTAACAGCATATGTTCTACTTTTGGTAAAGACCTGTATTTTCCTGCCTTTACAGTAGAAGCTAGAGTGTGCACAATTAAATTTAGACTGTAAAGGGCTAACTTGCAACAAAGCAGTGAAGAAATTATTTTTAAAATAATTTCTTACTGTGGTAATTAGAGACTGAAATTTTTCACAACTATTTCTAAAACTGTTCATTATGTTTATTTAATTTCTGGACAGTTACCTGAAATTCAGTGCACTTTCTTAACAGGGAATATAAAATTGCCAATGGTTTTTAACTGGAAGACAACTATAATTTTTTTACATTACATAATTCTTAGATTTTCAAAAGAGAGTTTAAGATTTCCTTTGCGGATAATTAAAGCACATAAGTCTGTAATCTATCTGCAAGTTTCAGCATTATTTTAATACATATATTTAAATGGAGATGAAAGACCACAGCAAAGAAATAACACTAATTCAAATATTAACCAAATTTATGGAGATTCTATTGGAAAATATTTTTTACAATGCACTTAGGTTAAACTGGACTTTGATACCAACTGCTAGATTTTTATTCTATAACAATTACATGTCTAACTATAGATTGTTGTGAAAAAAGGGAGGAGGAAAAGAAAAAGGGAGCCTTGCTATTTAATTACTGCCATAGTTGGACTCCAGACATTTTTAAGAAGAAAATTTTTAAGAAAAAAACCAACTCCATCTGTTGTAATGGTACAATGACATTCAAAATTTCAGACACCTACCTAAAATCTGTGCAACTGATTTTTAATTTGTTCTCTACAAATTTTTTGTTTATTTACAAATATCCATAACTAAAAAAATTAACTGAACAGAAATTCTTTAAATACTGTGATATCTACAATTAAAGGAAACTGCTAGTTTTTCAGTGGGGTAGTTTTGTTAGGGCTGGATTTTTTAGTAAATCATTCTACACTATTTAATGTTTTTTAGATGCCATTTTTATAAAGAAGATTTTTGTGATAAGTTGATGGATGGCTTGCACATAAGTTTATTAGGAAACTGTATGCACATGTTCTGCACTTCAAAAAATGCTAGTTATTGGGTACTATGATTAAAGGTTTTATATATACATGCATATTTGATTCAAGAATTTTCATCAAAAACGATGTAGTTTTTCACTTTTTAATTCCTTTCAGCCTTTCTGCAGAAAGGAACAGGAGAAGGGAAAATCAACCACTTAAGTAGAGTTAGACCTGAAGTTTTCAACATTATAAGTTTTTTTGTGAATTCTCTGAATTGATAACACCTAAATATCCATATTTTGAATTCAACTTTTAGAAAGCATTTTCCTGTATTTTTTCTGGAGGGGTCTGGAGGGGAAAGAAACACCTGGAAATATGCATGATTTAAGTAGAAATTATTTTGGCTAAAAGTTACTCTCTCTCCTTTCCAATTTATATTATTAGCTAAAAACTGACTTTTGCAATAGGTCCACAAACAAATCTTCTTCACTTGAAGTATTCTCAACAAGATCACTGTTGCAGCCAGCTGACGCTTGCCTGGCCAAGCTGATGCTGCCCCACCAGCTCTGCTGAGAAAACCCAAGGAGCTGACCTGGAACAGCCCCCTTGGGAGGACTGGAGGGAGGAAGAGCCCAAACTGAACCCTGCTCGCGCCCCTGTCCAGCTGCCTCACTGGCAGAGTAGAGAAAGGAGAGTGCCTGGCTCTCCATGGGTGCTCACTGCAGCAGGTATTGCTGTTAATTATGTGATTAAGAGTCATAAGGCTGCATTTCAACCACATGGATGGTTACACATTGCTAAAGAGGAAAAAAAAGAAGTTGACCAAAGTTGCACCAACTTAATTCAATTTGCAGCACAACTACTCCAGCTGCTGATAGCTTTTATTTTATTTTTCCCTTATTAAAAGTAGAACTGGAACATTAAAGGTAGTGCATGTGTACATATCTACACATGTAAATTCAGCAAAATCCTAATGGTACAAAACTTTGATTTATCTCCTCAACCCATTACTGAGCGACCTGTTTCAAATGTATGAACTTCAAGCAGCACATTTTGCTACTAAACTTACCTTATTTTCAAATGCAAATAAAATAACTAAGAAAACTCTAATATTAATTAAACAATTTTAAATAGTCTGGTTATCACAGCATAGTGAGAAGCTGTTATTTTTCTGTCACTTTTCCTACAAGAGAGTCACCATATCTTGGTAAGAACGCAAGAACAAGTGAGCATACATCCACTGGAAAAGGCAGAGGGAGAATGGGAGGCAGGGAGGGAGAAGAAACAAGGTCAATAATGTAAGTTTATCTGTGTAGGTTACAGCCTATTGTATACAGCAGGGAGTTATGCAAGAAAAAGCAATCTCACTTACTACCACAAACAATAGCCTGTAAGCTTTTCTTCACATTGCAATGCTGCTTCTAGGCTAAGGAAAAGTTGTATTGATCTAGTTAGCAGCAAATTATTATTAACCTGACATTGAACTTCTTTTGACTCATGACTCTACCTTCCTCCTAAATAACCACATTATTTTCCTTCAACAAAACCAAAGCAAAACACACCAAGAAAATTCCTTTACAGAAAACATAATGAACTTGAGAAACTACAATATGTCAGAGTTTTCATCTCTTGTGCCCCAAAAGTTCAAGACAAAATGCATTGTTCTCTACCTACAGAAATAGATCACATTGAACATCTGCTTGCACATCAGATTAGCAACAGCTCAACCAGTTTGCCTCAGCTTAATAAAAACATTAACACTCTGTGTTGGCTTCTTTTACAATATTGAGGAAGAAAAATAGAATGCAAGAACAACAACTTGTCTAGAAATCAACGTAACACCCAAAACAGTTTCTAGCATGGGAAAAAAACCAAAGCAGTGCAGAAAATTTACATATGAGGATTCAGAAACACCAGAAGAGGATACAAGAGATGTTTAGTTCACAGACACAACAAAAATTAGTTTTTGCTTTTCTATGGTATCAGCTATCACATTGGTTACTTTCTCTGGACACAAGCAAACCCTGTTCACTTTTCAAGGCTGCAACTGAAATGCACCCTTGACAGACAGTTTTGATTGCAATGGCAGGTCAATAATACACACAAAACTTTTGAAACCAGTGTTTTTATGCAAGTTTAGTATCCTGACAGTGAGAAAAATGCTAGACTGCCACAATCTTGTGATCACTTTAGAATATAAAAATTTGAATCTGCTGGCATTTTACAGAACAGCTTTTAGCAAATAACAACCAGGCACTTCTACATTACCATGGTAATTTTTTTTAACACCATCCACTTTGTTTACAGCACAAAAAATAATACCATTTCTGCTGTGGAAATTTAATTCAGCAGTGTAGTTTTTTGATCAAAGATTTTTCTTTTCTGTAGAGCCATACATAAAAGCAGCAGAAGGAGCTGAAGTCAGCATAATTGTAAAAGCTGCTTTTCTGAAGAAAAGCTTCACGGTAAAAAGGTAATCAACCTGCTCACGTCAATGGTTGCAAAATCCAAAAGGAAAGAGGCCTGGAATTGTAAAGGGAATTCATCATTAACTAGTGGGATGCATTTTAGTCCAAAATTATTTAACATTTATATCAATAGAGTCAAAAAAGAATGAAAACATCATTGAATAAAGGTAACACAGAATCAAAGACCAGTGAATGACACAAAACCTGACTGCTGAGTGAGCAGCATGGCTTTTACTCCAGGGAATTCAGTAAAAGGGAAAAGAAAATCGAAGGAAAAAAAAAAAGAAGAAGTTAAATGTGCATGCTTTCTATTTCACAGAATACACACATTAAAAACATAATTTCAGAACAAGGAGACCCCACACCAGACCCCAGATTCCTGGAGCTTCAATACTCCTTTGTTATGGACTTGGGAATCATGGGGGCCCAGTTTAAGGGTTTACTCTCACATATTTCATACTTAGGATTGCTTCAGAGACATGGATTATTCAGCAAGCATACTCAAGAAGTTACATGTTTCATCATGACCAACCATATACAATATTACTGTATTTAAGAACAAAGAATGCAAGACAAAAGCTTTTAGATTGGGAATATACGTCTTGCAGATAAGTGATTTGAAATAATATCATTACAGAAAAAATAAAACTAAAACCAAGTAACAAACATACTCTCATTCCAAGGCTATGCTTAAAAGCAGTAATCAGTCCTTTAAGCATTTAATAGAGAAGTAGTGAACAGGAATGCCTATGTAACCTTTCCATGCAGCTCCTGGAAATTTATGTGCTATGCTGACATATATACTTTAGAAAGGATGCTTAAGATAGTTCAGGATTAGATATAAAGATGTGAAAGAATTTTGACAATGAGGAAAGGATGTGAAAACACAATCTTTGAAGAAAAACCTAAGATTCTCACTATAACTCTTGCAAGCAAGAGGAGTCTACAAAATTATTTATGATTATAATCTGTAAAATCCTATATTGAGGGGTAAATTTGGTAACAAAAGATGTTTAAATCCAGAGGATAATGGTACATTTAAAATTATGGTTGGACATAGAAGCCAGGTAAACACAGGCTAACAGATGAATACTCTAAACAACAAGAGCAATGAGGGACTGGAGCTATTTAACAAGCCTGGTGGAGTGTTCTTTAGCACTGGGACCTTATGCAAACAATTGAGGCACTACAGATTCAAATTCAACTAAAGCCACGTGGTAGAAGCTGCTCTTTACTTTAGGAAAATCTACTGGCTTGTGGTATGCACAGCACAGAGTCACAGTATTCTCTCTTCCCCTGATAATTCTAGCACAATGAAAACATTGACTTCTGAAAAAAAACCCAGACCAAACCAAACAAGAACCTCCAGCTCTTTCACTACTATCAGGGTAGTTCTTTTACACTCAACTCATGCATATCCAGAGGCTTCCATTTACAAATAATCTGAAATCTTGGAAAAACTAGGCAGCTACTGATTGTAAAAAGAAAATTGTAATAGGACAGCCACTCTTTTAGTGATCTTTAAGATGCAATTTGAGCATAAAGTATGTTTTCATTGCCTGATTTGTTATCTACAGATTAATAAAATTTTACTGCAAACAGATACAAGTTCCTGGTGTGTTATCTGTACTCCCCCATTCTTTGTCTGCTCACTGCACTGTTTATTTAAGATTGGAAGAAAAGTTCTGGCCAATTTATAACTAAACCTTTGACTCTGCTATGTGGCAAAAGATGTATGCACCAGAATACTTGGGTGTCATTACCACTAAATAGAAACTCTGAAACTGCATAGCAGCCAGCTTCCAGAGGCAGCATCAGCAATATTCAGCTGCAGAGCGCTGTAAATGCTTTGTGAAGGGCTCCTTTCCATTTCCCATTTCTTGGACAAATCAATAGTCCAAGATTCCTTTTTCTGTTTACTTCAAGCATTTTGCTCCATAGCCAGTTAGCAAATCAATAGTGATTTGTATTCTAAAGAATGGATAACCTTTATTTATTTTTATAAAGGAATAAGCTGCAGCTAAACTTTCAAATAGATGCTGAAGATTTAATGGCATTACAGGGAGAGATCCTTTGATGATAATGATGCACAAGAAGAATTAACTGGTACTGGTGGAATTTGGGGTGGTAACATTTCAAGTGCTTTGTGGATGGATATCCAAAGTAAATGAAAAATGCTTGTTGTCAATTCTATGCTTGCTGTTGCTCATTAACTTCCAAACCAGGGCTTTGAGAATGCACCAGTTCCTGTGTATGTCATTTATTTTTGTACAGATTTTGGAAACTAGACTTACTATGTGATAGAGGTAACCAAAAGAAAAAAAAAAAAAAAAAGATTTTAGGACTGCATAGTGTCAGGAATTTAACATATACTGAGAAACAAATGTCATTGAGAGATGAGTATTCTCTTGATATATGGAAAGTGCTATGAGGTGAATGTCTTATCACATCTAAAATATGTTGTGATCTTCTAACTCCATTTTTTGGACACACTTACAAATGAGAAAGTTACTGCAATTTTCCTTTTGCATCCTATTCAGCAGAACTGCTACCTTCACATTTATACCTGCATTCCTGAGGGCTGTATATTAAAAACAGTTAAATGCATTAGAGTTCCTCTTACCTCAAAGGAAAACAAACACCTCCCACAAGTTGTCCTGTCATTATCAGGCCTTCCAAGTACCTGCAGTAAAGGGGTTGTCTAACAACACTTAGCATATTGCAGTGATAGAGATGCTGGGAAGAAGGTATCTAGCCAGTCAGGAAACTGCTGCTGCTTCCCTTTCCATCAGCAGCAAGTCAGTCAAGGTAGAGATAACACACTGCATTTCAAAAGTGCCATTTTCTAATACAGGAAATAAAATAATGCTGTCCATCCTTCATCTTAACAGCAAAATCAAGAATTCTAAACTATTTCTTTGAGACCTAGTTATTGTCTGAAGAATATAAATCAGTGCAACAGCAGCAGTCCAGAGAAGGTTTGAACAACACTATTAAACCAAGACTGTCTCTTACCACAAGCACAGAGCAATGACTTTGGTTAATGCCATTTTTACTCACATGGTACAAAGCAGTTTCTGGTCCAGGCGTGCCCATGACTTCTTGTCTCAATGACTCCATTTGTAAACTAGGCAACAGCGAGTAATGACTTGGACTACTACTCTTGTCTCCCTTCTTTTTGGACTTTTTCCCAGTATCCTTTTTGCTATTCCTTTGAAACATGTAGTCTTCTTGACCTATTTTCTCATTGCTCATATAGCGAAGCAATGAATTTTCTGTTGGAACAATGCAAAACATCATTGTGAACTGTTACATGCATGTAAATCCTGCTTCCAGAACAGGCAATATTCTTGCTAAGACCTACTGCCAATTTTAACTCTTTAGGACTATTTCATTAACAAAACTCATATGCTTCTTTGGTTCAGATATAATAAGAAAGCAAACTTTTGGAAGGGAAAATTCATGACTCTTACAGTTTCCTGGTATATTTTAAATAAAGGAAACAAAATATAAAAAAAGATGCACATCAATAGATTTTGTTTCGGAGTCTTAAAAAAATGAGCAATGATGGAACTATGATAATTTTTGGGGTTTTGCTACTTTTTTACCAGGAGCCATAATTAATACAAAGGTCAGTGGCACCACACATTTTAAAGTAATTTGTACTCAACATTCTCACTGGAGATCATTCACCATATCATACATATTTTCCCTGAATATTCTTCCAGCATGAACCAACTTGTAGCTGACCCAGAAGCAATGTCTGTCAATTTAGGAAACCTCAGCAGATTTCTTTTTCACAAGATTGTCTGTCTTTCCTTGCATTAATGTGAACTTCTAGTACTCACAACCTCCTGTGGCAAGAAGTTCTTCAGCTTGAACATGAACTGCAACAGCTCATTTTCTTTTTATCCAGCATCTGACAGAGATATTTGACCTCTTTGCTCTTGTTTCAGATTAAACACTGACAAACTTATTTCCTTACTTCACGCTACACAAGCTTTTATAAACCTTTATTATGTCCTGCTCCCAAACTGATAATGGCCAGCCTTTGTAACTGACCCCAGTTTAGAAGTCAGTTCAGGCATCTGATTAATTTTTGTTGCCTCCTAAACCACCTTGAATTCAATTGTATTCTTCTTAAGGGATTAAGAGACTGGAATTGCACACACATAGCATGAGCAACAACTGACACAGCAGCATGAGAATGCTTCTAAATTTGGTCTCGTATTTTTTCCTAATAATTCCTAAGTGTTTCCTTTTTTGATCCCTACTGAATAGTTAGTTAATGTTTTTAAAGAAATAGCTATCATTACTGTAACATCTTGTTCCTGGCTGACAACAGCAATTTCGGAGGTCATAATTTTGTATGTGGAGTTATGCATCCAAGCCTCACAACCCAGAAGAACTTATCCCCTTTGATTTTGAAGTAAATCCCATTCTGCTCTAGAATGTTTTCCAACCAACTTCCTCAATCCTAAAATAGACTATATAATAAAATATAAAAAAAAAAACCAAAACAGATTCACAAACATATATAGCTAAGCAAGAAGCAAAATGATGTTGAAATATATAGCTTAAAGCAATATAAACCCATAATGCCTTGATAAGATGTGTGTTCAGATTACTTACCTCTCCTAGTATCTCTTTTTATTTTATTGGGGTCTTCATAATCTCCCACCCAGTTATATTCAACTGGCATAGAAATAGGCCTCAGCTTCCCTGGAAACAGAGGAAAAAATTGAGATCATGCACCATAAGGCAGCATTACCCAACATTCTTTAGAAGAAAGAACAAATTATGTGCTAAGCTGCTATTCTACAGGGTTGCTTACGAAAGAGGATCCAGAGTTGCCTCTGAACAAGAGGTTAAGACAGGAGTTCTGCTTTCTTTAACAGAAAAGAAGCAGCTAAGTATTTAATGGATTTTTTTTTTAAGTTTAGAAAATAAATCCAGTGCCCTACCAAATCATCAGTGGAGTGACGTCTGACACTGCCAAACGCTTTCAAATTACTTCAGTTTTCACTGAGCAGTATCTATTTCTTATTCTGAAGGCCCCTGGCACACACATGGGAGAACTGTTTTAAAGCACATGGGAATTGTTGGTGACAGAAACTTGTGCATATCACTGAAGTACCTTCACAAATAGCATATTTGCTGGTGGGCTTACAAGGTCCATGAGTGATTAAGTGAGAAAGGAAGTAGAAAACCTCTACATGTAATTTCTTTTGTAGCATTTCATCCACAGAAAGCAAAGTACATTATTATTGCTAAATTCACTTTGACTTCAGACAGCAATAAAAAGAATAGCTGAAGACTAACCTATCTCTTAAATTTTGATTGGAAGCATCTGAATTGATTTTAGAAAATGCTGTAAACTATGATCTCTGTTTAAGGATTGCACATATATATCTGGAAATCAGTGAAATCAGTGTGCTATGGAACTTAGTGGGGGCCACTTAGAGTGGTCTGAATTCTTTAGCAAGTTTAATAGTGTATTGAAACAAAGCGTAGGAAAATAATGTCTTGAAACAAAACAGAGAAGTATAGCATATACCATATTATCTGAGAGACTGAAAACAAAACGTTTTCCCAACAAGATCAGCCCGTGCTCTTTTTAAATCAATCTACCAGTCACAAATCCAAAAAGCAAGTTAACAGCTTGATTTTAAAAGTAGCAAAGCTTGAAGTAAAAACTTCAAAAGTCCTGTAAATTATTTTAGTAGAAAATCCCTACATGAAAGTCTTACTCCACATTTTTGAGGTTAAATCCATGATAGACTGAAAAAAAAAGACATGTTTATAATGAAAACAAATATTCAAACATGTCCATCTCCCTGGTGAAGTACTGTGTCCATGGAAAACACACCAATACCATGCAGGCAGCATAATGGTACAAGTTTTTATCATCTTAAAAAAAAAAATATTGACAAAAAAGTTGTATGTTCTGTTCAGACCACAGGATCAGGTCACAAATACTTCACTACTCAGGAAAATCACATATATTTTAAACTTTTCTCTTATCATTCATTTTACTATTTAGGGACACGTATTTAAGTCTGATTGAAGTTGGTGAGATTTAGTGCACACAGTCATTTCCTGAGCAGGGATGTATTTGGCTCATGTTTACTTGATCAGAAACAGCTCTCAACAGCTTCTTTTTCTAGAAAATAACACCTTCTTTTCTTTGTGAAGCTAAACACACAGTATCTTATTAATAGGAACTGCACACTTAATAAAATAGAAAAGCTACAAAATTGATTGTTAAAATCTGATTGTTATCAAAAGTAACAAATTTTCTGAAAACCTTCAGTTGTTCAAACTACCTGCTTTTGTGTCTGGCATTAAAACTGCAATGATCAAATTTGTTTTTTTCCTTAAACTCAAGTTTCATTTGCTTGTTTCCTCTCCTAACATCCTTGTTTTTACATCCTTATGGATTCCCTAATCTCTTTTCCATTGGGAGGACACTCAGGAACATTTTTATCTTGCATGTGAACAGAAGCTTTCCAAGGCCAATTAGCAGCAACTATGGAAGATCTCAAAGCCAGTAAGAGCATGAAAGAGAAATATCTTTCTTAAAGTTGTCAAAATGCCAAAAGAGTCCAATAAAATATTACAGAGGGCCTTATTACCCTCTCATGAAGGAGAACTGAGAAATTTTTTGTAAAAAAATTGACACATCACAAAATTAATGGTAAGTACATATTGAAAATAACTATTTCCCTAGGCCTGGGAGCTCTCTCTGACCTTCTTTAATGGGTGACCATAAGCCAGAAGAGTGTTATTGTAATTTTCGATATTTCTGTGAAAGCCTACAGTCATGCCTACCCACAAACCTTATGTTAACAAATGCCATGTGGGAAACTTTAGAATTTAATGCTGAAATGGTAATATTTTTAGAAAATAAACTTAAATGAAAATGGACTTGACAATTCATTAAAAATGGACTTGAATTCATTAAAAAAGTGAGATCAAAATGAAAGACTGTAAAACAAATGTGTTAAATAATGACTGATTTTCAGTGGAATATTTGATCCATGTCTTTATGACCCTTTCTGCTAACAGAAAAAAAAAAAGGCTAAAAAAGCTATCTCATAACAAAATTATGGATTCAGCAATCCTTGAAGAAGAAATGTATTCTTCACTCTCAACCACCAGTATTAAAATTTAATGTCTGGAACAGTGAGTACATCTCTGTTAATGGAACTGACTGCAGCCACCAATTGTAATATTTGAAATACTGGAGTAATAAAATTGATACATCCATTTTCAAAACATAGCAGTTATTTTGAACAGAATGGGCATGGTTAGAAAACACTTGGAAATCAAAAGGATACTGAAGATTTTTCAGCAGGATGGTGTACTTGTGTAGAAAGAGTGCTTTTTGTGAAAATGCAATCTTTCATGTTGTGCAAGCACATTGCTCCAGGTCCTGAGGATACTTTACACAGCTCAAGTTCAATTTATATCAAGGTTCCCAGGTGATTTTGGGGCTTGGCTGCATGAGGTACTGAATCTATGCATCCTCATAATTTACATCTATTTTCTTCACAAAGGGATATGATTACAGGATTGTTACAATGACTCTAACATACAGCTTGTGTTCACTTTTAAAGCTGAAGTAACACAGCAAGTAGGTTGAAAAAATACTTAAGTGTGTGCTCAACTAATACTATAATAGTCAAAACACCTTTTTTAAACATGAGATTTCCTCTTCATTTGCTTCTATAGCCTAACAACTCTATGTCTGTGCAATTTTACACTTGACAACAGAAAACCAGTTCTCCCAGTCCAAAGCTAAACAAGTTACCATACAAGGTAAAGGAAGAGTTCCAGCAGTTTCATGGGTAAAATAAGCTAGAGTACAAGGGTTTGAGCATCAGAACTCTTACCAGAAATTGCTCCTGAATTCTCATCCTGAATAAGCCAAAATCCAAGATATGGCTGTAGCACAAATACACATGCATGTTTACATGCAAAATTCCGTCTTGAACAACCTATGATCTCAAATAATGAGGAACTGCTATATGTAAAAAGTCATCACTTGCAATATAGGAATACAGTTAGGTTAATACAGTATTACCAAAAAAAGACCACTCATCAGCCATACTTCAATTCTGGGACTGAAGAAAAATTACAGAGTTTTATAGAGCAGTGCAGCATGAAAGCAGCATGTCATCTCTTGTTAAATCTGAAAGGGTTTGATTGTTATTATACCTATAAAAATTTTTCCAAAGCTGAATTCCAAAGCTTATTCAAGTCTTGCCCTTACAATGAGAGAAAATTTCCACTCTGTATTTTTAGTAAAAAAAATATGAGCTTCTGGTATGTGCTTTTTTCAATAAAATGAAGCTGAAACATAGTCTGTAAAATGAAACTGATAGCAAAAATATATATTCAGAAAAACCATCCATTTTAAACTGGACTTACCTATCATAGTAAATATTTTTCTTTCCTATAACAGAATAAGCTCTTGGGCTGAAAATAGACTAAAGTAGTATTGAATTCTCAGCAAAATCAATGGTCACCAGAAATATTTTCATGGTTAAAAACAAAAGCAGATGCATGAAAATCCTAAAATCAACAAATGGTGATTATCTTTATGAGATCAATGCTGTACCATATGTTGGTGTGCTCTCTCTCCTCCCAGGACCACTTGTTCTTCCTTTCTCATACTCATAGCAGTACAAAACTGCATCTTCTTCAACCACATTAAAGCGTTTCCGATATTCTTGGTCCAGAAATGAGTTTGGAGATTCAGATCCTGTATGAACTGGTTTCCCCACTATATGTCTGCCAACATCGTCACAAGGGAGATTACCCTTTTCATCCCTTTAGTTAAAAAGAAAAAATTTAATATATTGAGATAAGACACTGAGTTTTTTTTTTTTTTTTTTATACTGTGAATATTGCAATAAACATGGGCCTATGTCAATATTTCATATGCTGGAACAGATGAAATCCACCCCACATCAGGATCACACAGCATATATGCATATGTATGCATTTATATGCCAGTTACCTCACACATTTCTGTTTGTTCAGCTCTTTACTGATTTATCCATCTCATTGACTTCTCTTGAAAAGTATTATAGAAATAAAATTGATGTGCAGTTACTCTGTTAATTTTTCTTGTTTTTTTTTCTGAAATCCACCTAGCACTTTGTGATTTCACCAGAGGAATAACGTTGGCCTTACATTTTTACACTTGCATTTTTAAATACATCAGATACTTTTAAGACATGGCTACATGACAAGCATCAGCAAACTGAATTTGGCTCCTTACCACTTCATCCCAGATGAAGAAGATCCAGGCACAGAAGATGTACAGGCACCTGACATAGTTCTGCACAATCATTTCAGGTCTAGAAGTTGTATAGGCACATCCATGCAGTTTTACATACAGTGTGCAGCACCTGCTTACCAGCTGCTACCCCAGGACAGTGCTCACTTTGCACTTTCTGTCAGATCCCCATGATCTTTTTGCTTTCCTCTACCCCTGACCCACTCTTTGAAAAGGAAACTACTCAAAGACATCAAACAAGAGAGAAAGTAGTGCTGGGTTAGGAGTCCTTTCTTGCACTAGATGATCCAGAACTCATCTAGTAAATGTGCTGCTAGAACTGCCAGGAGATGGCTGCAAAAGACCTGATCAGGCAGTTATTTCTGGGCAGCAAAATGAAGGTAGTACTCAGGAGAGAAGTAGGTATTCAAGAGGTAATCAAGAGACAAGCTGGGCCATATGCTCTTGTTGGAGTCCTTCAGCTCCTGTGAACTTCCATGTGAGTTCCAAGCTGGCCAGCACGCTGACCCCTATTTCACCTGGCACTCTGAGGACCAAGCAAAGCCTCCTCATGGCACCCAGGCAGCCATGAAGGATGAGAAAAGGCCATCCTGCCTCGGTGTGACAGTGCAGCATCACAAACCCGCACTGATCACTACACACTCACTTTGGCCAAGCTGCTTTCCTAGAGCAGGCATGGTGTTGGCTTAGTGAGGGAGGCTGGTGCAGCCTAACAGAAGGGCTCTGTGCTGACAGAGCAGGGGAGCCCAGCAGGTAACACGATGGAGACTGACATAAACCAGCCAGATGCTAATTGATGCTGCAACCTCCGTCAGGGGCTGGCCCAAGGAAGGCGCCGCAGCCTGACCTGGAGGGATCTTTACTGCAAGCATGGAGTTAATGCAGAGCCATCAGGCAAACACCCTTTGCCACAGCCCTCTAGAGATCAGGGCTCCAGTTCCCATCCCCACAGGTACTTGATAAATATGAGCAGGCACTAACACACAACCAGCACTCCTAAGCAACCAGCACATGGAAGGTGTTGGTCCTTTTTTGTCATGCCATCCATGAGAGGATGTGTCAGCAGCTGTACTGCCAGTGGGTATCATCACCAAGGCTTTGGGTTTTACAATTTACATCAAAATATCAAGTCTATTCCTCTATTCCAGTAACAAAAGGAGGCTTGATTGTTTGCTTTTCTTCCTTTGGAATGGCAACAACAAGCTGAGAAACAGATGTTGAGCAGTTTGATAATACCCCAAATACACACATGATTTAATATAATTAATCATAGGCAAAAAACCTGATGAAATGCCCAAACAAATTATTCATGCCCAAACACTGCACCCTATGTGACAGGTGAAATCAAGAATAGTCCATTTGGATTAAGCTGATGAAAAAATTCAAATGTACCAAGCTTAATCTCTCTACAAGATTACAGATTGTACTAATATGTATCATAAGATTTAATCTGAATTGATCCAAACTACTGCATTATCATCATGATTTAAGAGATGTTATTAAAAATAATCAAAATTCGTTTGGAAGTTCACAATTTCTAGAGCAGAACTCAAAAACTGAAGAGTAGTAAATGTTTAGCAAAAATACTTTAAAAATGAGGATGCACTTCTTATCAAATAAAAATATTGTGACAGTAAACATAATCAGTATCAGGAGCACTAGGTTTTTACCATATGACTACTGCATTCAAATAGAAACACACCTAAGATTACTCTTTGGTTGGGTTTTTCTCTCCCCTGGCTTTTTTTATGTTAATGGGCTAGAATTAAATACTTGGCTCTTTTCTGTAAATTTTCTGAAAACCATGTCCTTAAAATATTTATGCGAGCATAACAAAGAATTGTTATCAGGGAGGTAAAATATGTATTAGATTACTGTGCACAATTCAAGTGTCATGACTAAGAATGTTCTCATTTAATCTAAAGAGAAAAAATAGTTATAGTAAACTAGAGTATGTGTTAGTTCAACTGGGTTATACGTGTCACATTTGAGATAATTATTTTTTCCTCTGAGAATCAGAAACCAAGCCAGGTACAGATGAGACAAGGATAAGGAAGGAACATGAGACACAGCTTAAGGCTTCACAAAAGGCTTTGGACATCCTCATGAAGTCAAAATCACACTTGTGCCCTGCAAGGTTTTTCATATCCCTGAAGATTAAGAATTTATCATAGAATCTCAACTCCTCCTCCCCAGTAGGCAATTTAACTTGCCATACACCTCATTCTTGGACAAAACCCTGGAAAGTCCTGTCAGTATCAGGTCATACATCTTATTAACTGGCTAGAGGAGTTGCTGAAAAGAAAGTGTAAGAAAAACTCAGCTACAAGAAAACTCAGGTGCAAGAAAGAACATGCTGCCCTTATAACCTTTCCAAGAAATGTAACTAAAAGCAAAGCAAGAATTAATTTAAAAATACATTAACTGGACATATGATAACCTGTGTCTAAGATTATGGAAGCTTTAGGAATTCTGATTCCTCTTAAATACAATCCTAAAACTCTGGGCAGCCACTTTTTGCACTATTTGTAGGCCATAATTCTCTCAGAGTTTCAGGAATGCAACATCTGTGTACATTATGGAAATATACTGAATCATTTGTGGTTGTGTAAAGGTAGGCTAATGAATCTGCAAGGAGGATCTGCTGCTCTTCTGGCTCAGCAAGTCCAGAGACCTAGGAGAGATGAAAATGCCTGCTCCAGGTGGCAGGTCAGAGTATCAGCTATACTGACAGGGAACAGCATGGTCACTGCACAGTCTGGCAGAGTGGCCACACTAGAACACAAACCCGAAATCTGCTCTAATATCAGAAAAAGAAAATGCTATGGCAGGACTAAACAGTGCTGTTGCTGGAGTTGAAAAGTTTCTTACATTTAACTCGGACTCCCTTGCTGCATTATGATTACTGGGCAAGAGGAATAATATGAGCTCCTTTCCTAGTTACAGATTCAGGGTTTCAGGTAACTTATGCTCTTCTGAATGAGGTTGAGACTGTTGCAGTCAATTGATTACCCCATATTTGAGAACACAGGGTAGTGAACCTTCTTTTCTGAAGGCTACTGTCCATTTTGCAGACAAGATACCGATTCAGAATATTCTGGGTCTGATTCAAAACATCTACCCTTAATAACCAATTTACCTGCAAAATACATTATTAATACAGTATTATCTACAGGGCAGACTAATAAATAGGTAAGAACAGAATGGTCAGTTACTTCACAAACATTTTTTTTATCAAATTGTACTGTGAAATAGTCTTTTTTACCTTGGAACATAAGGTTCTGTTGGAGGAGGGGGTATGTAGAGATCCTGAAGGGCAGAGCTGTCTCTTTTTGTAGGTGTGCTGATAGTGCTGGATGGAGTAGCAACACTGCTTGTAGGGCTTCTAGGAATAAGAGGCTGGTTCAAAAGAGAGAGAGAAATAATCAAGATTATCCTCATATATTACACATTTTTATTTGTAAAAGCCAAAACCAGAATATAGTTCAGAAAGCTAAAGAAATAGCAGTTCTAATGTTCTGTGTGCTTTTAAACTGACTAAAAAACCACTCATGCTAAGAGGACTGATCTACAAATGGACATGTATTGTGCTTATAAAATTGACTCCCCTGATTTCATCTTTTTTGCTTTAGCACAGGAAGTTTATTGCCAATGCTCATAGAATTAGTTATCACTAGAGCTACTGGTGAAATCTTAACTAGTAAATAACATACAGAATCCACTTAATTCCTTAAATAAACTAACATTGTAAAGAAAAAGTCTAGTGTTTACAGCAAAAGGTGCATAAGTAGGCATTAAATTGAATGTCAAGTCCTTCCATCTGCTCTACAGCTTAAGAATTAACTGTAAAAGCTTCAGCTTATGCCTGCAGATGCTGTTGAATCAGGTACTGCATCCTCAGAGCACACACTCTATGAGAGAATCAACTGGAGATTATTATTGTTCTTCATTCCCCTGGGCACACTTCTCACAAAGTGATGTTTACTCACAGGTAAATAAACTGTACCCTCCCTGCAAAATAATCATGCATTCTAGCTACCATTCCAATCCAGACAGGATCCTTCCTCTTAATCACATTTTTTCACAAGATTTTCACAAGATTTTCTAAGTCTCTATATAGATGCAGAAAAATCAAATGAGAAGAAAACTTTGATTGGTTTAGTCTACTTAATAACATGGCTGTCTAAACTCAGGCAGAAGAAAAAGAAAGAGCAGAACAGCAAGTACAAGAGTATCTTCATACACCCAAAAAAGAATCTAATATTAAAATAAACAGAGTTTTGCTTCAAAAGAGATTTTTCTCCTCCATCTTTTTGGAAGTTTACTCCTTGAAGAAAGAAGTGCTGGGATTGAAGAGAGTTCACTATACCTACAATTTCTGACCTTAGTAACTACTTAAAGACACAAACATTTCACATTTTATAGATGGCAGAGAATCTCTAAATGTGGACTGAATGGGTGCATAGAAAGATCCTTCTCCCAGTACTATTACCAATACTTTATGACAGACCAAAAGGGTATTCCTGTGCAGAATAATAAATTATCTTATTATTTCTAGATATTAATCTTGACACTATAGCAGAAAACCCAAAAAGTTTAAAGCAGGATCATTGCCAAAATGCTGGCCTTTCATCAGCTAGTGATAAGCGATACCAATCTCTGCCTATCAAGCTAAGGCCCCACCACTGTGTTACTTTTTTACAATCTGTACGTAGGAACAACAAATATCACTGAGGAAATCTCATCCTTTAGCCAGTTACTGCCTCATTTTTGGAACAGAACTGTGTTAGGTGCTATGTAGCCCTAACATAATAATGGCTCAAAATTTGTTTGTTAAAACTTTGCAAGTCCACCTTTAGAGCAACAGCTATAAACTGACACAAGTTTTCTGGTTTTGAATGTTCAAAATCTGTCTCCTATAAACAGTGATACTGCTTAACTCTTCCATTGCTCATTAGAGTTAATG
The DNA here is from genome assembly GCA_013397555.1 of Urocynchramus pylzowi. Classification (NCBI taxonomy): domain Eukaryota; kingdom Metazoa; phylum Chordata; class Aves; order Passeriformes; family Fringillidae; genus Urocynchramus; species Urocynchramus pylzowi. The sequence goes on from VZRH01007150.1 coordinate 1,491,261, forward strand.
TGAGTATCCTACAGCCAGGCCAAAGAAAGACTGCCAGTATTCACAGGAAGAAAGGGAGAAAGACACACACAAAAAACCAGACAGGTAAAAGACTTCACAACCACTAAAAACAAGACAAGTCTGCAAAAATCAGAATAAAAGTGGTGGCAAAAACAGGTCAAAAAACCCCAAAATAGCCCAAAACAATAAAGAACACCCTAAACATCCCCCCTCCCTCTTTCAGAGATACAAAAATTTTTTCCTTTACATTTTTATCTATGACACTGTAGCCATAGATGTTTTTGAACCACTCATTTTGAACCACTAATACAACAGTGTTTGTTACCTTTCTGATACCCTGCACTTCTGTAACAAGAACACTTAGTGGCTTGCTGAGTAGCCTGTTGAATTAATTTTCATAGTAAGCCAAGAGGATTTTGTGACCTAGATCCTGTTTACACTTGTTAAGCCCAAGCTGTTTGCTCATGGCTCATACCAGCAGAAGCACTGAGAGGAAGACAAACTGTAGATGGGTTTGCTCTTCTCCATTTAGAGGAAGAAGACAAGCCTTTACTTTACCTGCATGAAAAGGGAGGTAAGAGGTGAGGGGGACTTGGAGACTGGAATTGTGGCAATTATTGTTTATCTTATGTAGGGAAAATAATGCTCAAGCATAAAAGTGTTCTGGACTTACAAGAGTTTGATGTGCCTCTGGTGATCCTGACAAGCTGCTGGAGGGCTAGAGGACACAGGGAAAAAATTTCCCTTGTGTTACAGCCTAGAATACCTGGCTGCAACTATATAAATTCTAATGATATTGCCCTAACTTCTGGAAAAAGAAAAAAAAATGCTGAAGTCTGAGGAATCTGTTTGTCACAGCCCTGACATACAAGTCAGTTTGTCCTCCAGGCAATTTGCTGGTTGATCCTGGAAATCAGTTTGGGTTTGAACACCTTTGACAAATGCACATTTTGGTTTATCTTTCAGCACAGGAAGGTTGTTAAAACAGTGAGTGCAACAGGAAGAAATGGTATCCAGTCTAACACAGAAAGCCACAAGCTATCCAACTTACTGAAGGCCAGTGGTTCCCTGTCAGACACTGCCAGAGGTGAAGACACAGTGTAACTGGGGACACTCTGAATGACTGTGGTACATCACAGGACAGCAAAGCGAATTCACCATCCCAGGGCACCTGGAGCTCTCAAGGGACAGATATCATAATCCAATCCAGTCCACATGGAGGTACAATCCTGTAGGATTGTCCCAAAACATACTAGGATTTCTTATATATTTTCCATATTTCTTTTGCATTGCCAAACTCAACTCTTTGCTTACTTCCAAAGAAACAGAAACCTTGTCCAACTAGAAAAAAAGGGAAATCCTAATTTAAAAATAGGTCACTCCCTTTTAAAAAAAGAACCCCAGTATTTATCATGAGTACACCAGTGAACCAGTTGCTTAGTAAGAATTTTTACATGGTATAACCATTTAAATGGTCTCTCCCAGTAGTAGCTCAACACACTGAGAGCCTTGCTGTAACTATCACGTTGTGCTGTAGAAGTTCAGCTTTCATTTTTATGTACAGAATGAAAAAGTCTTCAGACCCCTCTGGTTGAAAAGAAAGCCTTCAGAACATGGCCTAGATGTATGGTACATCTACATAGCATTTTGCATTGAAATTTAGAGACCTCAACTGTTCAATTCAATCTGGTGACATGCAAGCAACCAGCTCATGTAGCTCTCTGCTTCAATGGCAGCCACTCAGAGGGCCACATGCAGGCACCTTGGACACAAAACCACATGCAACACCCGTCAAGTATTTCTCAGCTGGATGCCTTGGAGATCAGTGGTATCACTGATTTAATTCTCTTCCAAGGCCTAGAGATTCTCCTGGTGCAGTTCCTTTTGGCAGGCTGGCCAGGGCAAGTGGGATTGCTGCAACAGCAATAAAACTAAAACATTTTCAGGTCTAAAGAGTTGAATACTTGGCCCATGGGAAAAGCCTGACAGAGAAAGTTTGGAAGTTACATATTAAAACTGGAACAACCTAAAAATGTCCCACAAATGACCCTGCATCAATCTTAATCCACAATGACAGACACAAAATCTGAAATTCAATATATTTTGGAGTACTATTTCTCAAACATTTTGAATGCACCACCCCCCTTCAGGTTTATTAGTCTTTACAAAGCCTTCCCTAAACTGTTGCTTGGCTGCAGGACAGGAGACCAACTGTCTTTACTCACAGCAGCCAGGAAAAAGGAAATCCCTGTCAGCACTGGCTGACAGCACACAAGTCCCCTCTCTTTAGCAGCTGTTCTGTCCCTGGTTGGCTCTGCCCTGTGGTTCCCACCTCCCTCTTGCTAATAGGACCCATTGCTGCCTTTTGCACCCCCAGTCCTGAAGAAACTGAGAGGGTGTCCCAGTGAGTCAGCATATTCTTTTTGATTTTTCTATCTAAACAATGAATGTAATCAATATTTAATAGATACTATCTAAAATTCTTTTAAATGTTTTTTAAAACTCTTTGAACCTTTCATTAACACCCTAGGAAGCTGCAATATAAGTCTGAGAAACATTGCTCCAAAAAGACATGCAATTTTTCAAAATATAAGCAAAGCTCATACAAAATTTTAAATTTCATTATCTTTATACAGTATTTGCATCAATAAGCAGATTTTACTACCAATGTATTTTTCATATTGGATTAAAATTACAACAGTACATTGACCAAAATGTTTCCAATAAAATAAACTTTTCATAATAACAATTATGACATGAAATAATGAGATACTGTAACTAATTCAGTCAGAGTTCATTTTAACAGTGCTACACAGAATGCCCAGTTCCCACGCAGTTATAAGACAACTAAGTAATTTAAAAACAAACAAGTGAATATTTTATTCAAATTTAATAATTAAAAAGGGTAGGATCATTAGTTCTAGTCATAAATGATGAAAACAGTATATAGCACTGTGTCTAGATGAATGAAGGAGGCAATATAATCAAATAAGAAAATATACTAAATAAAAATAATAGAAACCATCATTTTCTTTCAAACAAAGGACTTCTTATTGTTGCCTTTGCTTCTTAGGAAAATGAAAAGCTGAATATATAACAGTGGAAATATGATGCACATCTAATCCAAAACAAACTCTGTTAAAAAAACTACAGATACTGAGCTGCTCGTGCTTTTAAAACAGTACAATTTAATCAAATACAAAACAGTACAGTGAACTATAAAGATACACAAAAGGTGCCATTTAAAAAGGCTTGGTGAAGGAGGAGCCAGAAGGTTTTCTTCCAAGTCAACACACCAGATGTGGCTGGCAGCTGGATCTGCCCCATCTTCACTGCCATGAGGAAGAGCCTTCTCACTGACACCAGCAGGTGCAGTCCAAATTAAGCGAAGCATGGCACAGGTTGCTCTAGCACTCTTTTTCTGTATTGAAAAAGAACTGGATGAAGAGTCTTCCACACTGTAATAAAGTCCATTTTCTTTAGAGTAATTAACAAAGCGTTTTCCAGAAGACAAAGGAGGACATTGCGGCTAGGTTCTTGCTAGTGTGCTGACAGCGACTTACACAAAATTTCATATGCTCTGAGAATCTTCTCTATTGAACTTTGTACCCTTATTCCAACAGCACTTGAAGAGGTCTTCCTTTGAAACCTCCCCAGAATAACACAAAGTGGAAAGGAGAAATAAAACAGACAATCTAGAGTAGAGGAAATTTATTTCAGTTAGGTTTTGAACCGGACAAAAATTTGGAGAGTTCAAAGATAAAAACACCTCTATGTCAAACAAGGAAAATAAAAAACCATAAGGGTTAAAGTTAATTGGTCTGTTTACCATATTCAGTAGCAGTCAGAAATACAAATATTGCAAACTGCAATATCATTCTAGGTTCTCACACAATGGATCAGCCTGTCAAAAAAAGTAACTAAAAGGCAAATTTAGTAAGGTTTGTCTTTCAGGGATAACACCTTAATATTTATGGTACAATACCATATTAATAAATACTTTCAATTTTGCAAAAGGCAACCACTAAATTCCCCAAGGCCACAGCTGCCTAATTCAACTGTTGAAAAAGCAGTAACAAAAACACAGGCTGAAAAAGCCTTTGACTTCACACATTTGGACATGATTTTAAAATGCATCATGGGAGAACCTTGATTACCAGTAAGAGGTTGGATACTGATGGATATTAAAACAGACAATCAACTCGCTGAAAAGACAAAAAAAAATCCCCAATCAACCAAACAGCCCTTTCCTTAATCAGGACACAAGGGAAAAAAAAAAAAGGAGTTATTTTATTTCTGTACTGATTGACCTTAGAGCTGGAATTAGTGCACTTGTAAATACAAACTCATTATGTAATGGTGCTTGGTATAGCCAAAGGCTAATTGTATTATTTTACTGTACATCAAACCATTCAGTTTCAGGATGGCTACACCAGATGCATAATTCCTCTTCTTTCTTTCTTTCTTTCTCTCCCCTAACCTTTCATATTTATTCTAAGCATAAGAATATTTATGAAAAGAATAAATGTGTTCCTGCTACAAGGGAAAAAACAAAACCTCACAAATAATTAAGAATTAATCAATAATTATGTAGCCTGCATTTAACTCCTAATTCATGGCAAGGCTGCAATGCAAAGGCAGAGCTGTTCAAAGTAAACAGCTGAAAATTCTAAGAAGCGTTTATGCCAACTAAAAACCAGTTAACATCTGAATGATTTAAAAACATTTTCCACACTTGGAGACTGTGAATGTTTGGCTGGCATATGGCTAACCTAGACCACTAACAGTGAGCAGAAAGCTCTTAAATATTTCATTATCAGTTTATAATTTAACTCCTAGGACACCCTGTCACCCACACACAAACCAGCTCGATACACTGGTGGTACCTGCACACTGCCTGAGCTGGGACACTCATCAAGCACTTTCCCAGCTCACAGGCATATTTATTATCTCTCCATTAAGCCTAGTTTGTCATGCAGCTGCAAATGGCAAACTTCATGTTCTTAAACACAATTGCAGACTGAACAAGCTGAATGTCATTTACCAACAATGCCTCCACATTATTCACTTAAAGCTAAAATTAAGTTTCAAAGGTTCTCAATTTAAACATCACAATGTAAATTTTAATGTACATGACTTTAATTTAATACACTGAAATATTTACCTTCTACACCTATGACATCAGCTGTTAAACATATTGATTGGTGGGATGCATACAAAAAACACAAGTCTGATTCTGTGTCATCCTCCTTACATTAGGACAAATTTCCACCTTCCCACCTCATTCATCACAATATGATTAGGTTGTGACACCACATTTTTCCTGTGTTCACTCTATTTGCAGAAACAAAAAGACCACAGCAGTCTTTTTGCTGATCCTATTTCCCATTTTATCAGAATTTCATGCTATAATCTATATCTCACTCTATAAACTTTTGAATATTTTACACTTCAACAGAATTATTACTGAGTCACAATTTCCTTATAGTTTGTGTCTGCTGAATAATACATATAGTTCAATTAACTTAATTCTGGGATGACATCACATTTGTAACATTCTCTAATATTTCAAGACATCCTGATATGGGAAAACAAGTTAGCATAATCTCCCCTGCTTGCAAAGTTGATGTTAAGCACTGCTTTCCCTTATGCCTTTCCGGTATTTGCTATCACTTTCCTTCCTTTCCTTTCACATCCCAAGCTTTATTAAAGAATAGCCCCTTTATGTGAATCAGGAACATAAGAAATTTCAGAAGAGCCATAGCATCAAATTGCAATTGTTACATTTAGAGTTTTTCTGATGATTTTTATTTTCAGACAATGTTAAATATACATAATTTCTTCACATTTTAACAGCTATAAAATTACACTGTACTCGGACTTCTTTTGATGCTTGTTATTGGTAAAATATACAGCAACTGATTTCACACTTAGGCTACACTTAAACTTCAACATCAGCTGACTTTAACATCTGTTCAACTCTGATCTGCATAAATCAACAACAGAAATTTCCACATTATGCATCTTCTGAAGTTTGCACTTCACCCTGGAGCTTTGTCCACACTCCGCCTACTTAAGAAAACTGTTGTTTCTCACACTAAAATTATAAATTAAAACAGACACACATATGCCCACTGTACACAGAAGTGCTGAATGAGGTTCTGGCCTTTTCCTGGTGTCATGTTTGATAAAATCAGAATAATATCATCATGATACCAGAATTATATCTGCAATGTTTAACAGTATCTCTATTTGTGCTTATATTAGTCTTGAAAATATTCATCTTTTTCATGCTAACAGCAAGAACTGACCCTCCCATCCCCAATACTCCCATTGCTCCCCATTCCCTAAATCTGTAAGATTACAGAAAATCACTGTCTAGGGTCGATGTCATCCAGTACAGATAATCTACATTCAAACTAGCTGTCCAGATTCCCTTTATCATCAAATGCAGAGAAAGAGGCATGTGCTGGGGCAAATTCACTGTATCCTAAAGGCAGATCAGTAGAAAACAGGCCAAGATGAATGAATCAGTAATTACTAATGCATCTGCTGGCCAAAGGGAGTTTAAATGAGAAACCTAAATAACATGTAGATATTTACATAGCAGATCTGAAGTTAGATCAGTTGAGTAAGACCCAGGTACCTGTCAGAAACTTTTGATGTGGGGTCTTCAGCGTAATTATTCTGGTAATAAATGATAAAGTGAAGCAAAATGGAGTATTAAGGAGCCTGGCCCAATTCACCTGAAGAAATACCAAACTCACCCAAGCTCAGCATTTAGATTGAAAGCATCTGAACCCATTTAAAGCAGTGACGTGTATTTTAAATTTCTATTTCTATTCTCACTAAAGCTATGGAAAAAGTGCAGCCTTCAAATATAGACATTCATACACTCATTTCATGCATCCAGATTTGCAATTTTATCTCCAGATACTAATTTCTGGTGGAAAGTTTTTGTCACATGTGTATTCAGCTCTTTATATCTGAAAGGCCAAAACACCTCAACAATTTAAAACCTTAGTTTCAAAGACTATAATGCATTTCACCATTATATATTTATACACACACACACACACATATATACACACACACATATGAAAGAAGTTCTTCATGGCATTTACTTTTAATGTATCTCCTAATATTTCAAATGGCATAAGACCACAGATAATGGCAGTGGCATTTCCATATCCCATTTTCCTTTTGTCCAAACTTTGCAGAAGCCTTTTCTCTTTCATATGTACTTAATTTTTAATTAGAACTTTTAGTGTGGTAATAAAAATGTCCCAAAGAATGCACTCTTTATGCAAACAAAATAAATTTTTAAACAATATTCTGTTTGAACTGAATGGAAAAATGGATTATTTGTTGGTTCCATCAGTTAGTTACATGCCTTCATCAGTCTGAACCTACTTTTATTTCCTAGAGTAATCCATCACAGTGACATTTTATCCTAGAGTTAAACATGAAAGCTTTAATGAAACCATTCCACAGCATTCAGCACGTTGCAGGTTTACTAAAATGAAGTGCCCAGCCAGACATCCTGTGCTGTGCCTCCTTACATGAAAGCCTTTGGTCTCAAAGACAACTTTGACACAGGTACAGCTTTGTTTACATGAGGAAATTTTGATTGTCAAGTGGCTTATTGAATACAATCACCTTATAAATTTTTCTGTAATTCCATCAGGGAGAACTCAAACATTTTTATCCCCTCTTTTTTGAGGTTATACTGCACTGAGATCTCCACAAGAAATCAAACTAAAATGTATAATTTGTGAAGGATGTTTGTCTCTCCTTAGCTAGAAAAAATTACGAGGCTGCTTTTCTGCATCGTAGAACACTGGGATGATTACTTTTTAACTTTGAAAAGTTCTAACAGGTTTAATTTCAATTAAGCCTATGAGAACAAATCGCAGAGAAATAATTTCAGAAACAATTTTTCAAAGTATACAAGAGTAAATCTATATGCTGCTGAGGATGAAGCACAATAAAGCATCATTGAGATAATCTATAGTTAAAATGATGGTGTATGACTTATGATTAAGCTTCATTACCTGCAGAGCAAGGGGCTTCCATCTCATATTTTTCAGTAAAGCTGGTGCTGAGGTAAGCATGCTCTGAGGTCGCTTTTTCAAAGTTAAGATAACACCACTCGGATCCTCTCGTAGTGCATTCACCAAATTTTTCAACTGCCACCCCACCTGGTAACCAGTAAAATCATTACAATAAAATTGAGGTACATTATTCAATAGGTAATGTTCCCTTTTTAAATAAGATTAGTAAATAACATAAAGGAGTGTATATATATCATAAAGGAGATTAAGTCTAGAAATGTTGAAATTTAATTACTGCATAAAAATCACATAAACTAAAATAATTATTGCAATGCATTAAGATGTATATGCATCATTTCAGGTTTTAGAATTAATAAAGTACTGTTATTTCACTGCAAATGCACATATAAATCTCAAGGTGTTTTCAAACTCAGCTCTGGTACATAGACTTTAGAGACTAGAAAGTTAAAAAGCCCTGACTTTTGCATTGAAAATTCATTTCAAAACTGAGCATTTTGTACTTTGTGGTTACTATTCAAAGTCCACTAACCACATGTAGTCATACACTACTACTCCTAGCAGCTTATGCAAACACAAACCAGCTCAGGAAAACTACTCTTCACACTGCTATAAAAATGAAGTCAGAATCACAAGGCCTTTTTTAAAATAGTGGTTCTTTCATGATGATTTCAGAAACAAATACAGTAAACCAACGACAGAAATGTAGTCCAGCTACTACGTATTAACCCAAAATAAAATTTTCCTAATTTAATTATAGCACTGTGTAATATTTTAAAATTAAAACCTTGATTAAAATGGAAAGCAACAAGTTTCTGTCTATAAATGCAAGGAGTCTGAATAATTTATTTTGCATTTTTGGAAAAAGTATTTCAAATACTAAAACATTTTAAGTTGTGACAATGGTTTTAAGTATGAATATGGCTTGATTACAAGGAACCTATTGCAAAATGCTTTGGGATAGCAAAAGTATGCTTTTTTCAAGTTTGGCACCTAGATTGGCAATACATAGAATCATACATCCCTTCAATATCTGGGCCTGTAGACTCAGAAAGTGATTATTTCTGTAAATTTGACAGCTTTTCTACCTCTTTTTGCTCTGTTCCCCACCCTTGTCCTGCTAACAAACAAGTAAATTTTCTTAATTTGTAAATGATCACAGTTATGGATATTTTCCTTCTTTCACAATTTGTACAAGAACACTGTCAAGAAGAAAATTATCAGCTGAGAAGAGGGAAAACAAAAATCTAGAACTTTGAAGTGATAAGGTTAATTTACATTTGAATAATACATTTGAAAAATTGAATTGGCAGTGTGAATAAAGAGCACAGATGTTCCTTATCACTGGTATAGTGCAACATGACACAAACATATGTTACCTATACTTAAGCAAGATAATCACATGTAGGGTGTTGCTACTTATTTTGTACCTTATTCCATATTACACCAAGCCTCACTTTGGGTTGTATCACTTATTTTAAGAACTGCTTCTCCCAAAAAAGCCACTTGAGCCAACACTGATTTTACCAACAACCCTGAATCACAGATGTGGCTCAAATCCCATCACCCTTTCTTCAGCTCCTGTGAACCTACCTGTCCTGTTTCCACCACAGCAAAGCCCAATATATCCAGGATGCACTTCTACAGTAAGATTATTGTATGCAAAGAAAAAGGGTATTGATAACATGCATCTTTATAGAATATTTTTCAGCTTTCACAGAAAACTTCCAAGCATGCTGAAATCCTTGGTTTTAGTCTGATGTACTAGGCATATGGCTATTATACTTTGAACAAAATGAAACATTAAATTAACTCCATCTCAATTCCCACATCCCACTGAAGTTTCCATTGTGTTTCAACAGCATTTAAACAAAATACCTTCAAGCCCAAGCTTTGTGTGTAAGGACATTGCAATCTTATAAAAAAATACCTTGCTATTCACAATACTGTTTTCTTATTTTAGAGATTTAAACCACTGCTTAGAAGCAATATATTCCCCACAGTTACATAATGTCACTGTGGGCATATGTGAGGTTTCATTTGCTATCCAAAAGAAGGAATTATTGGCCTACAGTTCATGTAAGCTATCTCTGTACCTAAGGTACTGCACACTGTAATTCCCTAATGCAACAACTGAAGAGGGATTTGTGGAGCAGAATCCTTCTGCTGAACAAAGCAGCACAGGGAGCCTTGAGAAGAACATGATCTGACCTCAGTTATGGAGTCAGGATGTAAAGTTCTTCCCAATTAAGTTGGTAGGACACTGCATGCGAAAACTGTACTTTAAAGCCATCTGTTTCTCACTGAAATAGCCAAAGTAATATAAATAAAATTGGGGCTTTTTGGTTATGCTAGCATTTAAAAAATTATTTTAAATGCACTTTCATACTTTGCAGAGATAAACTGTCTCGTGTATTTGAAATATGCATTACATTGCAATAAATGGGAGATTATCTAGTCTCCTCATAAGAGTTTGGGGGATTAAAGAAAAAAATAGCTTCAAAGCACTAAATCTGATGTATTTAATTTATAAGCTCATGAATAAAAACAATTTAACTTAATTTTTCACAGTGAAATTCTGAGTTTACTATAAATTTCAAACAAAGTTCATCCTCTGCTTTTATCTAGTTGCCTGACAAAAGTTTTCTGGCTCTTCAGACAGGCCTTGATGGCTTCTCATAATCTGAAGAAAAAGAACTAAATTGGCCTAAGAGGAACAAGTCATATAAAAGGCAGTCAACAATCAATTGAGGGAAATCGATGCCCACATAGGAGGCCTGTTTTTCAGTTCCAACATAGTTCAGATCCTCTCAAAATTCATTCTGACACAGACAAAACAATTTTTTTGAGGAGGTCAGGCTGAAAAGCAGAAAGAGCAGGGATTATATCTGGAACTGAAAACTCTTTTTCAGAAATCCACTTCAGCGACATGTAACTTACCCTTTAAATACAATTTGGTTTTATTCTCTCTAACATCTCCTTTCTCATTACCACAGTTAAAAATCTGCATCTTCTAATCATCAAATTTTTTGGGCAGAATTTTCTAAGTTCCTATCATATCCTTTCCTATCATATCCATATCCATGTAGTGCAAAAAAAGACAGTAACAAGAAAGTTTCAACGCTGCTTTGAAAATTCAATATGTATGTAAGAGGATTGTATTAGCAGACAACTTTACTTACAGTAAAATAACCTGAGCAATTAATTTTGAAAACAGTGCACTATGCTGACCAAGTGGCCATTTTTAAGGGCCAAGAAAGTTACTGTTGCTTGCTTTAAAATAAATTTACACCGTTCAACTAGTGCCACCTAGAAGCAGCAGTCAGGAGAGGTGTCTTTGACGGCAGCCTAAGCCCAGCGCTGCCCATGCCTGAATCCCTGTGCAGCTCAGGGCCGCGTGCAGGGAGGGACCAGGGCAGCCACTGGTGACCCCTGCAGCCACTGGTGCCCTGAGGGGTCGTGGTGAGATGGTTTTGCCAACATTACAGCAGCTCTGCTGGAGGAGTCTGCCAGGGAAGGGAGGGACAGAAGGGGTGACCCACACCTAAGGATCAAAGGCCCAAGGCCAGATCCACAGAGCTGCTGGGGTGGCACGGGCAGGGGCACCACGCTCCCAAAGGGCAGGGAACCCTGCACAGAGACACAGCCTGCACACAGGGTGCCTACAGCACCAGCATCAGGCCACCTCCACATTTCTCATTCATTCCACCACTACGTGCCCAGGGACTGTGGCCAGGCTGGGAAGCCTCACCAGAGTGCTCCAGAGTCACTCAGGACACCCAGGCTGCTTCAGCAGGGCAAGACTGGCACACGGGAGGGAGCCCTGCACAGCCCTGACACATCCTCCTCATCTCCTTGCCAAGCACCCACTAACCCAACCACAGGAAGCTTTAACAGAGGGTGCTGTTAGAGGTCCCCATCCACCACCTGGAAAAAAAACATGCTTCTGAGCAAGCTGAGATAAATTTTAAAATATCTCTAAGCTTCCTTGGCTTTCACAAAGTGCATCTAGATGACACTATTACAACAGCCTGAAATTAAACTTTTATTTTGAATTCCTATTCTAAATTGTCACAAATTTCACTTTTAAATAATTAAAAGTTGCTCTTAAATAGGTTTTCTCCACCAAATGAATCTATTTTCCCCCTTATGAAAAGCGTAGAAGATTGGCAATCTTCTTTTTTCTGAAAGTAAGCATGACCATTCATTGAATCTTTTTCACACAGCTGCACTCATGACAGTATTCCCATATTCTTGTGCTCATTCATGAATACTGCTGTATGTTATGATCCAGAAAGGAGAACTATAAAGTATTAACATGCAAGCAGCTCAAATACAATTGGATGGCCCTACACCAACTATTTTTAGGATGCTATGAAATAACCTACAGTCTGAACAATCTAGGAATTGTATCCTCAGAGAACAGCTACATCATTTAAAAGCAGTGTGCAAACCCAGTACCCAGTACCCAGTGAAACTACATCATCAAGAGGGTGGAATAACAGCCAAATGGTAAACAGAAGAGAGTTCATATTTTTACAGGTGTAATTCTATTCTAAGGGTGACCAGAGTCCCATGAAAGTTAATGAAAGCTTTCTGCATCCATGAAAAGAAAACTGTTTTTTTTTCCCCATTACTTTAATTATTTCCTGACTTGTAGATTTCGAAAAGGTAAAAGCAGTAGTATCTTTACACTTTGGAAGAAAATATAATACCTTGCTGCTAAATATAATCAGCTAAGCCATTTCCTATTTTCTAACTATGTGAATATGCAAAATCCACTCTAGTGTCTAATTTTAAAAAGTTGGAGACTGGGAAGATAACCAAAATTAATTTTCTTTCAATGTTGCCTGTAATTAGTTGCATGCACCCAGAGTACTTTGACTTATCAACATTTCAGGCTTCAAGCTTTTACTCATTTTTCAGCTAAAAAAACCTGAACAATTTATAGGAGCAAAAGGCTATTCATATTAAGAAATAGGTTTATTAAGACTTCCATATCAAACACCATCTTGCATTTCATGAAAAGAAATAGTGCATAAGAAAAAAAATCCCCAACACTGCACTTCAAATAACAAATATCAAACACAGCATGTTGTTAAGCAACTCAGAATCTGACAAGAAATTCAACAGTGTCATGCTGCTGAATTACCAGACTGATTTCCATGAACACTGGCCAGAAACAAGGACAGTCAGCTGCTAGTCCCATGAAACAAATGTTAGTAGCAAGTATTTTCTTCCCTTCCCTGCAGATGCCTGAAAAGGCAAAAAATTAATGGAAAGCCATAGGTCTTTCTGTCTCCAGAAAATTTAACTGGTGAGGAAACCACAAAAGGATGTTTACAGCACGGACAACCAAAGAGATGAAAGCTGTATCTGTATGCAATAGGGGAAGCACTGTCAGGAGAGCTTTTTCAGGGATTTATTCAGGTTCTTAAGCTAGCATGATAATAGCATCTGCACTTGCATAATAGTTTTCTCCCAAAGAGGAGAGGTTAATAATATTGTGATTGCATAGCCTGCAATTCTAATTAAAGAGTACCTTGGCTATATTATTTAAATCAATGCAATTTTAATTCAATGTTAAAAGTCAGTTCTGTGCATCCTTAGAATGTCACTGATCATACTGCACTGTATCATTGCCCAAAGTCACAACAATACTGTTTGTATGTAAAGTACATTGAAAAAAACCCCATCTTTTACTTGAATAATTCCTGATATTTCACTAAAACTTATGCTTACTACCACCAAACCATGAAATGAGTGATTTTTAAATTCATTTTTGGCTATGTACACTAAAGATCACAATTAAGATACTTTCCCAAGAATAAACTAAGTTAGGATCCAAATTGAGAGTTGAGTGCAGAAATCACTACCTCTCATTAAGCTGGCCTAAACACATTTCCTTGTCAGAACATGTATCTGACACAGAGCTTAACTTCTACAAAGTACAGTAAAGTACCACCATAACTCAACAAACTTGAAAATATTAGTAACATGACTACAGAGAACCTCAGTATAGGAGCCAACCATCTGTATTATCCATGGGGGAACTAAAAATTTGATTTATCCAGAAACAGATAATCAGTTCTGTACTGAAGCTTGGACACTGTTTAATAGCAATGCTTACCTTTCATTTTGTACTGATACAATCAACCTTCAGCTCAGAGCTACCCCACTGTTTTGAGTCATTGCTAGTACAACACCCTAGAACAAATAAATGAGCCTATTTGTTGGAAGAGCAAAGACTCCAACTTTATGGGTTTGATTATATATTTTACAGACATAAAGGTCAGTTACTAGGTACAATTCCTGAGGAAGAAGGGTCTCATTTCCCCATTTTAGGGTATGGCTCAAAAAAAATGGGGAAGGTTCCAGTTCAGATCTGGTGTACCTCTGAAATTCAAAGCATTTTCCTTCACTTGGGTACCTGCAGTGACTGGTTGTCTGCAGTGTGGCAATTATAAGGCATCTGCCTCTTCAACCAGGAGCACAGATAACCAGAAAAGACAGCTACTGGCAAATTGGAAGGTTTTCACTCAACTAGTTTCAGAACATGGATCTCAGCATTATTTATCCTCAGAGGGACTAAACTCAGTCCTTCAAATATCACAAAGGTGTCTCAAGCACCAAGCCGTGCATAACTTCCACGGAGGCAAAGTACTGTGCTGAGGGGACTATGCAAACACAAACCCCAACCATACAACAGGCAGGAAACCATTAGGTCCTTGCACTGGGATATGGAAAATGAGGGTTCTGGTCCTAATTCCCAGACACCACATTTTTGTGTAATATAAATGCAATACAAATGAACACACACTGCAGACAGAGAACAGGGTCTGGGAGCCCCGATGTGATGAGCTGGCCCTACCCCTTTCTTCAGCAAGGACACAGAATTAAACTCTTATGAACAATGGTGCTGCCACCAGAGTCCTTGCTTGGCCTCATTTTCAAGAGCTTCCAGGGAATATATGGAGAGCCCAGGTGCCTATTCATTTCAGCAGGGCAAAGGACAGTATCTCCCCAGCCTAAGAAGAGACATTTCAGCATCCTTGGGTGGCCTTGGGTGAGCGCTAAGAAAACTCAAGTGCTGATAAATATCTAAGCAGGCACAAAGAGCTGGTGGCAGCAGCTGGAGGCTCAGGCAGGATTTAGGCAGACTGGGTTACACCCTGCTTTCTCACAGATTAAGCTGCAGTAAGGATATGGATGGCTTCCCCCTTCCTCAGGGGAGAGGAAGAGCCAAGTTCTCCACATTTCGTGTGGCATAAGGAATGTGCTCCTCAGGAGTAACCCTGCAGTTTTAATCCCCAGCCACATTTGCCTTACAGGAACTCATTTTTGTGGCCCTGTGCTTCATCTCACAATGGGAATTTGACTTATGTGTGTGCATTGCACAGTCTTATCCCCAGATGCTTGTCCTGGAATTAAAACAATAAACATATGTAAACATATATGCATACACATATACAATTTCTTTCAGACTACATTTACATTATCAAAACTTAATATGTTAGAATTATTCCAGTGAGTCAGTATTTCCAACAGTCTTTGACCTCCCCCAGCTTTTCAGTGTATAAATAAACTACTTGAGATCCCCAGCTAAAGTGCTGTTACCCTTGAAGCAGATGTTTCTTCAGACTGAATTCATACAGTGAAAATAAATTAAGACATGTACAAAGAAATTAAAAAAATACTTAAGGTCACTAATGACCAAGCAAACCAAAAAGAAAAAAAAAATGCAAATCCAAAATAATCCTGGAAGTGAGCTGCAAACTTATGCAGCATCACTTAGCTAAAGGAAGGACAGGGATACAGAGTTAAAAGAAATTGTCTTGAAAAATCAGTAATTATTTAGTCTTGACAGAGCTTTTTTTTTTTTTTCCCATTTTACTTCTATTAAAATAATCAGCCACAGACTATGTACTCTGTTCAAGCCACTGAATTGTTTTAATCCAGTACTGAGTTTTTTTAAATAAAAATTTACATGTTCACAGTATAGCCACTCAAATCATAGAATTTTCCTTGCTTTAATTTTTCCTCCCATAGGAGCATGGATTTGCTTTTCTTACTGTTTTGATCTATTTTTACAACAACTATCACTGTTTTACACTTCCTCATAGTTAGCTCCTAATTTCATCACAATAAAACAACAGATTACACAACAGAAGATCAGGTTGGCACCTGAAGATCAGCTGGGTCATGTACACAGCTGCTGCCTGCACAAAGCACAGAAGTATTCAAAATTATTCCATCCTAACTCATATGTGGTCCAGGCTGTGCACAACTGTAATGCCAGTTGTGTTAATATGCACAACATTGAAGACATCCCTCCTTAAGCTTTCATCATCTCTTCTACAATGTACTTCAATTTTCAGACACCTCAGTTAAAAGGAAATCATTAGCAGCAGAATAATACCTGCCTTCCTTTCCAAATACACATACCTGAACATACACTAACAGTAAGCCTTTTTAACCTCTTTTTATGAGACAAAAAAAGAGTAATATAATCTGTATTCTGTTCTACAGGCATCAAAAATGTTAACAATAGAAAACCCTAATTCTACTTAATATCTGCTACCTGGCAAAAAAAAATACTCTAATTATTTATTCTGAAATAACCATTTTAACTGCAGAATTAACAGTATTCTCACTATAGAGAACATATTGTTAAAATTTTAATTTAAACTGCTTGCAAATACAAATTGTACCAAGATTTGTAGCCAGTAGCAACGACTGAGAATATGAAAATAATTTTTATCAGGAATACATGCAAAAAATTTTGGCAGCATATTGTCTTTCAATATTTATGTTGAAAATATTAATACCATTTACAGCACCACTTAGAGGATTTTTTCCTATGGAAATGCTATCATGCGGGGAAAAAAAGCAAAACAGAAAAAACTCTCTAAAAAAATAAAACCATTAAAATACATCATCTTCCAGTGTGTTCTGTGCAGAAAGATGAATTTATCAATTAGGTCACAAAAATACTCCATAGAATACTGCAGCAGTTTTTAGCAAACACATCCTCAGGAGTATAGTCAGTATAGCTTTAAAAATACTGGACTTGGATATGGACTCAGAAACGTGGCTATTTCCAGTGGTGACACTATGAAGGCCCACCAGTGACACTCACAGAAAAAGTCAACTGGTGTCTGCAGAGGATTTCTTACTACAATTACACTGCTTTCAGAAGATACTTTGGTGCCTAAAAGTCAGCCCAGTAAACAGTAGCTGTACATAGCAGTCTATGTGCTCAATTACAAAAGAAATATTTTCCCCAAAGAAAAATAATTTAAGAACTCAATATGAATTTTGTCTATTGAATGTTGTCCCTGTATGTTCATATAACCACACAAGTAAAGTACCAGGGCTCAATAACAGTAGAGTTGTCCATTCTGGGGTACAGCCAGGACAGAATAAAAGAAATCTGGTTTTGAGTGAGCTGTAGGACATAGCAAATGGCATTTGGTGAGCAAGACCACAATCATCTGGCAAGGAATACTTCTAGAAATACAGTGTGTGGGTACTGAAGCCATGTCCCAGTCACATGAGATGATGAGCATCTCTTGTTGCACCAGCTTCTTCTCGAATGAACTTCCTGAAAGGACTCGTACAGCAACTTCAGCTCAGCTTTTCAGGGCTTGACTGTTCACAGCTCCATCAGTTTCACACCAATCCCAGAGATGAGGCTTACCATGCCCAGCACATATTCTAGTGCACCAAACTGCAGCAGAGGGTTGGGATCAGGTGCTCTGGAGCACAGAACCAAGAGCACATTGGATGTGGGATGCCAGTGCCCAGGCTACAGGACCAAATGTGCCACTCACAAAGCCAGAGGCAGTAAGGAGCAATTTCCATAACCATTTGTGATTTATGAATGATACTGACAGTATTCCCTTTCCATTCTTGGGCACAGTCAACCAGGTTTAATGCTTTCAGCTAAGACAAGTGGCTTGACTTTAAATTAAAGCAGAAAAACTGACATTGTTTAGTTCTGTTATCATCTAGGAGGAACATAGCTGCTGAATGGCAGCAGTGGCTTTGTGCTGCAAATGAAATTCCACTGGAACGTGATACAGGTGTGCTTAAGTGTGAAAATTTAATAAGGAGAATTATTTAAAGTTTGGCAGAAACCTGAAGCAGCATGGGCTGGTCAAAGCTTATACTGGTCTAACACAGATGTGACAATGACTTGTTTGTTGGCTGTTCTGCCCTGCCAGAGATAGAAGTGCCCACATTGGCACAACACCCTATTTACATAAGAATGAGCCTGTGCTCATCAAAGTGGTATGTGTTCCACACTTTAACTCCAAACATCCCCCAGGGATCAACTGGAAAGAAATTGCATGGACAAGACCATACAGCATTTGTTCCCATGGGGAAATGAAAGATCATGTTCTCTCACACATTTTGTTTCTGCAATACCAGACTTCCCTGACATATGCAATATAAAATATTTGTGGGTAACTGTACATCTATGTAAAAAAAATAACATAAATAACACCATACAGTCTTAAGACAAATTCCACAGTAAGTGGAAATTGACAAAAAATATTTTTTCTTTTGAAGGGATCATGACAATTTAGCTCCTTTCTCAGTACTACACAGAACTTACTGAGATTGTAAAATCAGGATAGGGAATTATACTGAAATTTTGAGAGGTGGTTGAAGGACAGACTACAATTGCTAAAGAGTATGGACCCTTTATCCTGGCAAACAACAAAGAGTTTAGAACAGAGCCCTAGAGAACTAGGTTGCTTCCATAAAGGTTTCCATGAACATTTCTGCATAGCCCTAAAAAGCTTTTAGATGTAAATCCCATCCACCTTTAAAACTGAGTATTTGTGTTAACATTTACCAAACTTCTATAAAGAGAGAAAGCCCAAGAATTCAGAAAGAAATAAAAGCATGTTTTGGGAGCTATTCCTCTATCTCCTCCTCCATAAAAGCACATGCATAACAGCAAATGAAGGAAATTGAACAAAAAGCTTACTTCCCTTGAACTTTTATGATCTTGCTGCACGGGTTTTTTGTTCAAGTCAAGCATCATAAGAAAATAAAAGTACTGTTTTAAATAAAGTTGTTGTGAATGTTATGTCAAACATAAGATGTTTGACACCTTACACACAACAAAGTTGTTGTGTAAGGTGTCAAACATCTTATGCTAAAAGCTTGGACTGACCTGGCTGACCCCTCCCTTGTACTAGTGATGCCTTAAATTTCAGCTTTCATATTTTCCAGATTCTGTACTGCAATAGTATGTAACTCTGAACTTCATAAAAATTGTTAGCAAGTTCTCTTCACAGTTTAGTCAGACTAAACAATCCTTTTCCAACCCAAGAACCAAGGACACTGTAGCAGCTTCAGGCCCAAAAGGTACAAACAACAATGAATTGAGGAAAGCAATCTGGGAGGATGGGACTTCATAACCTGAAGCTGTAATTGGACAATTAACCCCAATATGTAAATGGACCAAAACTTATAAAAGTCTGAAAACAACTGACCAGTTGGGTGGAGCCATGGCTGGGCTCTTGTACTGCCCAAGGTGTATCCTTTGAAGGCCTTTTAATACCTACTTTATTCCTTTAATACTATCTAGCTTCTCTTCCAGGCAGCTTCTCAAAGCATTCCAGCCCACTCTCCCACTAAATTCTTTAGAAATACTGCCTCATTAACAGCCAAGTTAACAAGGCCATAAATGAAATACCTGTGCTCACAAAAGCCTAGCTGGATCTGAAACAGTGAAGAAAAAACAAACAAATATTTGCAACATAATTTTTCTACTTACAGGTGTGGTGTTTGGTTGTCCCCCAAAATAAGAAGCCATCTACTGCAAACTCCATTTTGGGTGCATACACTCCAGAGATTCACATGCACCCCAAGTTCAGTATTTCCTATGAGCTGGAATTCACCATCTCCCAAAAAATCCTAAGACATTCTGTAAAAGTCGAACTTTCCTCACTAATTGTACAGTAAAACTTAAAAATCTGTTCTTTCATTTTCCTAAACTAAGATTTAATTTAGAATGAACATCTAGAAAGGCATCATATTCCTAAGTGTATAACCCTTCCAACAAAGCAAGGTATGACTTTGTAAATGTATCTGTCATGTTTCAGAGGAATTTTAGCAAAATCTCCTGTAAGTTTTTGTACTGTAAATATAAAAAGAGTTCCTGTAAGTCAATTATGTGGACTTGGTTTGGCACACGAGTTTCCACAGTAAGAAATCTGCTGTATAAAAGCTAAGTGTTATCTACTACAAGATGCCAAAAAAATCAATTCCAATGTATATAGGTGTTAAATACACTAAACCTACCAGCTTCTACATGCAACAGACTGATAATTGACCATAGTCACCTATTTTTTCCCATCATCAATATTTACGTACCTTCTGATGCGTTTTAGCCAACAAACACAAATTTTGGGAATCCACAAGTTTATCACATCATATCAAATGTGTATTGAATCCATAAGTCATAACATACTGGTATTCAAAGTATATGCAATGTGCCAAATATGCCTCCAAAATAAAAAAAAAAAAAACCTATTACACAAGAACAGACTGCTAATCAAGAATCCTATGCCATCCCGAGCCTGTACATCCCTGTTCTCTGCTTGGAGTATTTTTTCTACTGTTTTATCACTGATGCAACAAAAGAATATTGTGGAGAGTACTAATTCATTTAAGCAATAATATAGTGTCCTGCACTTTTAGTTGGTTAAAGAAAGGACTATCTTGAGCCAAAATAGGCTCTTGAATTATATATGGGCAGAAATATGAGTACCGTAGTACACTGCAAATTCTGAAATATCCAAATGAGGAAGGTGTTTTTGCTTGTTTGTTTACATTGGAAATATTTTAGACTCCCAGACTTTTAGAGAAGATTAAGGATGGAATTTGCAGGGAAGTTTAGAAGACATGGTCTAAATCTTTTGAATCTTAATAGAAGAGTCATAGAATCACAGAATTGTTTGGGTTGGAAGGGACCTGACAGATCACCTGACATCACCAGATCCCCCTGCCACGGGCTGAGACATCCCCACAAAGCCCTGTCCAACCTGGCCTTGAACATTTCCAGAGATGGGGCATCTACAGCTGCTCTGGGTAACTTTTTCTAGTCCTTTACAAGCCTCCCAGCAAAGAATTTCTTTCTAACACCTAATCTGAACTTGCCCTCTTTCAGTTTAAAGCTATTCCCCTTGGCCTATCAATACAGGCCCTCATAAAAAGTCCCTCTCCAGCTCTCTTGCAGCCCCTTTAGTTACTGGAAGGTGCTAAAAAATCTCCCCAAAGCCTTTTCTTCTCTAGACTGAACAACCCCAACTCTCTCAGCCTGTTCTCATAGGAGAGGTGTTCCAGCCCTGGGATCATCTTCATGATGCCCTCTGGACTTGATCCAACAGATCCATGACCTTCTCACGTTGGAGAGAGTTATGACCCTTATTTACAGAGCTACTGAAGAATAGATCTGTCCTGAAAAACTGACACAGAAGATTCACATAGCTATTTAAATTCACAAAAGCACTATTTAAAGGACAATTTTCTGAACATTAACTTTTCACTGACTTTAGGCCTAATCAATTTTTTTTTAAATTTAGAAGGTTCCAACAGTCCAAACATCCTGCCAGCAACAAGTGGAATAATCCTGTTATGCATGTTTTATATTGAATAGCAAACAATCAAAATAATCAACTGAAATTCTTTGATTTCACTGCCAAATGAAATACTACTAAGATTAAGCATCACTACAAGCAGAGGATGTCAACAGACAACTTAAAACTATCTGACACCCAGTATAAGGACATGCATAATGAAAATCAGTATAAATCACTTAATCATTCTCCTACTTTGTCATGCTGCTTACTTGAAAGCCAGTGGGCTTTCTGAAAAAGGAGCCTTTTCGTAGCTATTACAATGTGACTCTTGTAAAAAGTATGATCTAACAAGTTGGATTTTTAAACCAATTGTATGGAACTTCTCTTCCTCATATTTGTATTTACTCTCTGAAATATAAAGTACAAAAGACAGACATTAACTTCAATTTGACAGATAAATACATTGAAATAACTGGAGAAATTATTTTCAAAAAGGGCTTTATCTCTAAAAGAAATTAAAGATTTTTTTTTTTTATATATTTTGAGTCTTCATTTACAAGACATGACCTTAATAACAGTTACATGTGAATAACACTTCCCTACAGCTTTAGAATTAGACTTTTTAAAAAATCAGATATTTAAACAATTTAGACAGTTATTTCTATGGTCAATACTAATGATATAAGTATGAAGAGTTACATATGATATATATGATATGTATGATAAGTTACAGGGAGCAAGTTGTCCTGTATCTGCTGCTGGTGAGTAGTATATCAAATGTGAAAAAAAATCAATAACCAGTAAAAACAAAATGTACTATCTTCAGAATTATTTATCTCCTAAGCAAGAGTCAGTGTAGGGAATAAAACCTCTTCCCAGAAAAACAGACTTCTAGAACTGGACAGTAAATTCCTCATGACAGGGGCTGGGGTAAAAAAGGATTTACTTAGATTTTTATAAAATTCTGCAGAATCTATGGAAAAAATGAAATATTTGGGCTTTATAAAATTGAAGAGTGAATGTAGTGTACTTTTGCAAAGGTAACATGGGATGTACTACCAGATTTTTAAGAAAATTCTAGTTGACTTTCACTGTGGAAAATTAACACTAGAACACAAGAAAACTATTTGTATACATCGTATACAATATCAATCATGACAACGATTTAAATTATATTGTTGATACAACAAATAAAAGCATAAATAAATGTGTGGATTAGTCTATTACTATATATATATATTCACCATTTAAATTAAGTTTGTCTTAGCTCTCTATGGTCCTTTTCCCTAGAAATACAATTACTTTTCTCTGTGCCTCTGAAAATAATTCACTTATGCAAAAGCCAAGACACCCAAATCCTACATTAAATATTCCATCCATGTAGGTAAGAAAGCTCATCTGAAGGCTAGTCAAAACATTACTGGTAGCGTTAGGGTTAAGAATCTGATCTTTCCATCAAATAAATGCAATGTAGATGTGCTAAAAAAACTAGAATAAATACCTAGCCAACTGGAAATTTTCAAGTTGACAAGGCAACTTTACAGCACCATCAGAAAAAAAGCTAGTTAGTACTGAATGTTTAATGATGTGCTTCTTCAGATGTGTATACATTTTAATAGCCAAAATAATAATGTTCTAAAATTTTCAAATTGAATTGATGTCATAAGCTCCCTTAGTGCAGAAAACCAGAGAAAACAGTCATCAACTGTACATGAAAAGTGATCATAGGATTCAACACTTATAAAGAAGCTGTATGGCCAAAACAGTATTAAAATTCACCCTGACCTGCTCAGATTTATCAAATTACATTGCATAGCTCCAAAGATAGCTTCTCATCTGTTAAGGTCCACATATGTACAGTATATTTGATTTCAAACTTAACTGGAAGGTATAGTAAAATATTACCCTAATCTGTGCAGAGGAGCTGACATGATGTACAATTGTCTAAAGCTGGAAGTGGAGCCCTGTGTGGAATGACAAAATACAACTTTTAACAAATGGCTGCTGCACTAATGCCATGTATTGACTTCCACTACCTCAAGAAACTTCATACTTTAGAAAAAGAATAGCTGCTTTCTATATTGTAAGTCCACCTTTTCTCTTAGAAAGCCTTACCTTAGAAAAGGTAAATTAATTTTAACAGTTCACTAATCCTAAATAAAATCACCAGGCACTAACAAGTATCCCACAAGGGCAATTTGCATGGTATTCGTTTTCTTGACTATCATATGTGAAAGGTTTGTTTAATTTTAAGTTTCCAAGTTTAAAACCTGTCTTTAAGTTAGCCACCCTATGTACCCTATGGGAATTTCACATGCTTGTCTTCTTAAAAAACACACTCTACACTTTCTGGTATGTTTGGAAAGTAGTAATTTTTCCAGCCTCCAGGAAGCATTCTTGATGTGAAACCCACATGGGCACAATATTTCCAACTCCCTGCATCTCTTCAACCCAAAATTTCCATTACACTTAAACCAACTTGTACATGGGCAAGCAGAAAACAGCCTAACAGATCTCCCAAGCCACAGATACTTAGCCTAACTTGGTATCTCCTGTAATGCTCAGATGATCAGGGTTTAGCTTAAGACTTAAGAACTAAGTGGTTTCAAAAGAGAAAAGGAAAATTTAGATGTTAGAAGAAATAATGATTTATAAAAACACATTTTTCTACACAATTCTTCTCTACACATGCTAATGTGCCCCGACACCTCTATCTCCAATTGACACAGAACATAGTTATACATACCACAGTTTGGTGGTTAACTTGAATCACTTCATCCCCAGCATGGATTTTCTTGCACCGATCTGCAGGTGACTGAATTTAAAATAAAAGAGATGATCAAGAATACAGGTCTTACCGGTCATCATCTCTCTTTCAGCAGTATGATTGCTAAGCTATGCAAATCAGGTTAGATTGATAGACATTCTACTGTGAAATAAAGAATTAAAGAAATATTTAATAAATCAGTTTGTTCTTGTTGGAGAAAAATGGTATGCACTGTTCTACACAATAAAAATCACATGTTAAGAAAGGTATAAATATATATGGTAACTGAGTCCTAAGGATTTCTTTTGAATTCCATCCTGATAAAAGGATGCTTTGATCTGCTGGACAACTCTCAAGTCTCAAAATCCAATCTCTGGCTGACTTTTAAACCTACCAAGACTAACTGGCAATTCTTCATAAACGAATTTCATAAAATTGTCATTTTATTCTACAACATTTCAATATGTTGCAGAGAGCTTCAGTAAATTACTGTTCTGCAAAGAGCACACAAGAAGAGAAGACTGGGTTAGGTACAACGTAGGAAGAGCAAGTAAGTTAATGGTAACTGGTTTTGGAACACTATTAGGATGAAAGAAATGCAACCATCATCAGAATCCTACAGTGATCACACTTTCAAAAAAGCAAAGTAGTTTTTTACTTTGCTTTTGCCTCAAAGAAATTCTCAGTGAGAACAACAAAAAAACCCAAATAAAAATAAAAACCACAACAAAAACTGCATCTTTCATTAAAGTAAAAGCCCCAAGAACTTTCCATTCTCTCTTTACAGTAGACCAATTGTTTTCTGAGGGGAATAGCTCTAAGTTCAAAGGAAAAGAAATTCCTTCAGTTTTTCAGAGTCACACTTTAATTTTTCTCAGAATACTGTGGCTGCCAGAAGGCACTTAACTGACTGCACAGTAGAAGGTGAGACTGACAGTTTCAAAAAAGAACCCAAAGGAAACATGTTGCTGAGGAGAATATTTAAAAAAAAAAACAAAAAAACTGCTACAAATTTTATGTTAAGGAGTGAAATTAATTTAATTTTCAGGTGAGATAGCAGGTCATCTAAAGAAAATGCTCCAGGCCTGAAATGTGGACTTTTTGCAATAACCTATGTACTACATCCCCATTCAAAACACGTCCCACAGCTAAGCCATCACTTTCTAGTTCAATTGCACATAATTCATGGCCTAAGTTAAGGACAGTGTACAAATGAAAGACATCCAAGAGACATGAGAGGCTGAAAGAAGGGTCACTCATGACTCATTCCTAGCAGACATTGCACAGAACATCCTAAATCAAACTGGGCTGGCAGTATCATTTTACTTTACACGAAGAACACCAGCCTTGATATTTTAGCACTATTTAAGCAATAAAGGCACTGGCTGAAGGACCTGGGGAAAAATTTTAACAGTGGTGATTATGTCTTAATAATCTGTCTTCTGTCTGCCATTTCACTACTCACACTTACTCATTCATACCTCTAAAATCATTATAATCCTCCTATGTAATAGAGCTCTTTCAGCTCAGATGTAGTTACACCTAAGACTTTTAAAATGCAAATGCAAGTGAATTCTGTGTCATTACCCTTGAACTCTTCAGGACTTTATTACAATACATCCTTTGCTTTACAGTGTCTTCAGCATTTGCAGCTTTAATCTTGACAAAACAGGTCAAGTTTACCAAGACATTAAAACATGGTCTGAGAATCTTCAAACTGGAAAAGTCTATGTTAAAAAATGCCTCATTGTAATTATGCCTCAAACACAAGATGAGGTTTAAAAAAAAAAACTTAAAAAGATATGTCAAGGCTGTGGTCTTATGAAGGGGTTGTAACTCCTGTTCCTTATTGCTTTTTCCTCTCCAGTAAAAAACAGACCTTGCTGTAGAACAGTATCTTTATCATGGCTATTTAAGGAAAACAGAGGAGAATCGATAAGGTTTCTTTTTCAGATGTATATGCTGATCATTAAGCACAGAATCCACTCATGAAGTCCTACTAGGAGGAACAAAGTGTGCCACATCACAACTGTATCGTCATTAGCTGGTAATTCGGTTCAACAGGGAATTGAAAAGATAGAAGCACCTGTCACTGAGGCTCACACATCACTAACTAAAAGCTATTCAGAATCTGCTTAGATTTATGCTTTAGAATAGATTTAGTTTTGTCCTTTAGGCTAAATGTCTTTTTCCTATTCCCCTGGTATACCCACACTATCTAAAAGTCCAGTTTAGAGGCCCTGGAGCACAACTGCTGCATGCCCACAGTGGAGATTTTGGTAGTATTTCTTCTGAAAATCTCTCTTCCCTGTGATCTAAGGGCACCATGCAAAGCAAACCAGACCACAGTAAGTGGTGACACTGGGAGCTCCACCTTCATTCCTGCTGGAGAGTCACTGCATGCTATTACTTTAGAAAAATGCTCTTTTTTATTGGAAAAACAAAGGACAAAATGGTCTTATTTGAAGGACACATTCAGTTTGTGAATTAAAAGAATCTCTCCAACATGGTCTAGATGGGCTACTCAACAAGGAACCGAAAATCTTTTGTTGGACCAAAACAAAACCCTTTAGATTGTTACTTCCAAACAAAAGACAGAAGGCACAAACTGGAAAGCTGAGCTTGCTCTAATGCTACAGGGCCACCACAGAGAAGTCCTCACAGGGCAGTGACCTGTAAGGAACACTGCTCTCTCCCAGTCCAAGCTTCAGAGCTCAGCTGCTTTGATCTGCAGGGCTAACGTGTTGGGGGAGAGGACTCCTAATGCCAAACGGCAAGATCCAAACTCTAACGGGCTTTGCAGCTGGACATCAAACACCTCAAAGGCCAGACAGAAAAAGCAGAACTGTCATTACAAAACTACTCTCTTACATTGATGTGGAGAGCACTACCATGATACTGTGTTTAATACAGACACATTATTCTCCACGATCATTCAGACAATTCTGTCTTTGTCTCACTTGGAAGAGAAGACTTGGACATTAAAAGGACACAAAATTTTGCTCAAATGCAAGAGAATTTGGATTCTTGTTTCCTAGAAGTTAAACTGTACTGCAAAGAGTAAAAATGTTAAGGCCAGCAGGTCAGATCACATATGCACCATTGTGATCTTATTCTGGACATGCTGCTTAGATCTTTCTCCTCCCATCTGCCAAAATCAAAACTCTGTGTGTGTGTGTGCATGTGTGTGTTAAAGAAAGCAGCTAGAAACTGTGTTCTTAAAAGCAGGAGACACCCTTCTTTCTCTAAAGCACTACTCATTTTCACAACTGCTTTAACACACAGCAGCTTTTTCCCCTGATAACAGAGTGCAGTTTCTTGGTCTGTCGTGAGCACCTCCAGGGTGTCACAGTGAGTGAAAGAGTCAGTAACAGCAGAAGAGTCATCATGACTGAAACTTCCTGACATAGCTTTAAATTATATTCATGAATCACAAAAGATAAGGGTTTTGAGGGAATGCATTAGGATTTTATTTTTATCTTTGCCCCTGGGAAATTAAATCCATTAGCAAGTTATGGAAAGAAATTGTTCCTTCTTTAATTTTAGAGATTCAACTGTAAAAATTGTTCTCTTTATTTCATATATTTTCTAGATTAAGTTCAACTGTAGTTCTATTTGGTTTGTTTAGTTTTGCTAATTTCACTAATGATGTCTGTAGCTGTAGGCCTGACTCTCTAAAATTTTTATTTTCCTTGAGATTCCTTAGGTTTTTTTTTTTAATTCCAAGACAGGCCGCATTCACAAAAATTCTTCAACAGGTATTACCTATTGGTTATGACCCATGGATATTCTGCCCACAGCAGAAAACAGAATGGAAAAAGGCTATCAGATTGCAGCTCCTATGAAAGGATGAAAATAATATTCCTATTTATTGAGATGTTAACAGAACCTCACTGCAAATCAGATGCAGCAGCTGTAAATGTCATGTAGGTAGTCTGCACTTCCCACAGGATGACACAGTGGCATGATGAAACAAACATTTCTGACAGCTTCATTTTAAGAAAATGCCATCAAAATCTTTTAAAGGAATTGCCTAAACCATTACGGAACAGTTCAGTGTTGTTTAGTGATTGTTCTACATTAATTGAAGACCATGGATAGAAGCCTTTTCCCCCAGAATTATAATTTTGCTCAACTCTTAACAGACAGCCAGCTCCCTAAATATAGTGTACAAGGGAAGGAGGTTGTATTTCAAAGGCTTTTGAAAAGTAGTCTGTTATGTTTTATTTTCTCTTTAATGCCTTCAGTGAGAATTAGTACACCGGTAATAAGTGTTCCTTTCCATAGGCATCACTCAGGAGTTCATGCAGAAATACATGGTTATTTGTCAATGTGAAGGGATGTCCATTTCCATGCACTCATTTATTAAAAAATGAAGCTTGATAGATGGAAAAATATAAAAGCTGTTTGTCTAATACTGCAGCAAAACTTCAGCATAACAGCCTAAATATGATATAGACATTTATCATTTATTCACAGAGCAAAGTAACTCCAAGACAGCTGCTTCCTGTCTGGATCAACTAGAGCATTTAGATGTCTTGCAAGAACACATCAAGACTGGTTCTCTTGGTCCTTAACTGGGAACAACTCTTTCAATTCTGAGGTAAACAAGCACAAGCATCTCTGCTGTCCAACATGCCATTGGTCCTTAACAGCCAACCAGCACAAGTTTGCAAGCAAAATGTAGTTTATAGCAAAGGGAAAGCATTAACCACAGGTAAGGTCAGAAAGGCTTCCAGGTCTGAACATACAGTATTAACAATACTTACATTTTCTGTTGTTCCAGTAATTACATGAAGACCATCATATGTTGACTTAATGTACATACCCTAAGAAAAAGACATTATGGGAAAGAATTTTTAAAGTGTTTCACAAACCATCACCATCCAAACAAAACTTGCATATCTCTTAAAGAATCTCTCTTCTCTTTTTGCTTTCTTTAAGATATGTGGACTTTAATGCATGCCATGAGGAATTTGTCTCTGCATAAGAAAGTGCATTTTTATACACTTCAAGAACAGCCCAAATAATTTTGGCCCTAATTAGCAATAGAAAACTAAAATGTTTATCACAGTTATGTCCATAAATGCTCCCCAGTTTTTTTCAATACACTTCTTCAACTACAAATAGAACAATGCCTTCCAAAAAGTCCCAGAATTACAAATTGCCTTAGTATGATCAATATATCTATTTTTGCTTTGAAAACTACATTGAGTTTTAAAAGATCTGGAGTCTTCATAGGCAATGCTGCAAACACAACTTTCAAACTGCTAACCAGTGCTTGGAATTGTGCCTGCAAAGTGGCTGTAAGACCTTCTCAAAGCCCCACTCATCCCAATGAACACTTCAGCTATAAAACTCAATGATGAAAAATTCAACATCAACTTTGTTAGCTACTCCCCTTCTTTCAAAAAAATATGAAAAAAAGGAGGGATAGCTTGTGAACAGACAGAAGTTCCTTCATGGGTAGTCCAAGACAGTGTCTCAAATACATCTTTCCACCAAGCCTCAATTCAAACATTTTAACAACATCCACTATGACACTGAGAGGAGGAAAAAGGAGAGATAATTGGTATAGACTGAGCATTCAATAATTTCTGAGGAATCTCCCTCAACCATTTTACAGAAAGCAGGTAAACACTGAGGGCCTGAGTAAACATTCTCTCCATAACCTACTTTTTCTCTTTTTAATCAGAGTGCCACAGAGAAGTCTGTGCCTAGCTGAGGAGCCCAGGGCACTCACTGGGGAGCAGATATGGTAAAGAGGCAAAGAAGACATTGAGTTGGACTAATCTACACTGACTAGAACTGGCAGACATTTTGGTAGCAGATATGAGGAAGTACACCTAAATTAACAAAGTGGATAATATTCCCAGTAAAACAAGCCAGGGATTTCCCGAGTTCCTCTGGATAGGGGCTCAAAAGTGAACTCCTATTTTGTTCTGCACAATTACATAGTGTTAATCACATCAAACCCAGTTATCATGTTCAGCTGCCACAGCTAGAAGGTAAAAAAATCCAGAACCTACTAATTAATACATGGTCAGAAACCCCCTGACATCATCCTTCAACTTCCAGCTCCTCTATGTACCTTCAGCAATTTGTCCATTGATTGGCTCCATCACACAGCTTTTGCTCAACTCAAATATAGAATGGCTTTTTTCATACATTTATCCTCACAACACCCCTGTGAGGTAGGGAAACACTAACAATATACACACATCTTAACACTCATATCCAGATACCTTACAGGAAGCATAGTGAGCCACACAAGAGGCTGAAATATGTTGGTATCTGTTCCTTGGTACACACACCTACCCTCAGACCTCCACTAATGGTGAACTCAATCCCTCTCAGGATCCCCATCCAAGTCACTGGGCCACACAATCTGCAGCATGGCAAGAGCTAAAATCACAGTGACCATGGTGACAGGAGCTTTGAGTCAGGTCCCCAAACAGAGCAATTTCTGAAGCAAGCCACATCTTTATTTTTTATGCACAGCGAGTTACTGTTTTCAACCTTAAACATCAAGGTGAAAGCTGAGGGAAAAGTCTCACACTTAATGGTTACAGTGTTTAGTTTTATGCAAAAAAGCATTGTTTCAAAGGATAGTAAGTTCATCCAAGTGTGCTACCATTCCAGAGGACAATTCACATCCAATCTAGTCTTTTCAATAAATTCAAAAGACTTTGAAAATGCAAAAGAGGAGAAAGAACTTTGGCAGAATGTTCTTTAAAGGCTAGGATCAAGATTTTGCACACATTAAGAAAGAGAGGGAGGAAGGAAGCTGAAAAATATCCACCCTAGATTGTATTAATTCCACATATGAAAAATTAATAAATGTTATATTAGTACCATGTCACATTAACTTTACAAGAGCCAACATAATTCTTGATATAAAGCAGCTTTTAAACGAGAAGAGGTAACATTCTGCAAAACAAAAATAAGCCCCTTTCACCCATGTTTCTTCACTCCTTGTTTTAAGTGAACAATATTTGGAAAATGGTACAGAGAAGTTAAGAGAATATTTCTGGCTTACAATTGCTTGATCTGGAATGGAAATAATAATACCACAGACATTTACAAGTTTTCCTCTCTCTGCCTCCTTGTGGCTGCACAATATCAATAGAACTTTTAGCAATCAAGAATACAGGGGAGAGCAGTGTGTGCTCTGTCCATTTGCACAGAAAGAAATTGGTAGATACAGTCTCAGGTATTCAAAGTCCCTAAGAATTTACAAGAATCAGTTACACCAGATAAAAAGAAAGATAATTCAGTTTATATGACTAAAATAACCATAAGATAACCAACCTAGTAATCAGGAATAAATGTATGCCTAGATTAAAAAAATTAGTAACTCGTGCTTAATTACACGAGAGATTGTCCTGATCAGTTATGGGTAGAGCTCTAATTTCAAACCAATCATTACAACTTATCTTGGTGATTAAAGGTTAGGAAAGAGACCTTTTGTGCTTTCCCCACCCCCTTCTTTGTTTTTGTTTATATTGTTTTCAAGAATGAAAACAGAATGTGATATATTTCTAACATATTTTATGTATATAAATATATAACATATTTCTTGATATTTTATGCACTGTTGGATGGAAAAGGAAAGATACTAATTACATTTTATCACACATGTAACTGAATTTTTTACTTTTGCTCCACTTTCATGGAGCCCTCCAAAGTTGCACATGCCTCTTTAACCCCAAACAACTCTCAGAATGCTGTTCATAACTCCTTCCCAGCTCTTCCAGTATCTAAAACTAAAAAATTCAGGATAAATATCAGGAATAGTAGTACACTGGAATGCTGGAAAGGGAGTAGGCAGTACACTTTAATCAGCTGCCACACCCTGCTGTATCAATGACTTGTATTTTATGAGCAATTCTTTACATGACAAGCTTCTTTTGTGTTTGCTTCAGCAGGCAAAAAGGCACCCCAAACAATCACTCTTGTTATTCTGATGAATTTACCTTTGCATTTCTGAACCCTTGAAATCATATCACAGACACTTACCTGACTGGGATTAAAATGATTATATGAACACGAAACAACTGAAATTAAAGATTAACCTTTGCTACAGACCTCTGATATTCTGTTCTATATTAAAAATAAAAATAAAGTAGAAAGTGACTGTTGCAGAAAAACTACCCAAGAAAAACTTGGTTTTCTGCTTTTTGTCTAAATATACTCACTGTTTTCAGTCAAGCAGCAACATTTTTAAGTCTCTTTCATGGTAAAACATACTAGTCAATTTTGTATCTGTATATCAGTAATGTAAAAACATACAAAATTAAATTCTGCTTACTGATACAGATGAAACAACTTGCAACTCCTCGAAAAAAAGAAAAAAAAAGAAAGAAAAAAAGAAAAAAGAAAAAAAAGAATAAAAAGAAAAAAAAAGAAAAAAAGAAAAAAGAAAAAAAGAAAAAAAGAAAGGATTACACATGGGAGCATGTTGGTGATTGCAAAGTTGACCATATTAATCCATTTTAAGACTTTTTAAATAACTTTCTACCATGAACTCTTTTCACCCTTCCTGCACAGCCACTGCAGGCTACATCTTTTCCCCCAGCAGCACTCACTGGAGATCATGAATGCAGCCAGTCCCAAGTGACAAGGATAGAGGGAAAACAAAAAAGGAAAAAAACCCCACGCAACAAAACCAATACCAAACCCCACCCATAACACTGCTTTACCCAGTACACAAGAGGTTCTCCACATCACACCCTAAAAGCATTTTCTGCTTGACAGGTTTAGTTGCTTGAGAGGTTATTTAGTCATAGATGTTAGCTAGTTTTAGTATCTATGAGATATGGTAACACATTTACTCGTTTCTTCTGCATTCAGCTTTTGGTCTGAAAATTCACATTTATCTCTGACAAATACTTACGTTTCCACACGAAAAGACCAAACACAGTGAAGGAACTATTTGTGCTGATTAAAATACCCTGATCATGCCAATCTTCTTTAACTTGTAAAAGCTTCAAGCATTTTCCTTATACCATCATATATTTACCATGAGTATAGGGAAACAGCATTGTTTTCCAACCTTTTAATTTCCTTCTCATGTCCTTTTCTCTCCCAGATTTATTTTAGCTTCTTAGCTATTGAATTTGAGATGATAGATATTCTGTTTATGATAGGTGACAAAAAGTCTTCCCAGTTAGCAGCCATCCTTGTCTTTTTTCTTCTGCCTGAAGTCCTTCCATTTTTATACAACATTTTATTCAGTGATTGGTAAAGCCAGCACAGAACTGTCAAGTGGATCAAAAATCAACAGGAAAGTTGACAATTAAACTATTTTTTCACCTCCATCATTGCACAAATCCTGGAAGAAGGTCCAGAAATGATTGAACTTCACATTTATCCCAGCATTTCTGATGTGCAGAGAATATTCACAACTCCAAGCTCCACCATCAGTTCTTAAACTGACACCTTCAGCACTCAGGGGGGCAGGTATTAGTTTAAAAAGAGAAGCCCAAGGACCCAAAAGCATATAAATGACCAAGAAGCACACGACACAGGTGATCTGTTGGCCAGACTGGCGCGGTTCCGAAGGGAAGGGGACGATTTTCACTCTCCCGGCGCGGATCCACATCCTTGGTGCCTGCTCTGGAGAGCTCACAATCTACAGGAGAGGCACAATGCCAAGGCAACACAATAGTGGCACACAGGCAAGGGTGAGGGAAGAAAAACACGACTGTGTCAAAATGGCATTGTATGCTTCTAAGGCTTGTATACTGCATGGTTTCTATTTTCCTTTTTTAAAAAAATACATATAATTATTTTTTATGACAATGACATCAAGACCCTGCTAAATTGGTTCACAAATACATAAAAAGAAAAAGCCCTGCCTTGAAGAGCTTCCAGTTTAAACAGACAAGACAGACAGAGGGTGTAAAACAGAGGCACAGAGAGGGAAAGAGATTCTCTCATCAGCTACCCAGCAGGAACAGACCCATGAAACACACTCCTATTTACAAAAATACCATTCAACATTTCTCAGTCCCAGGGAGTTCATACCAACCTACACGAAGACTTAAATGAAGGAGAAAAAAAAGGAAAAAAAAAGTCACAAGACAAAGAAAAAAAATAATCAATTTCAGATAAAAATGGACAGCACTCATATAAAGGTGATCAAGAGGAAGAAGATTTTCTCATTACAATAGAAGAAAGGGTTTCAAAAGGTTGACTTGACTTTCAAAAGTTAGGCGGTGGAAGAGTTAAAATTACAGGGGAAAGGGAGGGAAAGAGAGGGAGCAGAGAATCCATGAGAAGCTGAAATCCTGAAGGATGAGTTTAAAATCGATTCAGAGATAAAAAAGAAAGCCAGAAGAGGAAGGAAAAATAAACTGCAGACTAAAACAAAGGATGGGGCCATATTTACTCATCCAAGTGTTTGGGGTTTTTCTCCTATTTTAATTGCAATTTTCCAAAGGAATGGAAAATTAATTTAGTGTACAATTGCTCAAAATAACTTGGCATACCAACTTTGCCAAGAAAAACAAATCAACCCAAAACCTAGCAACAACAAACCACCCACAAACCAAAATTTTCTCCAAAACTACAAAAATCAGACAACTTCAAAAACCTGCTGCAAAGAGTATGGCAATCCTCCTTCAGGACTATTCAAGAATATGGAATGAGAATAAGCTTGGGCAGAAGTTGCAAAAGCTATTTCTCTAGATAAAAAAAATTTTAACTGTATTCTGAACACCTTCTTTTCTACCTCCAAAAATTATGGGAGCAGATATTATTAATGATGGAAAGTCATACATCTGGAATTGTCACCAATGTTGTTTTTTTCCATGCAGCGGGTGTTGGATACTTGAGTAAACAAGAGATCAATGGTCAGCTCTTGAACAACAAACACAGGATGGCTGCATTAAGAGCCTTCACAAGCACCTGATTAAGAATGCAGAATTCTTGCAGTAAAATTTGATGAGTTACTTATCAGCAGTGCTACGAAGCCCTGGAATAACTTGTAAAATAGCTTTGTATCCCTGAGATACTATGAAACATTTTCCAGAATCTGACAGGTTTTGTGCATAAGCCCACGCAAACTTCTTGGTTGAGTTGATCTCAGTAATTTAAGTCCCTTCTGACTTCAAGATCCTAGAACAATCGGAACCATTTTTCAGAAGCTGGTATAAATGGCAAGAATTTCTTACTCTTTTCTCCCTTTTCACTAAACTCTGCATACTTCAGTCAGCTTTACAAAATACCTTCCTGTTGGCCCAGCTGCATGAGAAACCAAACTAGCACAAGGAATCTAACCGTTTTCAAACTTTAAAACAGAAAGGTGAAAATGTCCTAATCATTTTCATATATACAACTTAGTTAAAAAACATCACTTTCTCATTGTGGATGATGGGTTTGATTAACTGCGTACTTCTTACCAGCCCTTCACTTGGCTTGATGTTTGTGAGCTGGATCACCTCCAGATGGGCAGACTGGGAAACCAGTGGATCAGAAGAGAGCGAGATAATGTGATCACAGACGCCAGAGAGAGTTTTACACTAGGAAAGAAAAAAGAAGAGAAAATGTCACAATAAGCATACCAGTGCTAACTATTCCAATGTCAGTGCACAGTTGACATCACCATGTTTTTCAAGTACATACAAGGCAGAAGGGGAAAGGCCTCAGGCAGCAATGCAATACAAAATACATAATCTGTGATGACCCTGAACTAACAACACCAGACCAGGGAAGAACAGGAGGCAAATGCTTTTGTATCTGAGCAGAGACAAAGAGGGGCTCCCACACACTCTCAGGGATAGATGCCCTGCTCAGGCACACAGGGAACGAGTGGTGAGTCCCAACCCCCACCCTACCCACATCTTTTGCAAAGACAGTAACTGTCTCAAAGCCCACTAATTTCCACTGAATGTGCAGCTGTTCAGCACAGATGAAAATCAGACTCTTGATGATAACAGGTAACTCCCATTAACTCTGAAGTTGATTCTATAATAATAAAACATGCTAATTGTCTTTGGACTGCGTTTCTCATGTTCTACAGCTGCCAAACATGATTTACTATTGCAGACATGAAGGTTACAATAAAGCACCAATTCACAATGGGATAACTCTTAAACAAGTTATTGTTGGCAGCCTCTGCAGCAAGACAGAAAAAAATTCTAAAAAGGCTGAGACTGTGAAATTGGTACTGTTTTATCTCCTGATCTCTCACTGCCTCAATAACCTCTTCTCAGAAGCAGGAAAGCTGTGAGGCTTTCCTATCATTCTCCATAAGAAAGTGATTTTTGAGTTTTTGAGTTTCAATATTTTCCAGGAAGTCACCTTTCAGCAATTTTAAACGATTTCTCTGTTCAGATTTCCAATGCATCCTTTGCCAGCAAATTCAGGAATTAGGAGACTCTTCTGGTCCCAAAACTTTGGGCATCTCCAAAAGCAATTAAGAACCAGCTTAACTCCTCTGAAATTCAGAAGATGAAAGCTAGCCAGTCTCCTCAAATGACTGAAACACAACTGCACACAACAGTTGTTCCAATCAATCTTCCAAGATTCCAAAGTACCGTTCTTACAGTAAAAAAATCTGCAACAATGCTATGGAAATGTGATATAAAACCGGACATAGCCTCCTGCCAAACCACCATTATAATTCCAAATTGCAAACTACAAATATCTTAAGTATAAAGGAAAATTTTTAAACAGGGATTAAAAACAAACAAACAAACAAAACCCCCCAAAAAACCCAAAAAAAAAAAAAAAAAAATGAAAAAAAAATGAAAGAAAAAAACCAAAAAAAAAATTAAAAAAAAAACCAAAACCCCCCAAAAAACCCAAAAAAAAAAAAAAAAAAGAAAAACTGAAGAAAAACCGAAGGAAAAAAACCCCCAAAAAACCAAAACAAACAAATACCCAAAAACCCCAATCAATGACAATGACATCTTAATCCTGTTACATACCAGTACACTCTTCTACTCTTTAAAGTATTTAAAAACAGTTGAAAGTTTAGGTTTATGTAACAATCACTTGCTTTACTGAGCAATAATGTTTCAGGGTGAATAAGCAAATCAGAATCAAATGGAAAATATAAAAAAACTTATATAACCAACATGACCTTCTTCCAGAAAAAATACTACCTTCAACATAGTTACATACACCACCCTTCTACTTTTTCACGACACAGAATCATTACTGAACAGAGGACATTAAGAAATATATAAAACGAGGTTGAGAATGGCTTGTGCTTTACCTGAAGTACAAAAAAGTAAAAAAGAGAACTTTATTGAAATTTGGGCTTCTTTAATGGCTTTTGGACACATGAAAATTGCTTAGAGCAGACATTTTTAAAAGGTAAAATTATATTAAATTACATAATAAAAATGAAAGCTTAGATTTCTGTTAATTTGTGTTTTTCAATACAGTGTTGGCATGTTATGTCTACTTCCATCTTGGAACTGCACTGATAATTATTGAAAAATTGCTTAAAAAATTACAGAGCACTCGGCTATTTGGGCAAAGTGAAGAGACTCACATTATAAATAATTCTCTGCAGATGAAAATGGAGTTTTTCGTATCTATTTAGACTTGTATTCATCCACCTATTCTTCCTATTAATCTCCTCTAACCCCATTAAATGTATGGCGTTCTTAGAAATTTCAGAGAAACTTCTGTTTATAGTGAATTAATTTTTTTCTCCAATATTCAACTGTTGCATTTCAGAGAGATGCCAAAACACACAGAAAAGGAGTGCTCCTACCACCTAAGACAAGCTACGGCACGTTCCCAGCTGCCTTGACAGATGATGGGAAAGGAGAGGAGTCAGGCAAGTCCAGGATGTGGCATGGAGCAGAAAGCTAAGCTGAAATGCTTTAAACAGCCCCTTGGAGCAGCTGCACCTCTACCCCCCAGGAGAGGGGTACAGACAATCTATACAGCAATGCCCCTATGGTGATCAGCATTCCAGTATAGTTAATTGCTTGCAATCCTAAAACAAGGTGGTGTGAATATTCCTCAAGAGGAGCTCTGGGAATATTGGGTGCCAACATCACCACGTTGCTAAGATAAAAAAATCTGCCATGTGCTTCAATGCATCTCTAAAAGACTATTGTCTTTTGGGTCTCACAGCTTTCTTAGATATTCCCACTGCAGTCCAGCATTAATTAATTATAGGGATAATGCAGCACATTATCCCTATAAACTATTATATGTTTAAATATTTTCATTACATATTCCTTGGTTAAAGAGCTGAACTATAAGTAGGGTCAAATATCTATTTGGTGTATGTTTCAGTCTCAAGCTGCATTAAGGGAAATACAGGTTGGATATTAGGAAAAACTTTTATACAGAAAGAGTGATAAAGTACTGGAATGGTCTGCCTGGGGAGGTGGTGGAGTCACCATCCCTGGATGTGTTTAAAAAAAGACTGGACGTGGCACTTGATGCCATGGTTTAGTTGAGGTGTTAGGGCACGTGTTGGACTTGATCTTTAAGGTCTCTTCCAACTTAGTCGTTCTGTGAATTCTGTGAAGACAAATTTTCATTAACTCTGAACTTGTCCACAGAGAGCCAGGACAGCAAGGAGCACACACTTACACAGCAGATATTCTCTGCCCACTGCAAAGTCAGGGTACCTTGGCCCTCACTGGAAACACATCCAAAGGCTGACACAGGCACAATTATGCATTTTTCCTTGCCTTTACTCTCAGGAGTATCTCATTCACAGTTCATGTTAATAACATGCTAATCAGCACAAATCGGCATACAAACGAAACAGTCTGTTCAGCAGGAAGGTGCTTCCTCCCCAACAGGCATCCATATGGAAAAAGACCTTGGACCTATTCAGTGGATCAGGGCTTTCAAGGCAAAGATGTTGCCACATGGCAAAGCACTCAAATATTGCACTTCTTCCACTCATTTTGTTCCTAACGTTTTCTGAACACATTATTTCTCAGCAGAATTATTCAGGACAATCTGTATCACAGACATGTATTTTAGTTCCATTAAAATCAGACAGTAGTCACCTTTTCTCTCAAATTGTCATTACCTTTGGAGGCTTTGTAAAACTACACCTCTGATTATGAAAACACTGTTAACGAGATCAGGATCCTTTATCCTTTGTAAGTGTTGATTGCCTGCTGCAATGCAGTATTAGTTACAGTAAGACACACAAGAAGCTGAGGATCCAATTGCTCCCACAAAAATCAGCCTTTTTCAAGCTACACTCAGCTCCCAGTGTGCAAGGTATCTGCACACAGGGAAAGGATTTGTCCAGGCCAAAAAAAAAAAAAAAAAAAAAAAAAAAAAAAAAAAGCAAGTTACAAAATATTAACTGAGAGAAACCAACAGATAATTACATTTTCTCCTTTTGTCACATGGTCCCTGTTCTCACTATGAGCCTTAAAGCAATGATTTCAGTTCTCTTTTGCAGTAACTTATCACTGACTTCAGTAATAAATTCTCCTCTCTATTCAAGTGACACACCTATAATTGCAGATTGAAGCTACAACGCAGTCTTTATGTGCCAAGCTAAATGATTCAAAGGAGAGCAAAAAATATCACCACACAGCGCCTCGTTGTTTGGTAGAAATTCAAAGGGAAACATTATTTTTCCCTCAGTAGGCAACCTCTTTATGCCTCAGAGCATGAAGAATGACAGACAATACTTAGTTTCTACCCGTATTTTTGGACTGTAAGGTACCAATTTTACCAACAGTTTTTCCACAATTGCTCCTTCTTTCAGCCAGGGGGATGGGGACCTAAAGGTGACTGAATTAGATTTGCATCTGCTGTGATTCTCTGTGGCTACTTCAGTTGTGCTGTGAAAATGTCTGTGTTCTGCATCAGTACCTATGGACACAGCCTCAGTGGCCTTTCCTCACCCTGTCCATCCATTGTTTGTTCAGCACAGACAGCTCTAGGGCCACCAAGTATTTCTGGTCAAGCAAATAGACTTAGCTTTGTCCCTGTCCTTCATTTCACCCAGGCTAGTGGCCAAGTTTAAAATCTATCTTGCCAAGTATTTGCAATACTGAAACATCCTGGCTTAAACATGCTCCCAGGACTGAGGACAAGAAGAGCACCAGCCTCCCCCATGAGCACCCTCAGCTATGGCAGAGTGAGGAACAGGGTACCAGTAAGTCATATGGACTTTCACGACTAACAGTAAGAAAAAATGTCCGGGTAATGTTAAGCTTAGTCTGTTTGTTCAGTTAGTTACAGCTGTCCAAGATGAATGAAGTCTAATTAATTAAGTTAAGCCAAACTAAATAATTTTTAACCAATTAATTTTAGTCCAAAACAATTGTTATATTGTACAGAACACATCAGTAACTCCAGCAGTCTTAAAACCAAGTGAGCCTGAACACGCACTGGTGCATACATGAAGTTTAAACAGTGAACTACATCTGCTTTTGGCTGCAAAAAGAGAAGCTCCTATTAAACTGAAGCTTGCTCAGTTCAATTTACAAGGTATAGACTCTTGAAAGGGAGAAAGTGGTTACATTTTCTTTTTTTTCAAGACTATAAAATGATACCTTTGACAATGTATTTTTAGTCCATTATACTTCTATAACAAATATTCAAATATAGTGGGCAGGAGCAAATTATCATCACTGTTTCAATAAGGCTCTTAGAAAAAGAGAACATTCTGATCCATTGCTTGTTTTCTCTTTTTCAATTTAGTAACTCTTTTTAAATTGACATAGCTCATTTGCTTTTGAAAAAACTTCTGAGTAGTAGCTTCCCTCTGCAGATCGCTTTCTACAGTTTTCCAACTCAAAAAAAATGCATTTTCTGTTTGCAGGAAATGCAGCCTAATTTTTAAAAAGGGAAACTCCTTAAGAAAACAGTCTTTTTTCTTACGGAAATAAACTAGCAAAGTTAAAAGAAAAATTATTGAAATTTTTCAGTTAAAACTTATTGTTAATCTGACTGAAGCCTGGCTTCTACTTTCTATAATTAGTTCTTCTAGCTTTGCTCTCCTTTTAATACTCTACTGCTTCACATGGATTAATCTGAACTGGGTATTTCCAGCAAATACAGCCTTGAACAGCTGGATGGAATCAATGAATTATTCTTCAAGTATTTTAAAACTCCAGTCAGAATTTTGCAAGGATTAACATATAATTCCCCAAATAAGCAGATATAAACTGATAGCCTTTTAAGTTGAGCAGTTTTCTAAATACTTTATCATCTCAAGTTAAATCAATATAAAGATTATAAATATGAACTATCAAGAGCATAGTAATTTTCAATTTTGAAGCCAGCAACACACCTATGGCTTATCCTTCCCTATTTAGGCCCTGTGTATTACTAAACCTGTTCTTCTTTAAGATAATAAAAAATTAATTTTTTTTCTGCCATCTACTTCTGTTAGTATTATTTTCTAGTGCTATTTCATTTATGTTTATACCAATAAATTATTATTAATACTATTTAACTTGCTTACTTAGTAAAAGCTACCCTGGAAAAAACATACTGAGAAATGAAGATGCAGAAATGCAAAGCATTTCTCTTTATTCGTGCATATTTCTGAATTTTAATGAGCAAAACCCAACACATTAGTCCTGTGTGTTTTTATGCTTCTTATTCCACAGAAACCAAGTGTTTCTGAGAATGAAATCACAGGAAAAAACCCAAAACTTTAAGAAATGTAGTTGTCTTTAAATAATTTTTTCAACACTCCTACAATTCTAGGACAAAAAATTATAGAAAATACTTTTTTTTTCCCCAGACACACCTTGAAACTCCATTTAGAAGAAATAAACAAGTTCAAGCAGGCAATTTTATCTTAAAACTTCATAATTATCAGACCTTTTTCCTTTAGATACATTTTATGTGTTTACTTGAATAACACAGATTCGTTTCCTGCCTAACCCAATACCATAAGTGACAATCAAAATCCTTTTTTAAAGCATTTGAAACTCAAATTACTTGGAGCAAACAAAAATACTTCTTCCTTGAACATAAGCTGAAGCTACAGAGTTCTATGTGTCCACAAAATAGCATTTCTTAAAAAGCAAATCCTGAAAAGCTAACGTGTGCATACATTATACACCCACACTGTCGCCTCTGAAGGAAAGAGGGCATTCATTTGCTTTTCAAAAAAAATTAGTGCTGTTAGAATATGAGCACATGAACTGGTTTTTGGCCTACCTTAGTAAAGCAAATAGATCAGTCATTTATTTGATGATCTTGCCTACTTCACCATGCTGTAGAGGAAGCCATGAAGACTCAGTGATGAGGTAACTCTGGAGGTTTCCTTGTTTGTAATTCAATAGCAAAGGATGGTCTCACACCCCCGCTGTGCCCACGCGTTCTCTTGCTCCCCATTTTGGCACAGGTTCACTCCAGGGGAAACAGGGCAGCATCCCCACAGGAGATCTGTGCTTACAGAGTTCCAGCCCTTGATCCACAGCATGAGT
Source organism: Urocynchramus pylzowi (assembly GCA_013397555.1). Lineage (NCBI taxonomy): Eukaryota > Metazoa > Chordata > Aves > Passeriformes > Fringillidae > Urocynchramus > Urocynchramus pylzowi. The sequence continues at coordinate 1,534,099 of VZRH01007150.1, forward strand.
CAAAAAAAAAAAAACCCTTTTCGTTCCATGGACAATGGAGATGTTCAACCCAGAACACAAAAATCTACTGCTTTGATCCAACAGTCTGCTCCTGAGGTGGTAAATATCTTGGTGTCCTGACAAGTACAAGTACACAACTGTCCTTTAAGTTTTTGGGGTTTTTTTTCATTTCTGTAGCTCTAGTTCTATTTTACTTAAGAAGGATCTCTTAAAATTTGACTTCAATCATAAGTAAGAACAATACACTGCAGTAAGGATTTCCTTATGCTAATTGCATGAAGTGCTAATTGATTGTTAGTAATTTCTTCCACTTTTTTGAGAAACTTGTTTCCTTGTGTCATGAAGAGAAAGTGGTACATAAAATTACATGGGATGAGCCCACAGGTTTGAATTCAACTTCTTGACTAAGCTCAGCAAACACAGCTCTATGTTTGTATCTGATCATTCAAAAGCAGCTGGATGGGATGCTGGTCAAACATCACTTCAGACGGGAAACGGACTCTGAAAACGGACTTGGAATAGCGTGATCTTGGTATTTAAAAAGAGAGAATTTACTTTCTCTCCTACAATATCTGTGCACATGTCCTCTCAATCTTTCCTATTTCTCCCAGTATTTCTTACTCAAGGTTCCTTCTATGCCTTTCCCAAAATTTACTGCTGTTCTTTTTGTATCAGAGAAACCCATTTTCACTGTTGGATTGCTCCCTTCAGATTGTCAAATGGGCTAAACCCACAACAACTTTTTCTATCTTCCACGGAAAAGGGTTAGAGGGAATTGTGACTGCTTTCAATTCCAATTCTGTCATCAACCTTTTCACCTGCACATATAAAAAAACTACCTTTCAAACTGAGAATATGATGAGGATCTTGCCTACTATGATCTCAAATGCCATAATGTAATTATTTAGTCAGAGATTTACCTCTTATACCAATTGCTTTTGGTCAGCCTTTCTCCCATCAAATCCCACTGATCAGCTGATTTGCACCATGGTCAGAAATGCTTCAAGTTACATGTAATCCATATAGTTAGTTGTGTTTAATCCTTGTAGGGTCATTTTTAACCCACGGCATCACTAGGACATTCTATGCTCTGTTTGTGCTCGTGTTTCTTTTCAAGCTTGAGCAGTGACCACGGAAGGTACACTTATACCTATGTCCACAATGAAGTTACTGCATTCTAAAGAAATAAACCTACAAGAGTCTGAATGATGTTAGATAACTTTTGAAACCTGTCTTGATTTTGTGTACTCATGTATCCTGAATTAACCCTTCTCAGTTTCTTCAAAACTGTCTGTTGATGACTGTATAAAGTGATGTTTTCTCAGTCCTAAATTCTGGCATCTTCCTTTACAATCCTTTCTGCCAATTTTTAAAAGGTATATAATGTATATAGAAGATTTCAGAACTCTCAGCTCTTACAGCAGACAGCAAGCATGCTTTGAAAACCAGGCTACATATACAGATTTCAAACTCATAGCACTTCAACTTCTGCCATGATTATGTAATAAAAGATTTTATTACTTAAATACTTGCAGAGGTCGACCTAGTGTAGATGACAATGTCAGCCTCACTAAATTTGCTAATTCTTTATGTCTCACACCTGAAAAAATGTCAGTGAAACCTAAAAATACAAGGAGACTTTTTATTCCATATCACTGTGAAACCAAAGCATCAAAAGCTTACAGGATTCAGCCTGCCAAGAATTTCATACAGGTACACTATGAATAAAATGAATAACAGAAAAAGAAGTATTTCAACATTTACTGGGAAGATCACTTAAAGAAATGCAGTATTTTCTGGCTTAAGCTCTGGTAATAAGAACAGTAAGATATCAAAACCTACCTGAATGTGAAATAAATTAAACCAATTCATTACTCACCCTTAAAGAGATTATCTTCACTTCTAACTTTTAGAAACAAGCTGTGGGTTAACTTAATACTCGCTAAAGCTCAGCCACAACTTGAAACACAATTTAATACTCAAAATTTGGGTGCAGCTCTCAGACAAGGTTTACTCAAGCTTTTGACACTCTATACACCAGCCTTTAAAACTCATCATGTTTTCTGATGCCCTGATAACTTTCATCTGCTTTATTTACCATAAATAGCACTAAAGATTCTCATAAGAGACTACTGTATTTATGCTGAGAATTCAAAAGGAAACATTGCATTAATTTTCCTATCATTAGGCTATCTCCTGGCTCCTATGAGGAATAAAGCTGTATAAATTAAGCTGCATCACTAACACAGACATAAATTATTTCATAGAGGCCTAGCAACCACCTCTGTCTCAAAAAACTGACTTTTAAAACATCACTCTTCTAATCATGGTTTACAAATAACAGATGAGCCTGAACCAGACAAACACAAACCCCTTCAAAGCTCCTGACCTGCTCACAAGTAGTTCCATAAATTCACTCAGTCATACCCAGTCTAGCTAGTTATCAAACTGCCACTGCATACAAAAAGCACAAAACACACAGCTCTAAAATTCTGTGTGGTCTATACCAACTTAGTTATGAGAAATCCAAATGGTACTCACCACATGAAGAATTTTGTTCTCTGTTTCATAGACTGTGCAATCCTGAAAAAGTAAAGCAGAAAAAGCAGGTTAAATTTGTCCAATCATTTTCCGTTCCTTGACTTACCCTTAAAAGAATTGAACCGAATTGAAAAGTCTTCAGGATGAAAAGATTTCAAAGACTTAGACAGAATGGAAAGAAAGTGTGAAGCTACCACTGAAAGGAAAGGAGATACTGATAAATGTTTATATCTATTCACTAGCTCTAGTTGCTTCCTTTCTTGAGACAGACAACACTCTCTCCACTTTACATGCTTTTGGCATGTACCAGTTAGTCACATGTCTACCACCCAAGTGCCTTCCAGCAGCCATCCCTGAGTATGGACAAAATGACCTGCTTCTGATGGTCCCACTGGAAAACAGAGCTACCAGCAACAGTCTTAAGTGACTGAGCTGAACTGACATTTTTTGTACACTGCTGAAGAAGGGAAGGAGAACCTTGGTGGACAGGGAAGAGGAGTTTATTGTTTATAGCACACCCTGACAAAAGGGAGGAGAAACACTGCACACAAAGCACACACATTAAACCTGAGGCACACACAGCCTGCTGGGACTGTGGGTACATTCTCGTTACCTCATGCAGCATGTGAGGCAGCTTCCATAAGCAACACCAACAGATGGGGGCTGGGACTGCAAAAGTTTTTCTGACAGGCCAGAATCTCAGGGGATATAAGGAAATAGAATTCCCAAGGCAGAGAGCACATGAAATGCAATCAATATTGGTGAAAAAACCACTCTTGAGTTCATTCAGGTGCTGTAGCTTTGCAGTAATTAGTGCAAGCTCTGTTTAGAACAGATGCTTTATAGTCTAACTAACAAACCACATGAAAGATGTGACTAAGTTTTCATGTTTAAAGTCTCATTTTAAAATCAATTTATCCTGCTAGAAAACCAACTTTTTTTATATGCAACTGTTTCAAAACAAAACAAAACAAAAAACAAACAAACAAACAAACAAACAAAAAAAAAAACCCCAAAAAAACCCCAAACCTTTTAATCCATGAAACACTTCAAGTGTTACTCAAGCAAGAAAAGCCAATGTGTTCTTAAGCTTTATATAAAGCCACCTATGCAGAAGCAGCAGGTTGATCGGGAAGCATTTTCCTAATAACAGCTGTTGGCATTCAGGAAATATTTGCCAGTAAGTACAGCCGGAAAGAAAATCTAACACATCTAATTATATGCAGACATCAATGAAGTATTTGCAATCTTAGTAGCAAAACACACATTTCATTGTTATACGTGGGAGGGCATGTAACATTTTCAATCTGGATACATCTATTTTCTGCATGGTTACTTATGAATCATTTTGTAAAAATAGCAGGAAGAGATTGCAACATTTATATTGAAGAAAAAAGTGCTTTTAAGCAGACATAATAATTTCACTGGTAATAGGAAGAGTTTACTATAAGTTTAAACACTCAGTTTAAAGAGGATACTGTTTGAGAAGTCTCATTACTAAGGGAAGAAGGATTTAATTTCAAATGCTGTAGGGGTTGATTACAAACAAGAAAGCAGTGAATAATAGAGAAATACTGCTGAATCCTTGAATTGAAAGCTCCCCCACAATCATGAAGGAAGCTAAAGAAATATGCTTTCTTCTGGCAAACCAAGACTATATATATAAAAAAAATTAAAATACTTCTGAATCCACAAAAGATAGTAAAACAAGTGGAAAACTTCTCAGGCATCCAGTCTATTAATAGATTCACCCTGAATTTCCCTCCTCAACAAACAATTCCCTACAAATAAAGGGTTTGGGTAGAGGAATTGCTAAACAAACAATCACATAGCAACAGCAGATTGTTGATAATACATCTTCATACACAGGCAAGAGAAAAATTAACAGTTCAGTAAACCATAAAAGACAGAAAGACTGGAGGACAGCAGATGCAATGCGTAGGTAATAAAAACAATTCCAAAATACACTTTTTCGATACATGAAGGACATCCAACTAAACATAATTCAGGCATGAACTCTGGGAAATGTGCAGGAATGTCAAGAACCATGATGGCAACCCAGAGCAGCCCTGAAGTCTACGATTCAAAGAAACCTAGGCAAAGGTCACCAAGAGATCCCTGCAGCTTGTTTCACTTGCTGCAGCCATCCCCAGAGATGAGGGCTGAGACTGCTTCTGAACAACCCCAGGAGCAAAAGCCACAAGCCAATTTCTGTCACAGGGAACAGTTTATTTCCCCTTTGCTGCCTTGTGCTTTGTCTTTAAGCAATAACTGATGATAACTGTGACCACCCTCCACAAACACCCCTTGGGTTTACTGTTATTACTGGGGGCTTTTACATTTACAGTATTCCTTTTTTTATACCCATTTCATCTCACCTAAAAGAGCTTAAAGCACTCGAGAACTATAAAAAGTCTCTAACTATGCAATTAGAAATAATTTTTTATTCTTAGTAGCAATACCACCCACACCTGGAGAATCTTTTTCTTCCATACAAGCCTATATCTTACTCCTGAAAGATTTTCTTTAATATCAGTTTAACTAGAGTATCAAAATATTACAATTAAGGTAAGAAACAGATCATATGCAAGTTTAACTTCAAGTTTTTTTTCTACTTTAGAAAAGCAAGAACACACAAAAAAATCTGCAACCAAGCTTTACTCCTACACGAGCTAAAAATTTGCTATTCTCTTAGTTAAACCAATACTGTGATTATCCCTGAACTGAAAGGCTCAATTACAGCAAGGAGGAGATGTATTACTTCTACCTGTTTATTCTGTGAACTTTGCATATATATTCACAGCCATACTGTAAGTATAGCTAGGTTAACCAAACAAAACTTCAGATGAAACACTGTAGAGTTATCTTGTAATTGTGGATTATTCTCTAAAACATTAATGACACACATTGTTAATAAAGCAAAAAAAGAAGTTGTGTTAATTTACATTCCCTGAAGATACAGTCAAATACTGGCCATTAGTAGTTTAAGGGAGAAAAATGGCAGAGTATCATCCACAAGAAAAAAGGAGAGATTTAAAAGGGAAATATGATGGAAAAACTGTATAACTAATATCAGATCTTTATAGTCACTTTCCAGCTCTGCCTCATGCACAAAAGCGGCAAAAGGGACCTTTGTCATACAGCTGGAACTAGGCTAAAATCCTAAAAAAAGGACAAACAAGAGCTCCAAAACTGGAAGGGGTAGAGAAAACAGTAATAAGGGAGGAAGATAAGAGCAGCAAGAACAAACCACACAAATCAAGGAGCGGGTTCTTCTGCATTTTCAATCCCAGTATAATTTCAAAACCTAATTTTAAGACTAGAAAGACCCACACCACACTGTAGCTGAGAGGCATTGCTTATTTCTTCCTGAAGTTCTGACCTTCATAACCTTCACATGGTCTCTACAGAAAAAAAAAAAAAAATTAAGTTGTATCTGCACAGATCCTATCATAATGTCATAAGGAATAATTGCTGAAGATGTTTAATTAAACCCACTGAATCAGACAGCACTGACTGGTGACAACACTGCAAAATGTACACATTTTACCCATCCCACCCCAGACACTGCTGGAATAAATCAGATGTGAGACAACATATATAAAATACAAATATCAGTGGAGTTTTTTTTTTGTTTTCAAAAGCAGTGCTTATGATACTTTATTTTTCCTTTTTTTTTCCTTCTATCCTCAGTATTGCCACCTTCTTTTTAAACATTTGTCTTAGTATCTCAAAGAAGTGGGGAATGGGATCAGCTAATTACACTAGTACTTTTCCTATTCTTTGTTTTCTTGTCACCCACATTGATTAAGTCTCAACTCAACTCAAAATGTGAAGAACTGAGGTACAGACAACCTGCCAACTTACTCTACTGCTCCCATGTCCCACAGATAAAAAATGTTCATACAGTTCTCCAGTACTATAACTGTGGGATAAATATGCTGCAGAAAACATTTCTAATTTTGCATCTATATGATCTGGTTTACAAGTCCAAGTTGGCAACCTGTCAAATTACCTATTGCAATTACCTGTCAAACACTTCTCCCAGGGTACTTGCAAGCTATAATCTTAAAACTTTTCCATTATTATTACCACTACTACAACTATTATTATTATTCATGGTTTTGCCATGTATTCCAGGCAGCTGATGCACTGCACTCTTCTTGGCAGTCTTAAGTTCCTGTCAGCTCCACAAATTTACTTCAGAATAAACTATGCTAGCTCAGAAAAAGAAATATACACATAGAAATAGTTAATGGATTGAAAAAAAGGGAGAAATGAAGAAATATATGCATTAAATCTTTCACCAACATTTCAGCATTTCTAGTAATCCTTACATCAGACTACCGAAGAGATGGCTCCTTTCATTATATTTTCTTGTTCAGCAGAATGCCTTAGTTGCTCATGTATATGTAGTCATCCTAATTTATTTTTTATTTTTATTTTAAAGGCAAGGCAAATTCCTAGGCAGAACTGATATAGAAGCAGACTACATGATTTTCAGGAACAAACTCCAAAGGTCAAAATTTTCAGGTAACATTTTAACCCAAAAATGTCCTTTGTAAATTCATCTGATAGTAGCATTGCCTAAAAAGGCAGGCTGTATGATCGATTCAACTGGAGCAACTTGTGAAGAGCAAGAGCTTGTCATGAAATCATTCATTCTCTGGGTAGCTTTTATGATGCTTGTGGTGGAGCTTCTTCACTTATTTCTTCATTTATTTTTCTCTGCAGTCCAACTGAATTTACGGAAAGCTAATTATGATTAACAAAGCGATTAAGCTTTTTAATACATGTTTATGTTTATGTATGCAAATATTGCACTGTTTTTTCCAGTATGTGGCAGATAAAAATGTAGATAATTGAATTAGGATCATCATTAAAAAAATGATAGTAAAGTTACCTGGAAAATGCATGAGAATGTCTAGTTTCAAGAGGGCTAGATTTTACATACTGCTTAAAAACATGTCTGATAGAATTGTTGTCACCATTGTTTTTCAAGTCATGCAAAATATTCTAAGCTATGCAGCTCCAGTTTTCTATTTGTAACAAAAATAATGAATTACATGATTGCTTAAAAGAGAGTCCAGACTCTCATAAATAGCCAAACCTTTGGCATAAAACCCTCTTGAGCAATGTAGCCATTGGTTGAAACTGAGCCAAACAATCCTTTACATCCCTTTGCTTCTCAAATTGATTAAAACTGTAACTGAATACTTTAATAGCAGTATAAGTCAAATGGATGATCTGTTGGTCTTGCTACTTAGCAACACTAAAAAATAATTAACTTGAGAATGCCTAGATTGTAACTTCCAGCCCCTTCAGTCTCAGTAGTGTAAAATAAGTTGTTCTGGCTTCAAGGCGCCTGTTCGAGTGTCACCAGGTCTAGGGAATTTATGCCATTGGCTCTAGAAGGGCTCCTTTGGTTTGAATTCTGCCCAATCCAGCTAAAGCAAGAGAGCCACAAGACTGAGTTTTGCTGGAGTCATCACTGAAGATCTTCACAAAAGTTCTGAACAATAATGATGTCTAAAGCTTGGACAGCACATGAAAGTGGCAAAAGTTTTATAACCTTTAGTGTAGTTTCATTCATCATTATCCTTTATCACTTTTCTCAAAGACACTGGTACATAGTTTCCAACCAGATAAAAGGGTAAGATAGGTTGAGTTCATTTAGCCTTCCACTAATTAGAAAATACATGGAAAATATATATAATACAGCTGGTGGCAGGAATAAACAATGACAGCTTTGAAACAGTAAACTTGAATGAATGATATCCTAGAATGGTTTGGGCTAGAAGAGACCTTAAAGATCATCTAGTTCCTACACCACTGCCATGAGCAGGGATGCCACCCTCTAGACCAGGGCCCCATTCAGCCTGAACTTGAACACTGCCAGGGATGGGGCACCACAACTCCTCTGAAAAACCTGTTCCAGTGCCTCACCACTGAAGAATTTCTTCCCAATATCTAATCTAAAACTGCCCTCTTTCAGTTTAAGGCCCCCTTGTCCTGTCACTACATGCCCCTGTGAAAAGTCCCTCTCCAGCCCTTTGTAGCCCCCTTTAGGCACTGCAAGTCTGCTTATAAGGTCTCCCTGGAGCATTCTCTTTTCCAGGCTGAACAACTCGTTTGGCCTGTCTTCATAGCAGAGGCACACCAGCCCTCTAATCATCTTCATAATGTCTTCTGGAGCAGCTCCAACAGATCCACATCCTTCTTACATGGGGGCCCCAGAGCTGGATGCAGCATTGCAGGTGGGGTCTCACAATGGAGTATGGAGTAGGGTGGGGTAATCACCTCCCTTGACCTGCTTGTAAAGCAGCCCAGGATATGGCTGGCTATGACAAAATGCTGTGTGCTGTAGAGCATGATGATTAGGAAACTGATGGATATTATGGAACCCTGCTCAGACTGTGATTTACAGGTATGTCTGGGTGATTAGTGGAATAACAGAATACAAACTGGTAGATATACAGCTCCGTTCAACCCTCTCCTCCAACCCCCCTTTAAAAGTACAAGGAGCAAAAAAACTTAAATGCCCCAAAAGCTACAGAAGCTGGTAAGCAGGTAACAGTCTCCTCTGGCACCATGCTAAGAAATAAGAGCATGAGACAGTCAGTCATTTCCTGATGTGCTTTACCACATCTTATATTTCAAGAGATCTAGCAGGTTGTTGGATACAAAAGGTATGGGCCTTGGACACTGAAAATGACAAATGTTTGGAACAGAGAGAGGGAGAAAGGAAATACCTTTCTTCTGTCTCTTACCTAACTAAAATGCAATAGCAAGCTCCTCCAAGCTATACAACACTCGGTGCTTGCACAGGTAACCCTTGGCTGCTGCCACACAAAATTAATTTTTAAAATTACACGAACACTGTTAAAATCTACACGTATTTCTAAGTAACCATCCCAAATTATGCTATTTCCATGACCTTCTTTCCACTGAGCTGCTCAGAAAGTCTCCCATTATGGCTGTTTCAACTGCAATAGTCCCAGGGAGCTCTATCCTCAACTCTCCCCTTTTCTGCAACCTCTTCCCTATTGCTCAGCAGCCTCCTAAAATCATGGTGCTTTAATTATCATCTCTGTGTGGATGAGTCACAGATCTCTCAGCCCTTCTGTTCGCATTTGCAGTTCAGAATCTCCTTCTGGATATTTGCCACCAGCCCTAACACAGGATGCTGAAGAGCTGAAATCACGTTTCTTCCCAAACACTCCCTGCTCCCCCTTTCTTTCCCTATCTCTGTCAACAGCTCCACCACCTTATGTCCCACAAGCTCACAACCTGGGTGCCATTTTCAACTCCTCTTCGTTTCCCACACAAATCCTGTCGATTTAATTCCCACTGCCGTTCAGAAATATTTGCTTTCTTTCTCACTTATGCTACAGTTATTCAATTCCTGCAGTTTCTTGCCACTGGTTCTGTAACATCCTCATTCTATTATAATCAATTCCCTTCCCCTCCACACTAAAGCCAGAAAACTCATCTGAACCTGCAGGACCCACTCTTTCCTCGCCCATTGGAAACGTGCATAAGAACTGAGAGAGGTGGGAGAAAGCAGAATGGTGAGCAGGCATCACAGTAAGAGGAGAAGAAAAAAATCTCTATTGGGAAAACACAATGCAAGCTACTAAATAAATGCTATAAAAAAGAATATTTCTTATGCAACCTACACACATGCTTCTAGAAGTCCAGAGCCTTTCCCTGAAAATGCAATAAACCTGCAGCACTCTAAGTTCATAACCCTTGTGTACAAACTAAGAGCAATTACCCAGCTTACTGAGTACAAAGAATTGCTTTAATTTTATTTAAACAATCTGTGTGGAGTGGCACCTATCACCATAGTAACAGAATACTTCATGTAGAAATTTAATACAACTTACATAAATCACCCACAGACCAAGCAACTACTGGGAAAAATTGCTTGCTGGATTAAGAGAGATGCAATAGGTACACTAAACTCTTTTATTCTATCTTTCTGAAGTAATTTTCCATTTCCAATTATTTCTCCCTTTTGTAAAAGACATCATGTTGCTTTCCTTAGGGATCTGGTCACATATTAATTCTTACTTTGCCTGTAGAGAGTTACACCTCTTCCTTTTTTCTAAAATGAGCCAGCACACCATTCAGTCAAAAAACCACAGCCAGTATTTCAGCACCAACTAAAATCACTCATACATATCACATCTATCACTGATACAAATCATATATCCTTCAGAATCCAAGTGCTTACATGGTCTAAGTCAAATTTCAGCTGCTCAGATGATTTCTCTACTTGGTGATATTCTCAGAGGCAAAAAAAATCCACTGAAACTATCAACAGACGAGAGATAGGAACTGAGGAAAAATCATCCAGCCAAAGAAAAAAAAAAAGTCAAAACACTTCCCACACCTCTAAATAAGCCTCATGCATTCAAAACTATTTTATTATTGACATGCAAAATAGAGCTTATAGCATAATCTATTGTGCAGTTCTTAAGTTTTCAATGTCATGTCCAAGACAATTTAGAGGTAAATAACTAATTTTTCAGTTCTGCTAGTTCCTCTAGTACTGTCATGGTAAATAATCCTGGTTTTAAAAATACAACTGCAGCAAAATATTTCATGTTTTGTATTTTTCTAGGTGGTTATTTTGCCAATTGAAAAAAAAAATTAATTGAACTGAAGAAAGTACTTATAATAATTTTTACTTAACTTATAATATTTATAATAATTAACTTATAATATTTAGGTAGATGGCATTCCAGGCTCATCTACAACAATGTTTCATATTGGACCATCTCAAATGTATGTATTTGTAACAGATTTAAGCAAACAAACACATACATATTCCTGAAATAAAGATAGACACTACACTAATTTATGCTTAAGGCTCTTACTAGCTACTTAGCAGCACATGGTCTCTGTAACTCACAGTACTGAACTGGAATTTTGCTTCACTGTACCTGGTTACAGAGACTGCCCTGCCTTTGGCAAGGGAGATCACTTTCCAAAGTAATAGAAATGCAGAGTCTCAGGCTTCACATCTACTGATATGGCCAACACAATACATCACCATTCATTGTGAAAGTGACCATGTATAAAGAATTACACAGTAAGAGTGGCATACCCCCTGTGCCTCACTCAGATGGAGACTGCGATGCCACTCACTGTGCACGGACACAATGCCCACATCAGTCCTTCAAAAAAAGCTTTTGCTTAAAAGAAACATGAGATACAAAACCACATTTTCTGTCCTGTCGACACTTGATCTCAGTTTTCACCAACTTTCTGCAACTTTCTGCATGTGGTTCCATGAGTGGGTTCCATAGTCCCTGACTCCTTCACTGTCACCTTGACTCACTCAAGCTCCATTTCTTAGAAAAATTTAACAGCTGCATTGGTTTACCAACATATGCCCTGTCCAAAAGAATACTCTTTTTTCACAAATTATTCTGCTTTGTGTTTCACTTTTCCCCCATGTTCAGAGACTGTCAATCATTACTCTGGAAGAAAAGCAAGTAAACAAAAAAAAAGCCTAAAAATTACAAAACAAGACAATACAAACTCATTTTTGCTTTCTGGTCACTAAGTTTTTTACATACTAAGCAACCTTGAGTATTTTGGTGGTTTTTGGTTCGTTTTTTTTTTTTTCCTTCCATCTCCTAGGAAAAGAAATTACTTTCTCTGAGAATGGCAAAGAAAACAAATTCACCTTTACAGGGTGGAAGCTTCATAAGCTACTTTCAAAATGTCACATCACAGACATATACAGCAGTACACAACTTTAGGAAGAAAACCCCATGCCTCTTTACAGCATCTATCTCAGTGACAACTAATGAGTCATCAAATTAGTTCTAGTAGAGGTTCATCCCAATAGACTATTATTGACTTTTTAATCTTTCAGTTATTTGATGCCTAATTCCATTTCAAAAAGCACTTCAAAACTATCATCAAAAGAGAATATATATAGAAGGTTATATACAAATATATATACAAGTAAGCCATTTCAAGGGGAATAAACCTGTATAATCAAATAGCAGAAACAAACTACCAGAATCAGAAAAAGGCATCAATGCTAAGTACTTCAGGCACTTTTTACATTACAATAAATTACATCTGAAATTTTCCATAAAAGTGGGGTTTAAGAGAAATAAGCTACTTTACTATGAAAAAAACATTGCTAAACAACATACATTTAAACTACTTTGATATAGCTTCTTGTAAACAAAAAACAGTTTCATGTTCCCCACAATCCTTTAGTTTCTATCTTTGACTACATGTACATTATATGCATTACACATTAACTTTCAAAAGCGAAAAGAATAACTGCACAGATCATTATGTATCCTGAAACATCACTACTGAGAGCTGCTTTGAAACCTATAGAACAGAAAATCTTGCATAAGAGCAGCACTTGAAGGATACAAAGTAAGTCTGAATTCCTGTCAGCATTACTTACAATGAGTTATAATACTCTCATATGAAGACTCTTTTGATTTCACATATATAGGCAGATATTGCCTGTGAATTGTTTTCAAGGGGAGCTATTTAGTTATAACTTTCCCCCACATCTATCCAGCTACCTATTTGTACACTTACCCCTTACTTGAACACTTATCAAAAATGGAGCATTTTATATAAAGAGTGTGCTATGCATATAAATACAAAACTTCAAGAATGTGGCTCCCTTGTCATGGAGTATTTTTATCTAAAAAAGAGGGGAAGGAAGTTGTTATTACCACAGCAGGCTAACCAAGTTTTTTCTGTTTCTGCAAACATTTGGTAATAAAGTTGGAGTGGAAAGAATAATGCTAAAAATGTAAATAAAAAACTTTAACATGCAACTGTCTCCAGCAAACATATGTTGCTTTGAAAACCCCTACAATATAGAGGTGCAACGCAGCTTTAATGATGATGATCCTATCAGAGCTTCACACCACTAAGCTATTAAAACCATTTTATTAGCTAAAGATACCTGAGGTAATTAGCAATTTGGTATGACCCGAAATTTTAAAATTTTAAGCTATATTTAGTGAGTCCTTAAAGTCCTTAATAATTAGGACTTAAAAACAAAAGTGAGGAATTGTGATAACAAAGATGAGAGATAATTTGTAAGACTGATACTCAGGATATCAATTATTCTTCTTCATTCATGAATTTGATACTGTCCTTAACAAATGAATAGAACCATTTTATATCACTGCATTTGGATTCTGAGTTACAGCAGGGAAGCTAGGAAGGTAAATTTCCATTTTATCCTTTTAACTGGAAAACAAGGCTCTACTTAATTTCTCAGTGACACTTACCATTTGAAACATTTCTCTTTTGAGTTTACAGCTGTGTGATTACAAAACCCACAATGACATAAAAAATAGTGCATTGCCCAAGAAATAATTTGTGATCCTTATCAATATCTTTTATCTGAAAAACAGCCACAGCTAAAAGCCCAACAGAAATATCCCCTGAGATGGGAAGTACATCCATTGGGCAAGGGATATAGGGATGCTTTCTTTTTTATAACTCAAATGCCTTTAAATGGGAAAAAAAATCCAAACCACTCAGCTAAACCAGGGCACAGAGCACTTCTGTGTGCTCTATAGCACAGCTTTTAGCTCAAAATCACAGGTGCCCATAAAGTCCAGACAGTGCATTTGTGTAGGATTATCTTGGTACCTCTTTGCTATCTTCCATCCTGGCCGCCACCTCCCAAATTGCATCACTCAGGTTCTCACCCTGTGGCATCCAAAATCTGAGGTTACCTGCAGAAATTGCTGAGACAGCTGATGTCAGAAATGTGCTCTGGGGCAACAATGCAAGACAGATCCGTGTTAGCCAAGTGACTGCTCTCCATCTCCACCCCAGTCACACAGCACTGCTTCCACCACAGCGCTTCAAAGAGGTCTTTAGGCAGAGAATTAAATGCAGTGAAGCTTTTCTAAGGGAGCATTTACAGGCCTACAGCCATGCTTCTACTGCAGCATACTCCTGAGTAAATCCCACAAGACACTAAAGCTGCAAGATAAACACCAGTGGTTTTAAAACTAAATAAACACCGCAAATCATTGTGAAAGCTGATCAAGGAAACTAAAAAACATGTGATGAGGGCTACTAATGATCACTATTAAAGAGCAGTAAAAGAAATAGTGTGTTCAGCAGCAAAGTTTTCTTTAACCGTCTGGTAACTTACAAAATCAATACAAAATTAGACTTTTCAGATATTCCCGAGATTTCCAGGGCTCCAGTTTTAAAGAAGAAAGCTTCTTTAGTGAAACCTTAATGAATTCCTGAAGAATAAGAGCATTGAGAATGAAAATAAAAGCTATCTACAGATGGCCTAAGAAAGCAAGAAACCTTCTGTTCCCTAAAGTTATCAGTGTAGCTGATACCTTTCTAAACCAAAATGAGCACACTCTACTGCTACCTTTCTAAACCAAAATGAGCACACTCAAAAGGACCAGTTCTTGGCACCCTCTGAAGCCGAATAACCCAACTATCTAAGCCAACAGCAAGAATTTCATGAACAGCATCAAGAGATGCCCTCATGCTCTTCCTGATACGCATTTGTGACTGGAATAATTCTGTCTACACAAATCTAAATCCATGAATGAACCAAATGCAAACAAAGCATAACCCAAAACAATCACACACACAAAACCTGTTCACCCATAGCCCTTTAATATCCATCCTCTACCATGAAGAAAGAACAGGCCTTTTTTATGCATAGCAGAGGAAACACAAAGTACAGATAATGTTCAGCCTTCAATTCCTACTGAGAGACAGATATGTGTAGGAGAGTGCGAGGAAATGGTAGCAAAAATAATAATAGTCTCATGGATTTGTTTGTTTTTTAAATTCTTTTTTTCCCCTCCAGTTTTTCTGCAAGGAAAGAGTTCATTATGAAAATGAACAAGAATGCAAGCCCTGAATTACAGAAGCCATCAGCAAGAAGGACAATATTACGAGTCAAAACCTGCAGGAAGAGGCTGTGAAACAATATCCTAAAATCCTAAAGGGGAGAAAATAATACCTCAGCCAAAATAAAGCAGCTACATAGAAACAGACAATTAGTGCAGGCTACAGTGATAACTTGCAGTGGTCTGAGGGATCTGCTCTCACTGCAAATATCCACTGCACATTGGCCTGTCAGGCCTTGGGCAATGTGCAACACACACAGAAAACCTGAAGTTAAAACAAAGCATATGTCTTCCCACATTTTATGCCAAAATCTGTCTCTAACTCCAACTTTTCTAATTATTTATAAGTTATAACACAGACACTTAATAGGTTTTCTTAGACATCGTCCTTATAAGAGTGATGAAATATTGTCATTTTGCTTCATTATCCATTTAGCTCTGATAAGGAAGGGGACACCCAATATAATTTAATTCTATGAAGAAACACAGTATTACAATTAGCTTCAAAATGTGCAAAACAATTAAAGGAAACCATCTTAGATTTAGTGCTTTTTATTCTTCATCTTGACTAAAGAATTGGTTTTTTTTGTTTTGGTTAATAAATTGAAACATTGACTGTAATTTAAACAACACCAAAAAAATCCTGATGGAACTCAGATACTGAAGTTCTATTTTGAAATTTTACAGAAGTCTTTAAAAAGTTCAAAGCTATTAAAAAAATATACAGATTGTATACCTTTTATAAACATTTAAGCATTATAAGAAACTGTTCACTGCTGCTAAAAAGAAAAACTGCAACACTGCCTTCTGTAGATTTTTTACTAAAAAAATTCCTAAGCTAGTAAGGTACTATAAAATACTTTGCATACAAAGGAAAACAAGATTCTGAAACTGTAAAAACACCTGATGAGGTGATACTGAAAGATTTATTTTACAGCCAAAAGAAAGCACAATGAAGACTCTCAGAGTGTTCAGCAAGCATTTTAAAAAAACAGCAGCTAAGACATTTTGAAATGCTACATTGAAATGCATTTAAGTAGAGCTCAAACCACATGTGTTTGAGACTACTGATGGAATTTTTCATTATCGTTTTTCTGAATACAGCCCAATTCAATTTCAGTACATGCTTAAATTTAGGCACATAAATGCTCCTTTTGACTTCAAAGTATGGATTCATGAACTGCTTTCTGATTACAGAATTATGTTGTTTTTGGAGAAGGTAAAAATGCTATTCTCCAAAGGTATTAAATAATAACATTTATTCTCATTCACACTGAAAAATATACCTAGAGAAATATCAACCTACACCATGGTGAATTAGCAGTATCATGGATAGGGATTAATTTTCCAGATGAATTGATATTGACCTAATTCCTGGGAAATACTGCTGTGGTTGCTACCTTACCCACTTTCTCATTAATAAGGGACACATGAAAATTGATCAGGTGGCTCTTCCCCTCATCTAAAAACTATCTAAAGACAGTGATGCACAGGTACTGCGGAAAATGACCAGTCTGGACAGCTGGGTCAGAAGTTTAGTTTTACTTAGTTTGGAGTGATGCTTGTGAAAACCAGAAAGTCTCCTCAGGGCTCCTACTATCTAGCCCACTCTCTCGCTTCTTCTCCACTCTTAAATTCTCAAGTGCAAACAATCCCTCAAACTTCTGCTTGGCAGCAGAGACTTCACAGTTCAGCAGAACAACAGACAGACACAGAGACAGACCTAACTCACACACAGAAGGGTGGGGAAGTTCTCAGGTTCACACTCCCCAGTGAAGCTCATTAAGCAGGTTACTTCTCAGTAACTACTTTTGGATTTCTTGAAGGTAGGATGCACAAAAATATAATCAAAATATTCTAACCACCCCATGGCAACATGTTTCAACAGGTGTCTAGATGATACAAACTTTAGGAAAGAAAGGATTACTAAAGTTCAATATATACAGATCTTTTGAACCAGACAGGTAATTAAAATTTAAAGAAAAAAATATAAGAAATAATATATGCAAATTATCAAGTAGTTATCTCATTCTATAGTGATTATATTATACTAGAGAACCCAAGATAAATATTATTGCTGAGATACATGCAGAGCCATATACACAGCACAACACAAACTAGTACTAAAAAACCAGAAAATAGAATTTTTAAAAAGCGTTTACTAAATACTAGTATTCCCTTGTTTTGGTTGGACAATGATATAGCCAGTGTTAAACAAAATTGTGGAGAAGAATGTAATAGCCATTTACAGTTCAGGAAAAAATAAACTGCTAAGCAGACTGTCTCATACCTGTTGTACTATTGTTGTTAGTTCCAGACAGAGTTGTATGACATTATTTCTTGTTACTGAGTAATCTGTGACAGCAGCAAAAGGTGATCTAAAAATAAAAGGAAAAAAAAGAAAGAAGTTGAATAGCACTAGCAGATATCCACTTGCAGTTTTAAGTTCCTCTTTGAGAAATTCCATCTATAAAAGCTATTATTTCTAACAGTTTACTTCTGGACTACCTTTACTCCCCCAGAAGAAGCCCAGCTGGCCTTCTGCACTGGTTTGGGAATACCCTTATAAAGACAGCCAGAGGCACTACTTCCTCCTGTGATATGAACGGTGTCCAGATGTGAATGAGATCAGAGAGGCTTTTGGCTGATTGACTGGGATTCTTGGGATTTGATCTAATATCTGGTGGAAGTAGTAGAGGGATTCGGAATAGGAAAAATCTTTATCTAGAGGGGGAAACAGCATTTAAAGCCAGAGATGCATCAATGAATGCTGAGAAGTGGCTGCAAAGCCTGAACTGGAAGCACAACCCAACATTCCCACACACTATGCTACAGTCAGAACTGCTTAGTGAAATGAACAGTGTAATCCAACATTTACAGACCTTACCTACATGTGTCCTAGCCTTCAAAAACCTCACATTAGGATGTTTAAAATGCTTGCCTACCTGGAAGCTTGCTTGCTTTCTAGAGGCACTGCTAAAATGCATTTGGTTAGTGAAGCTGGCACTCATCTGATTTGTGTTCTACAAACCTCTCAAACTGTAAGCTCATATGTGACCTATATTCTTTATTCAAGAAGTAGCCAAACACTAGGCAGGAGTGTTATTTTCTCTAAGAGGAGCCAAGAGTTTGACTTTATCAGTGTTTCAAATGAGGATTTTATGGGCATTATTAGCATCACAAAGATAGCATTTGTTTCTAATATACCTGCTTCAAACATTTAAAACACACAAAAAAACCAGGTGGTAGTGAGGTTGTTTTTCTGTTAGGATGGGTGACTAATCCCTACCCCAGCTGGCTTCTTTCATCACTTCACACACAGTTGCATATACCTTGAAAGAGTTCTGCAGCACTGCTTGGTATTATGCCTTCCTTATTTAAGCCTGAAAACATTTCCAGTACAAAGAACTTTGCTATAAGCAAGTCCAAGTGATAGCTGTAAATACTCTGATTCTACTGGTACTAAAAGGTTTCTAAATTACAGTAATTCTAAACACAGAATTACTGAAATTTTAGTGCAGGTAGATTTGGAATTGTCCATTAATAACCCCATGTGAACTCCCCTATCTCTGATGGTTTCATCTCATGCTCTCTTTCTTCTCTAGGGCTCACAATCCAGCCCTGATGGTTGATAAGAGAATTAACTCTGAGGTGCTTAATTAAGTCTACCAGCTTTAATTTTGTATAATACATCACACAATGACACACACTTTCTGCCTTTATTTTCTAGAGAGAAAACCAGTACATTTTTCAAAATGGAAGTACAGACACTGGAAGCTAAGTTCCAAAAGGTGCCTTATAAAAGTCACTGGACACAGACATACACTCACAATTCAGAGTCCAAGTTTTCTGCAGCATCACAACCATACAGTAGGTACACACTACAGCAGGCCAACCCACAGGCACACACAGAGATTGTTTCTGAAGTTTAGGAGATATATGAGCATATTAAAGGATGAAAGGTAACTGAACTGCTTGGTTATGAACCGTAGCTGAGTTCAAGAAGTATTTGGACAATGCTGTCAGGCACATGGTGTCATTCTTGAGGAGTCCTGTGCAGGGCCAGGACCTGGACACAATGATCATGATGGGTCCGTTCTAACTCGGTATTTTGTGATAATTGTGTTTGAAGAAGCCCATTAGTCAAGATGCACAAAACCACTGATTTTTCCTTCCACAATTTTAACTATCGAGGTTCTGAAATCTACCTGAAACCTTGATTTAAAAAGGTCATGTTCATTTAGGAACTTACTTTTATTGAAGATGAATGGAATCAAACCAGCAAATGGTATTATTTTATTTTAAGTATGGGTGTTAATACCATTTGATCCTGAAATTACACAACTGGAATCTATTTGACATTTCACAGCCTCCAGCATTTCTCTAAACAAAATCACACAGTAAGCTTTGGCTTCTAATGCCCCATCATGTTCCCTCATAATTTTGTAATTTAGTTCGGTTTCATGGTTCATGAGGAAAATAATGTTACTTTTTACCATCATTAATTACTCTTCGTGAAGATCATTAGAAATGCCCCAAAGAAACTTTGCTGACTTTAAAGAACAGGCAAAGGGACTGAGACATTACTCATTTTAGTTACATTTAAGTTATCACAGTGAAGATTTACTGGCAACAGCAAATCAAGCAGGCAGCAGGTGTGTCTTCAGGAGGGAGAAGACTACTACAAATGAACAACTAAGAGGTAAGATTTTGAGAAGTGCTTCACAACTTAAAAAGATAAGGAAGCAGGTCCATGTTTTATATAAACTCTGCTCCTGCAGAAAAACTAAGGGATCCTCCAATTGCCTCCTTTGCAGGTCTCTGTAGCTTTTAAACCAACTCCCTTGCATCAATTTCTGCAGATGCCTCTCTGGGGTGTTGCTGCAAACTGGACCAGTAAAAGTGCAATTCCCTTTCCTCCCCATCCCCAGTTCAGACCACATCCCTGGAAGCAATCTGCATGCACAATTACACAGCCACTACTACATAAGCAGCTGGATAAATTGTAAGGGTCTCTCTAAATATTTGCCTCCAAAGGAAATGTATTTTGGTATTCCATCCCAAGCCTCAACTTCAGTAGGCAAAATGCAGCAAGACTAAGTGTAACAACATGCCAGCAGTTTCAATCAAAATACCAACAGAAACTTCACTGTAGGATCACTGACTGGATTTCACATGAGACAAAGTGTAAAATACCAATCTGACAAAAAAATCTCCTTGGTAATATACCCATTGCTTATAATTTTAATACAGCACAATATTATTGACTGTGAATAGATGAAACAACTTGTATAAATGCAAATAAAGCCTACATATACTATAACTTCTGGTGGCTGTTAAAACCCTTTCCTCCTTAAGACACACATCAAGTATAAGAAATTCCCAGTTTAACTAGACAACTTCTCTCTACTTTACAAAAAAAAAAAAAAATCCTTGGCTTGGCAGAGCCATTTCTATCACCTTGCAATTTCTATGCTTTTCTTTCAAAGCCACATTTTTCACAGTCCCTAGGACCTTCAGGTCTGAGGTACCTCATACAACTCCAGAGAAGAAAATTCCCTGAGAAAAACTTGCAATTTTCAACACCTGTACTGCCCAATTTGGTGCTTTTAAAGTTAAACAAGAATTAAAAAACTGCCTTGGTCTGGGGCCACATGTTGTCCCACTTCCTGTTGTAACACTGATCTGTGTCTCATTGTCTCACCTCTCACAGTCATTTCCAAGATATTTCCAATACGTATTTCCCTCTTTGTGGAAGATTTTTTCATGTTTCTCATGTAATTCATTTGTTCTTCCTTCAAAATTGCGATTTTCTTTGCAACACCCACATGAAAACACCTTTGTAGCTCCACAGCACGCCGCCACATGCCCTTTCCACTCATTTCCTCCTCCAAACCTCTGCTGCTTTCCCATTTTCATTATTTGTCCAACCCTTCTACACCTGATATCTGAAGGAAAATAAATTTACACACTCACGTGAATGCTTTTGCAAACATGCAGAGTACTTTTTGCCTTTAGTCTCATATTTTCTCCATCTTTCTCCTTTCCAACACTTGAAGCCATCAGTCATTTTCAAACCACTTTCACAAATGAGCGGGTAATAGGTTTCAAGGATAATTAAGTTTGTAGACATTGTGTGATCATGAACAAAGCTGGAAAAGTGGGAACCACGAAATTTTTTCACTGTGCAAACCCACATTGTGAACCTGTACCTTATGAGACAACATGGCAAGATGAAGAGCTTCGAAACACCTCATCCGCAGGGAAAAAACACTGATGCCTAATTTTTCTTTTTTTTAAACACTAAAGTCAATCAATTTTAATGCCCTGATCTATATAGGATGTAAGGTTTTCCTAAGAAAAGGCATGAAAAAACTACTGGTTCTTTTCACACTTTTTTAAACCAGTGTTTGACATAAGTAATAGAACACCTCTGAAATGCAAATTTGTTTAAACACATGTAACGTAGGCTGCAACACACATGCATGTGTGTACACTTTTATGAATTGAGACCTAATTAGCATTTTTAGCAGTATCAGCATCCTTCAGAATGAAAAAATAAGTTATATTATCAAACATTCCTTAATGAAACCACCCTGAAGGACTGGTAGAAAAACCAGCCACATTAACATAGCACAGCTAATGCCATCACAAAATTAAGAAATAATAAAATTCAACAATTATTAATAGTCACAACTACTGATTGCACATGAAGAAAAATCCTTCAAAAATAATTAAAAATTTGTGAAGGAGGTGCATACCATGAGTATTTCTACATTATCAACTTTTTTTCCTCATATGCTTTAGCCTCCTCATCTGTCTTCTTCATATAACATTAAGGGAAAATAATACATAGAAACAAGAATTTCACTTTAAAAAGTTGCAATTTGGACAAATACAGACTGCAGTTAGTAAAAGCATAACCCAAACCAAAAATTAATCACATTTCACCACTAGCTGTAGTACTGAGATATTTTATAACAATAGACACTGTGAGTGGTTTAAAACCAATATCATACTTATCCTAACAAGGGAAAACATCCTCAGAGCCTTTTGATTAAATGTGATAGTCCAAAATCTTTCAAAGAGAGAGGCAACCAAAGCAGTAATACAACACAGTCTTCAAAGGCAACATATTAAGGTCAGATAAAAATCTGAATGCACAATACTGTTACATATACACTGCCTAAGCCATCTAAGATTCATAGTTTTAGGCTTTCATGAATCAAACATTTCACTTGTATTTCTAATGGAGCTGCTTTATGTAAAATCAGGGAAGAATGCAGTAAAATTCACACTGGACAAAGGAATTCTTTAAATGAGTGCTCTATTAAACATCTACAGCTGTTCCAGGAGCACAATAAAGTTAAGTACCATAGCATTCTGAGGCAGCACTTACTGACAGGTTTGGTATACCACTCAAACCAGCAAAAAGGGAAATGCATAAAGGAAACAAGACTCAAAGGTTTAAGGCTGAAACCCAGTTGACAGATAGTGCAATGCCGGTGTGGTGAGTAAAGAATTGCTAAAGTCTTTTATTTCTTTTTGCTTGGGTCTCATTTGTTTACTCCCACCACCTTGTGTATAAAGCAGATTTACCCTGTCAGGACAAGTAATAACCAAGCACAGCTAACAGGACTGTATCTAACAAAGGAAACTCTAAACCAGTAACACTTTCTTTGTAAGAAAGAAGTTATGGGCTTACAAACAATGCACCTCTTTACTGAAACTACAAAATAGTCACACCATAAACATCACAAGGGCTCATTCACCAAAAACAACAAGGCAAAGAAACCCAGCTGAATACATTCTACCTAAAATGGAAGGAAATGTATGCACTGAGTATGTCACCATGGTGAAAAAAAAGAAGGACATCCATTTTGGAGTGGGGAATGTGTTCTCTTACCACAATGTTCTCACACAATGCAGACTTAAAGGATGTGACCACCTAGAATTGCTCAGTCATAAACCAAGAGCATTTATATCACTGCAGGCTGCACTCCTCTGACGCATTGAAGCATCACCAAAGATGCCCATGGTGTAAGGTTTGGAGATTCTGTTCTGCTGTCAGCCACTGAAGCATTCAAATGTTCTTAACTTCAGGAACAGATTCTACTCTTATTTAATAGGATTTCTGTATGGAAACAACTGCTTCCCAGAATTGTAGCAATTCATGCCTGCACCAAAATAATTTGCCCACCCAAGGTTTAGAAGTTAATAGGATTACACCCCACTATATTGTGAATGACCCTAAAAGCAGACCTAGATTTACCAGAAAGGCCTTTTACTGTGAAAATTTACTTTTTTTTTTTTTCTGTCAGCAATTTTACAATATATTTTGTATAACTAACAATTTCTATCTACAGATAGGTTTTTTGTTCACCTTCTTTTTCCAATTTGTTCATGTACCATGTATCCAGACAGCAGTGGTAAGTTAATCAGACTGATGCACATTTGTCAGCCTGCTAGCTTTTCTCTGGCCACAACACTGAAAAGTCTTGAATACAAAAATCTATCTCCACAAAAATCTTTGTTTCTCCTACTTAAACTGCAGTGTAATCTGCAGCGTAGTTCAGGTTTTTTATTTCCAAAAAGGGGATAGTGCTAATATGAAAAACAAGAGCTATAGAAGAGTTGCTGTGAAAGACATATTGAATCTCTGCCCACACAGATGGCTGAGTCAAACAGTACACTAAAAAAATCCAGTGGTGCTTGACAAATCCTAATTCATGACCATTAAAATCTGTAACACAACAACAGATGCAAAATGTTGTAGTAGTTATCTCATGGGAAGTTGACTGTGTTTTCTTAAATTCTTAAAAGGAGAAAAAAAAAACCTACCACATTATCTTAGTGTCTCTTTAATGAGGACTCACGTAGTCCTAAAAGCAACCAATCCTTCCTCACTCCTAGCTCTAAGTCTGTATTTATAGTTTATACAGATATTAGTGCTATTGTTAAGATCCAAAGTATTCTATTGATGCTGCATAAGATATATGGTATAAGGAGTCCTTGCTTCAGATAACTTGGCCCAAACACTAGACTAGACAGGAAGAAGCCCAGAAGCACAACTAAGAATTCTATTCTTGCTTAGCGTAATCTGCAGGAAATACAGATTTCCAGGGATTTTGGCTGGCAAAAACAACTGAAGTGTGGAGAAGGTAAAGGAAGAGAACATATCAAACCAGGAACAATGGAGAAAATGGCATCACCAGAAGTTTGTGCTGGCAGAGCAAGGAGAGAAATGGGAAGAGACAGAGCTCATGAAGATGCCATCAAATGTCATCTCAGTTCAGGTTTGCTAAGGATCCTTCCTCTTCCACAAAGAACAGTACAGTTCTTCCCAGTCAAGACTACAGTAATGAGCTGTAGCTGTTAAATCCAGCTGTCCCATGAAAGAAAAATATATGATGTGCAGTGGGACTTGAAGAGGAACGATGAGGAGCTTAAAGGATTTGTAAAATCCTTTTGCTCCCAAGGCTGTCTTCACTTTGCAGCAGCTTCTGACTCATTAGGAGACAAACTCAACACTCAAAGTTGTGCCAGCTTCCAAAGAAGATGCAACCTTCTGTCTGCCTGTCAGGTGATCTGCTAAGATTCAGGAGAAAACATATTGGATGAATCTGAGCACTCAGGAATTCAGGACTCATCACAATTTCAGTACTGCAACCAATAGGTATCAGCAAATTAGTAGAAAATAAATGAGCTGGGAGTACAGTAAAAGACCTGGCTGTGTCCTAATCAGAGAGAAAACTACTTATAAGCATTGGTAAACGCTCTAAACTTGGGGCTCAAAAGAATTTTCTGAGATCCCTATGATATCATTGCTTTCCAGTTTATGCTTGCCTCTAGAGAGCTGGGAAGTTTTCACTGGTGTCACTGAAGATGCAAGTAACATGGTAAAATCCTAACAAAATTTTGTTAAAGATGGAAAAAAGTAACTTCGGCTCTCAGAATCCTTGAAGTGTTCATGTTGCTTTTAGATCATGAAAGCCATGGATGGATAAAGTATACATAATTCAGAAATTGCAGAGACAGTGAATACCAACACATCCACACAAAAAGCAACATTTTGCAAAGTGTTTTTCACGTGGATTGTAAATGTGTGCTCTAAGAATGAAACCTTAACCAGGATTAACAGAAATAAATATGCCTAATTTAAATTCCAATTAAAAGTGCAGATACTACTGGACATAGTAGTGCACAGAAGAAAAAATACTTTCATGAGGTTAGAAATAGCTTTATAGCTAAAAATAGCCAAAAAATTCCAACACATTCAGAGTGCAAATCACAGTAGTGAATTTTAATAAGTAATCCTAATTTAATTACACGCTTTTAAATATTTCTCACCAGGATGGAGTGAATCAGCCCTATAAAAGGCAGAAAAAATTTCAAGAATCTGACACATCAGAGATGAAGGAAGATAAAGAAATGTGACATATTCCAAAGAATACAACTTTCATGAATTACAGGAGTAAAGACTGAACAGAACTCCAGTGATTTATCTGGAAGTCTAGAAGACCTGACTGACTGTAATTCCTGAGAAGTATCACAGGAGATATTTCAATGCCAAGTTGCTTTGATCAAGTAAGTAGTTTCTTGCTATAGCCTGAAGTGTGGGTTTCCATCTGTCTAAATTACGTTAAGCATCAAGTAGAAATGCATCACCCTTTCTCAAAAGACTCATGGTTTTTCAAGGTACTGATCTTGTCAGGAAATTCGCTTGGAAGAATTTTAAGATTAGGGAGAAAGTATAAAACAAAAGGTTTTAAAGCTATGAAGTCTCCTGAAAGAGGGTACATTTTGTGGGCTGAGAAAGTAACAGGCAGTTAAAATTAGATTCAAATGTATCAGTATGATGACTGTTTCCTTACAGCGTGTTATTGGAGAATTATATGGAGAATTATATGGAGAATTCATGCTCCTCAAAATCCTCAGACAACTTCTTTTGAAAATAGTATTCTTTATAAAGTTTTCCAGCTCCTGAATGAAACTAAACCAAAAGACTTTTAAAGCCTGGCAATAAAAGCTACCCTAATTTTCAATAAAACTCAATTTCTGACACACATCTGGAAGTAGGACTGCTCCAGGCAAAGACCTGGAACAAAGAGTATCCTTGGATCAGCCCTGCACAGTAGCACTGCAAGACAACAGTGAAAGTAACTCAGCAGATCACAACCCTCACACTCCTCTAGATAACTGAGCCAGACTTAACAAAGTCCTGTAAGATCTTAAGTGTCCCACAGAAACATCACAGAGCACTCACTACAGCAACAAGTGAAGCACAACCTGTATGGAGTCATCAGCATTCCCTATGTATAAAACCCACATCACTGCATGTCTATGCAAGCTGGAGCTGCTGCTAGCTGCTTTTCCCAGACACGACTTCAAAAGCCACTGCATAGGGGCAGCCTAGCAGGGCTGTTACAATGGGGTGGACAACCCTAACAGCCACTTCATTCATCCTAATGGTTTGCTCTCCCCTCTCACAACCCAAGATGGAACTGGTACTAGAAAACAACCAAAAAACTAAGATTTGGGGTCTAGATTTGATAGTAACACGTGTGCAGAATAAAATTAAATCCATGTCCCTTACTTTTACTAATCAATTTTTAAATCTTTCTATCTCCCCCTAGTGGCCCCAATACTTTCTTAGAAGGTATACAAGAAGCAGAATCATATTGATCTCCAGATGTTCCCACTTCCTGAGAAAAATGTAGTTATTGGCCTACTTTCATCCTCATTTGGGGTCTTCACAAATAAGGCAGAACAAACTTTACCAAAATACCCAGACACTCATAAATCAGAAAATTCTTAAATGTTTTGGAAAACATTTCTTAGAACCAGGTGTTTAGATCTTCAAAAGGACTTTCCTAGAAATCTGAAGCTTTCTTTGGACACTCAAGATAGCATTGCTGAAAGCAAGATACCATCATAATTTCCCTCATTTTTGACTTCTTGGAACTCCTGGGTCTGATCAGCTGTCATTTCATTTTAGCTAAATGCAAAAGTACATGCAGAGCACAGTACTACAGTGACACACCAGACCTCAGATACCGATGTTTTCTAGCATTAATAACTACCTTCTTCCTGAACTTCCATTATTAAATTTATATTAAGTTGCAAAAAAACACTGTTCTTCAATGTGTTAAATGTGTGTGTATATATATATATATGAAATTTACTTTTGAATAACAGACTATTAAAAAAAAAGAACTCAACAACCCATCAAACAAACAACCAAAACCCAAAAGGAACTTTGACTTACTAACAAACAGTCTTTAATCATGACCACAGTTTCAATGAGAAACCAAACAAGATCATTTTTCAATAGAAATAAGTGGCAAAAACTGACCCGTTTATGCAAAAGAACATGTTTTTCTACTGCTCTTTATGTTTTAAAGCCCAGTATGATATGTTGCTTTCTGGCAATAACGACTTTGCAAGGAGAAAAAGGGAAGCCTACAGGTATTCCAAGCACTAACAGGTTAGAGACAGAGCTAAAAATATACTCCCAATTTTTCAAGTCTCAATACTAAACTCTTTCCATGACATTGCACTATTTCTCTACACAGTGATGTTAAATATCTAAAGAAAAATTTAGGAGCCAACTTTAGGTACTCTGGGTTTCAAACTTGGGGAAAGGCTAGAGAGGAAGTAGAAAAGAAGAAGCAATGGTAGCTGCAATCTCCTGAATAAAACAAAAGATATAAAATAAAAAAGAGCTTGTGGAAGGGACCTTGAAGTGGTAAAATGGAATTCAGGCCTCACCTAAACCATTCATATGGAAATCATTTATGGGAGAGAAGTTGGTTTTCCTCAGAAAAATGAAACACAAAACACACAGCAGTAAAACTAAATAATTGTGTTGTATTTAAAAAGTCACACAAAAATCAATCTGAACAAAACTTCAGCTGCTGGAAACAAAATAAGATACACTTTTAAATCAAGATAAGCATTCTATTTTCTCTGATGAAAATTCACTGTAATGCATTATATAAAGACATACAGACAGGGAATTTCAATTATCATCTTAAATACCTGCCTATTATTCTTGTTATAATTAGAAAAAAGTCACTACAAAAGTAGCAAAAGCACTTCAGTCCTGGTCCCACATATGTCCTAGGTAACAGAGGTAAACGTGTAGAGAACTACCTCTAGAAAATCCAAAGTATTTCACTGCTATTTAAAAAAACCTAAAACATAACATGCATGTTTGTTCCCACACACACTCTGGAATTATATGTTGACATCCATAAAATGAAAAGTATGATCAGTTTTCTGAACTTGATAGTATCAAAGCAATGAATCTGATTTATGCAGGTTAAATTGCTGCTTTATGTTAGTAAAAATACATATATAACCTAATGATGTCATCCTGTTGCTCATATAGGTTGCGTATATATGTGTAGGGTCACAGTGCATGTGAAGGAACTGAACTGAAAAGCTAATCTGAATTGCATGCTGACCTAAAAAAAAAATTGGTACAAACATCCCCTTGGAACATGTGAATGAGTTCTGCTACCATTCAATTTCTATGTTATATTTTGTACAAAAGTTGGAGCTTGTTCATGTGCATGATCTGGTTACCTGTGAGACATTTGGGAGATTTTACCTGTCCAACCAAGCCAGAAGACTTTTAGCTGCTCCAATCAGATCCACTACTGATGTCAGAAAATCATTTGGTAATTTGCGACTGGTCCTTCCATCATAGTGACCGCTCCTCCTCCTCCCAGTAATGAAGTTCTGCAGATTTTTGGCAGATGCATTCAGTTTGTGAGAAAGGGTTTTTAGATTTTCTGTTTCCAGACCATAATTCTGCATTGAAAAAAAAAGAAAGAAAAGCGTGTTAACTTTACAGATGAACAGAAGAACCAAGAACAGCAAGACTGATCTTCTACTTCAAAACTTAACCATTCCTAGTAATTAAGGCAGAAATACACCCACTCAGTAGTTTTTAAACGTATAGAATGTTCTGTTTCTGAAGTGCATAAAAAGAGAACAAAAGAAGAGCAAAATTGAGTGATCCTTTAGCTTGTTCTAAGTGTACTGAGAAAAACATCTCAAAGGGAAAACCTAGTCTGGAAAACTGTTTTTCAAAGCAGTGCATCACTCTCAGAAGATCACCAGAATCACAGAATGGTGTGGGTTGGAAGGGACCTTCAAGATCATCTCATTCTAACACCCCTGCCACATGCACAGACACCTTTCACTAGAGCAGGTTGCTCAGAGCCCCATTCAGCCTGGCCTTGATCAGAGGGTTCTCTCTCTGTAGACCTGATGATAAGGGATTGGTACCCCATTCCATACTCACAATAATTCCTCAGACACATCTGGCACCAGGCCATGCAACTAGCAGAAGTATGCAGCATGGATACATGGTGTGATGGTGTGACATGGTGTGACACTAAATTGGTTTTGCTGGTGTCAGAGACCTAAGTTAATTAGCATACTTCTATTCTTTTTTAGCAGTAAAGGACCACCACAATCACACACCAGAGAATACAGTGCTGCCCTGCTCAACCTCTATTTCACTCATTTAAAGTCAAGTTTTAAACTTTGTTTCCATTTAAGAGTCACTCACTTAAATTACATTCCTTAGCTGTGCAGAAGAGACAGAAATAATTATGTAGAAATATTAGCAAACAGTATTAACAAACAATATTAACAAACAGTATCTGTAAATCCTTCAAAAGTACAAATGTTACCAAAACAGCACTCAAGAATGCCCTGATTTAATGTTCAATTACAATATAATATAGTACCGTCAGCGACTTGTCATTTCTATAAAAGATTTGTTTTCCTCACATACACAAAGAGTGATACAGTTATTACAAAAGAACTATTACAAAATACAAGAAGTTATTACAAAAAGGACTTACTTGCCTTTGCAAAGGAATAAGCAGTTGCACAGACTTGAGTTTAGTACTCTTCTAAGAGAATTACGGAATTTTGAAGGTTCTCACTTTAGCCACATCACAGGGTGATAGCATGGAATGCTGACAATGGAATGGGCTACTTGTTATAGAATATGGACCATTTGGTGCATTCTACTTCATCACAAATGATGAAGTAGAATGCACAAAGCCCCCCAGACACACGCAGAAAATTCTGCTTCCTAATAACACTCTGTGACCTCCCCAGCTCTCCTCCCATGCCCCTGGTTTGCTTCCCATGCTGATCCGTCCACAAGGAGAGATGGGAGAAGAGATATGCTCATCAATGCTAATTTAAGATTGCCAAAGCTTATTCACCTTAGTCTTTTTTCTATCAGAATTGGGGGGGCAGGGTGTGAGGTGGTGATTATTTACAGCAGTTGTCCTATTCCCAATCCAAACCATCTACTAAATGAATTTAATCCTCTTTTACTACACAGGGACTGCAGGAACATTATACTGAAGCCATTCCCAGTGAGCCCCCAGCCCTCCCACAACATTGACTCCCATGCCAAGGAAGGCTCATGATGGAAAGGAGAGACTATAGCACACGGCTCATCTGCCACTCCCAGCCAGCTCTGTGTGCTTGTAAACTGAGCACACCTTGTGAGGGAGCTGCCCAACCAACAACCAGCCTTCCGCAGCAGAAAGTGCACTTTGGAATTCAGCTGAAGGGGACACTGACCATTACAAAGACTGCACTTCATGAATCCTTACTGGAACTCCTGTGAACATCCCTGTCTTGGGAAGGAAGGCTTTGCAGGCATGTTTCTCAACTACACAGATGCTGTCCCCTGCCACTACAATCAATCCCAATTAGACAAATTGTATGTTTGGGCAGTGACTTTTCCACCATGTAAATATTTAAGAGCAATTATACAACAGATAGCATTAAGTTATAAAAAAAAAAATTACAAGATGAAAATAATTAATTTGGATTGAAAAGAAAAAGGTACTTTATTATGCTGCTAAATGGCTCATAACTAATAACTTATTAAATCAGTCTGAACTAAAGAGATAAACAGATAAAAATACATTGGTTTTTTTCTGCAGCTTTCTGTGGTTGGTCTGGCTGAGGGAACGCAATTAAGAAGTGGGGGGAGTAAGTCTGAAAAAGGTAACAGGTTTGTTATTACTTCATTCTGCTTCTTGAGCATCTAGCTCATTTTAGCAAAATTAATGGGGGAAGAAAAAAATATAAGATATCCTGCATGAATGATAAATCACAAAAAATGTCTTAAAGACCAGCCACAAGCAAGCCCAAACAACATGGCACTCACCCCCCCACACGTGGGGGTATAACCACAGCTGCAGGCCAGCCGCGGGCCTTCCCACAGGGCTGCCTTCTTTCCAATACACTGAAACACTGAATTTCTTACTCCAGCAGCTGTTCCTAAGGAGCTGAGTCGGATAATCCAAATATAAAACTAAGGTGGGGGAGGGAGGGGTGTGTGGGGAAGGTGCCATACAAGCCCAGGCACCTTCTTGTCACCCCAGCCATGCCCCACACAGGGCCCACAGCCAGGGGAGACCAAGCTGAGGCCGGGGTGGGATCCCAAAAGTCCTCAACAACCCCGGATTAATTCAACTCCCCCTCTTTTGCCATCTCCTCTTTGTCACCCTGTCTGGACCTCATCTGCTCGGACAGGCAGGTGCTGGTTTCCAGCCTGTGCAGGCATCCATGCACACCCCAGAGGGAGCCCTGGCAGGCAGTGAACAGAGCTCCAGTACCACCAGAAAGTAAAGCACCAGAAGAAAAGAAAACCTGCAATATTGAACACTGCAGACCAAGCAAAACAACACTCAGGTTTTTTTGCACAACAGCAAAATAGGCTGCATTCATGTATACACTTCTATAGAAAATCACCTATAAAACCTTAGTGGCTTCTTCTTCATATATTAAGTGATAGCTACCTACAGCCACATTCTTTTTTTCACCATCACATATAAGGGAAGGAAGAGGCAGCATTAACAGATTCAAAGCCTATTTTCACACATATTCATCAAGTGTGCGTGTGTGTGTGTGTGTGTGTGTGTGTGTGTGTGTTGTGTGTGTTAACACAAAACCCTGTGCCTAGGCCGCATCTGAATTCAGTCTTGCATGAAGATGGCACTGACTTTGGTAAAGCCTCCACCTGTAATATCATACAGATAAAGCCAGAGATAGAAAATACAGAGATAAATTTCAGGCAAAATATCAATAAACACATGGCAGCTGTGTTTATTGAAGCCTTTAAGTAGAAGGATCCTAAAGCAGCAGCCAAGCTAACAAAATCCTCACTTGGTTTATCACTAATATTTCTGGCCCACATTAAAAGCAACCAGAGCTGTGTGTTCTAATACTACAAAAAAGCTTTCTTAAATAAAAGCTGCCAAGTTGAATCATACTTTATATTCAATAATATACTATTAACAACACAGTTTTGTTAGAAATGCACTGCGTTTATTTTCAAGCACTGTAAGAAGATAATTGCAGGCAAAGGAGACAGTTCTTTGTTTTCCCCTAGTCTGCATTTAGCCAGCACTAACAAGAGTTGCACTTTCATTAGCCAAAATATATTCACAGTCACTGAAAGAGCCACAAAGAAATCTCTGCATGCCTGTAGAGATTATGAGAAGGGACAGAAGTCTGGGCATCCACTTCCTCAGTGAGAGGCCATGGAGTGTCTTCTGAGATACCCCACCCCAACAGAAACGGCTCTAATGGAGTCTCTTCTGGCAATCATAAAACAAGAACTTGATCGAGCTGAACTACACAGAGTAATAACTTGTCAGCAGGTGTTTGAACTAAAGCTGGTGGGAGCTATTAATAGACATCTTACCTGCTAATTACTTTTCTGTGGCTTCACATGACAGTGTGAGTGAGGAATTGTAGCTCTTTTCTTCATATGCTGACAAGCAGCAGCTCTAATCACCACTGATGAGTTTTGCTGGATATTTTTGTGAGAAGAGCCAGCTTGGTCCCTCTGCAAGCCCATCCTTGCACCAGCACCCCAAGAGTAGGAAGAGAATTCACAAACCAAACGTGAAAGTAAAGCAAAATTTTCTTTAATTTGCTTGATCAATGTTCAGTAGTTGTGTTCCCTGCTACCCCCAATTAAAAAAAAAAAAAAAAAAAAAAAAAAAAAAAAAAAAAAAAAAAAAAAAANAAAAAAAATAGAAGTTAAAATTTAGACCTCATCTCTTTCCTGTGTTAAATTCACTTCATTCTTGCTGGCAGGGAAGTCCATCTGACACTTTTAGCACAGTTGAAAAGTAAAGTGTTCCTAACTGATACAGTGCTAACTAATCTCTGCTGCCTTAGACAGACTGCCTAGAAGATGCTAGGGCTTTAGTTTAGGGTATTTTTATACTACCCATTGCAAGTGCAAGGCCATCTCAGCTACCTAAATAAGCCAAGCTCAGATCTAAACACAGTACAATGTGCAACACAGACATAACCACAGTCCCATTAACAAATCCAGAAATCCCTTAGAACAGCTGTCTCGATCACAACTTTTATGCAACCATGAATATCTCTACGTCTCCAAGCACAAATGCTGTATCAAGTTCAGTGACACTGTTTGACTCTCACAAACACTCCAAGACAGGGAAATGAACATATGGTCTCTCTGCCTACCACTCTAAATCACTGTGTCTCTTCTTCAGTCCAGAAAGCTGAAAACCTTGTGACACTAAAGGCATGAAAACCATACTGCTGGAAACCATGTGGAGCAAAAGGCATGCAGAGACCAGTGTTCACTTCTACTGAAGAGACCCAAGATGGGAACTGAAGATGCTACTGTAATACTGGTGCTTGTGGGCAAGAAGAAAATAAAAGCAGTATCTTCACCAGACAGCAGAGCAGATAGGAGTGCTTATACTGATTAATTTCTGTTGCTCCTCTCCAGAGGGAAACCATGACTGCAACTGAAGAAGGTGAAGGTTTATTTTAATTTGGTAATTATTTTTTGTAACACACACAAACAATATAATTTAAAGAAAGAAAATGGCAACCTTTTGAAAAGACAAATTTTATAGTCTAGATAGCCATACTGAGTAAAAAATTATGTGTAAAAAAGTTAAACTTCTCAATTACATCTGATATATCTCAATATTAAGGGTAACTATCACAAGAGCGAAGTAAGTTTTTTCTCTAATGCAATAAAAAGTAATTTTTCACTTATTCACAGGAGTTTTAGGCAAGAATAGCATATGGCTCCTAAGAAATGGACTTAAAATCACTTTAGGTGAGTTTAATTCTTCTCTTCTCTATCTTTCACTGCTTTCATCTTCCACACTTAATTCTTGAGTATCCTTTCTGTATGCATTATTTATTTGCTTTTAAACAAACAACCTGGAAACAGTAAAGTTCATAAGGTCCTCATTTCTTGAAAAGCCTGAGGAAGATTTTAAATTAATAATCAAAACAGCATCACACAGATACCACAGCACATGGCAGTCATTTCAAAACCACACCTGAAATTTAGTGGGGACAAAAATTCACCAAGTAAAGTTCCACCCTTCACCTCTGAAGTTGATTTTAAAAATGAAGAAAATGGATCTGAAACTCATTCTCCAAAACAGTTGGCTCATCACATCCCACAAAGTATGAGGCAGATAGCTTACCAGCCCAAAGCTGCTAGCAACTGATATCACAGCTTGTCATATGGAAGGTGCCTTATGTAACTTTATACCTCATCAGATCTGCCTACAACATATATTTCTAACGGCCCTTCCTCCAGAGTCTTGAAATGTTAACACTGAGGTTATCTCTCCTTCAAATAGCACTGACATATGGGGTAATTTAGAAGTGCACAACACATGATCCTAACACATCTGTTTCATAAACACAGAATAAGCAGATAAGGACAGAAACCCCAGATAGCTCAAATGACACTTATCAATGGCTGCAATTATTTAACACACACTGATAAAAAGGCAAACAGTTTCAAAGAGTATAAATATTTGTCCTAAATGTTTATAGTCAAAAAAAGACTCAGATGCATGGTACTTCTAGTCTTGCAGAACCCAGGAAATATTCATAGTCATCATCATTATCTCCTTTCTTGAAAAATGCCCTTCTTTTTCTACACCACAATCAAGGAACACATCAAAAAGCCAAGCCCGGGCCATGCTTTGTAGCACTAATAGAGCAATTATATAAACTGTTCTTCTTTCTTTTATTCAGTCAACAGACTCTGAAAGACCAAGTGCTCATTACTTTTTTGGTTTTTTTACTTTCTCATGTAATTTTGTCCCTAGCCTGCCAAATGCTCTTATTTCTCCATAATTTGAACTACCAGTTCCATATTCAGTTACACGCATTTCCAAAAGTCTTAAACAGCTAATCAGCAGTTCAAAATAATTTTTTGAAAACGGAAGTAAGTATTGTTACTAACACATTACCTTTTAAAAACATTTTGCATTGTAACATCTCTTTTTATCCAGTCTGCTGTTAACTGGGGGTTTACAACTTTATAAATGTCCCTCCCAACCCAAGCCACACTATGACTCTCTATGAACTAGGGTATGTATTTCATACATGCATAAACCCCAAACAGTCCAAAGAAAAAAAAAAAACAAGAAAAGAAAAGAAAAATAAAAACAACAACAACAACAAAATCCACACTTAAAAGAGTATCTAGGATCCATGACTGATTCTTGAGGCTTGTGGGAATAAGGATGTTCACCCTTTGCATACAGACATATTTTCTGCCTTTGGCACACCATGGCATTTACTGCAGTTCCGTGTAAAAGATTTGCTAACACATTTTCAATGTGATCTATATGAGCTATCAGAAACTCTTTATCTCCTTAGCTTTATTGATCTGGTGACTTCAGGATTCCTGCACTGCAGTTAGATTAGCTCAGGCTGAGGACAGGGAGGCATATGATATATGATATATAAGCAGAACTTTAACTTGCAATGGGCAATAGTGAAAACGGTAAGTAATTTTTCTGCTATGAACATTCAGAATACTAACAGTAAATTCCACCTTCAGTACACATAAATCTCCATTCTGAAATGAAGCCTTCCTCATTTAGCACCATAATGATTAAGTCTAATATTCACCATTACTGACAAAACAGTTTTAAGATCTGACTAGTGATAAGTGCAAAGGAAAGTATTTTGTGTGAGAAATGGCAGGAAGATGAAATTAAGATAAAAGGCTTAATTCTTAAGAGGAATCAAATCATTCATGGGTAAAGTAGGTCTATGTTTTACATTCATTTGCATATAAATGTTTTGTGTTAGTGATAAATGATAAGTAATTTCATGCTGTTAGTGCACACCAATGTTTTCTCTGCCAAATAATAATGCTATTTCATCTGCTGCAATCTTCTAACTTTACAGATTCAAATATAGTGTGCAATAAATTTCTGTGCAGCCACAGCAGAATTAACTAACTAGCATGAAACTAGTACTGAAACTAGTATGCTCTATAAAGCAAAATCTGTTTTACTTTTTAACCAAACTCTATTCTACACAAATTAAGATTCCCTGAAGAATTATTTTGCTAATTCCCAGGGACTTTCATAAAGTTCTTTGTTAATGAAAAACTTCAAAGCATCCAAAAATTATTTTTGAAGCTTTTCAAATATTCTTATAACAACACATCTACTTTAGGATCTCTTTTTAAAAATATCTGCAAAATCAAATTAAACTAATTTAATCTTCATGCAAACACAATGAACATGATATTTAGGAGAAGCAAAAAAAAAATAAATCTCCACCTGGCATTTCATTTTTCAAGGCATTGTGGTAAACTAGATAATTTTCTTAAAGATAGAGGAAGCCACGTTTAGCTGTGCAGTCTTCAATCTTTGTGTTCTCCAGGCAGCATGTAGTGTTTTTTGGGAAAAAATGGTCATACACAGTTTCATAAATGAAACTCCATCTCCTGACAAACAGATGATGGAAAAAGAATTACGTCATGTCTTTGCTTTCTTCAGGCCAGTTACGTATAGCAGGAGCTACAAGATCCCCTCATGCATTCCAAACCTGATGACCAGCATCATGATCTGATGGCCTGATCTAAGTAATTTGTTCTTTTTTATGCATTTCTCTTCTCATAAGCATCATCT
This sequence comes from Urocynchramus pylzowi, assembly GCA_013397555.1. Classification (NCBI taxonomy): domain Eukaryota; kingdom Metazoa; phylum Chordata; class Aves; order Passeriformes; family Fringillidae; genus Urocynchramus; species Urocynchramus pylzowi. The sequence continues at coordinate 1,571,546 of VZRH01007150.1, forward strand.
CCTTTTCTTCTCAATTTATTTTCTACTGGCATTGTTCATTCACATTCAGTTTTTAAAGCAACCATCAAAGAAACAAGGCTCGTTACAGTTTGTGACGATGAAGTCTGCTACACTGTTGTTTGTTTAACGATTAAATGAAAAGCAGTGTTAGACTGGCTTCACCCTCACACACATACTGAAAAGGATCATTTTGAGACTAAGATCTTAATCTTTAATTGTTAAGATTAATTAATTGTTAGAACTGATGAGCAACTGTATATTTTATTACCTGTGAATAGTGGAGAAACATGGCACTCAACTCAGTAGTTTCTCCTGCATCCCTAGAATTGGACATGTAGTTCCTCAGTCTATCATTTTCTACCAGTTTTGAGATGTCAATTATTTTGGGTGATTTTGTTAGTATGAATAAATGTCCATCCACATCAAGTAAAAATCTACCTGCTGACACCACCAGTGTGACTGCATGTCCCAATTTAAACAGAAGGACAAGAACAGGAGATTTGTCTTGCTAGAAATCAAGTAATGCTGCCAGCATTATATATCCATATCCATATATATCCATCATGGTGGCTTCTCAAGGTTTCTCACCTTGAAAAACATGTGACAAACTCTTAGCAGCAACAAAATACCATCACAGACATCACTACTTATTTCTTCTAAGTACAGACAACATTTCCTTTATCGTGCCCTTTCTGACATATGGATTTTGTAAAACACAAAGCTGCACCAAGGCATGATAATCTATTGAACATGCTCCCACCTTCAGAGTCTGAAGGAGAGAGGGAAGGGATGAACTGTGTTAGTTAGATTGCCTGTCCTCTCCCAGAGCACGTTCAGCTCCAGCGATGGTATGCAGGATGTACACCCCCACCGTTACCAGCAAGCATGACCTATAACAGCAGTAGCAGCTGGGCAAAGACTTTATTCCTCCTTCCCTGAAGCACCACAGGAAAAGAAAACCTGTGAAAATCACCCCCAGAATGCTTGCTCTGCTGTCAAGAGCACAGTATGGCAGGCTGGCAGCCAAGAGAGACTCTACTAAAGATGGATAGCACAGGCCACCATTTGTCCTCTGATCAGCTCACAAACACTGGAGGATCCATTTGTTACAAGTGCTGATGACAGGAGGCGAATAATGTGAGAGACCGCAGCCAGCCACCCACCCACCTTCTGTCAAAAACCCATAAAGAACATCCTTTAAATAGTGTTATCAATCATAACTGGCTCCCATCTCTTACTGTGGCAGTATGTGTGTTTAGCACAGTCCAACAGCCCCCACTGGCATGTCCCTTGCACTCTCCATACCAGCCAGATATGCTTGTTCAGGCTCTCCACCTTCCCCTGGTAAGAAAATGCAGCTCTGTGAACTATAGGCACACAACACAAGCAGCTGTTTTGCTGTTTGCTATATCCACAGCTGCCAGGGAACTGCAAGCAGAAGTTTACCCCCAAAAAACACTGGGAAGGAGTGGCAGGAATAAAGCACATCAGCAATCAGCATTGCATAAGCTTTCCTAAGTGACAGCAACTCTGCGTTGGAAAACTCTCCCCTGCAGAGTGGGAACAGAGATGAACAATGGGAGGTTCATGTCAGCTGTCCTCCATGCCAAAAACTGTTCAGGTGGTTACTCACTAACCCAGAGAGAAAGGGGGGAGAAGTAACCTTCAATTTTTTAATAATTACTTTTAAATCTACCTGGGGTTAAGCTTGCAAGGCATAATTAACTTTACTATTCATAGCCCATCATACAATCCATCATCTCCAGCATCCAAAGAGATGTTAACTCATTTGGATCATGTATTTGTAACTCATACTAAGTTCTATCATGAAACCTATGTTTAGGTTATATGTTATATGCCAAACTCCTGTGAAACAAACAAAAAAAACCAGATAATTAAAAAAAAAAAAACTTGCATAGCCACTATCTGAATTAGCAATTATCCTATATTGGAGAGTCATAGGCTTAATGTTCTTCTAAACAATACAGCTAATATTAAAGTCAAATCAGAAGAAAAGGCAAGCCCTACCCAGGATAGACACTCACAGATGCAATAAAAAAAGAAAAGTCTTTAAGTACAGGACCAGTCCAGTCAAACAGATTGCCTCTGAATTAAATTTTCCAAGAGTATTATCTGATTGGTAAACAATAAATTCCAATTAAGTCCACTAAAATCAATATAACAATAACATTTTGTATCCCCGAGGAGCTATCAGGAGCCAATTGTGAGACTGAAAAAACCTCATCTTAAATTAGAAGCTGTGATCTGAACTCATGCCACTGTCTTTTAGCAATTTTCTCTAAGACAAACTCAGAAAAGCAGACAATACTGAATGTGCAACAAGAACCAGGAAAGGAGAGACTTGCTGCATGCATTTAAGATGCAGTGTTAGCATTTGCTAGAAATTCCTTATTTTACATTCAACTTAGTTCCATATACTTTTGCCTAAGATAAAGGAGCTACAAAGACAAGTTGTGTTTGTCTAAAGATTATATCTATAGCTACATACCAAAGAAAAAAGAAATTTCAGCTAATAAACAAGGGGTTTTTTACCCTAACAGTAATTTATTTTTTAAAGAGCCACAGTCTGTTTCTCTGTGGGACTGGGAAAAACAGTCATTGGTGCTCCCCCTAACTTAGACTTTATCTTTCTCAGTTAACTGAAGTATTTCCTTTCTTGTTTTCTTTTGTCTGATAAGAAAAGTACTTTGTGAATAACTCTTTATGTCCCCTTCTATATCAGTAGCATTTTTTTTAAGATTGCAACTTCCTTATTTAAAAAACAAATTGATGAGTTAACTTATTGCACTGACTCACACTGCAATGTTACTAGAAACTGTATTCTACAGAAGAAAATCTGTGTTTAAAATCAAATGTTTTCCTGTATGAAAAAGCTTTCTCCTTTTTTTCAGCTTTTTTTGGGTATGTTTTATTTTTTTTCACTCTCTCCTTTACATTACATTTCACAATACCCCAAAATGTAACAACAGGGTATTCAGAAAAGCTGCTGCATATGGAGAACCAACAAGCCCTTCTGAAGAGCCTTTCAGACAACCGACTTTGATTGCCTCTCCCAGGATTCAGCTTTCTTAAAAGCTCCTTCTGAGGCTTGAAGAATAGTATGTACTAAAAACCCACAAAACACCACCTTAGGCAGTGAAGTACATCTTAACAGAGCTATTCACAATCCTTCTACAGTGGAGAATGCAGTGTGCCCAATCTATCACTAATCTTTACAGACACACACTAGAAGTTCATGAGGAGGGTGAAGTCAGCGCCACACCCCTCACTGAGCAGATAATCCTAGTTATGCACGACATGACCTGACTGAAAAGACCATTACCAAAATCCTTCCCTATGCCCCATCAAAAATTTATATATTATTTATACATAAGATAATTATTTCAGTATTTAATCCTTTTTACTGTGAAATACAAGCAGCTCTGTTTCATCAGGCTCAAAAAATCATCTAAAACATAATTTGCATGAAAGGACCAGAGAAGAATGACATGGTTAATATCAGAATATTTTGTATGTAGAGGGCAACCAACACTCAATTACTCCATTCACATATAAAACTATTTTACATTCCAAACCAAATAGAGTCTAGTTTCTTTGTGATTTCAGATAAACTTTTATTCTATAAAGACAGATATGCAAGCCCTGTATCTCTGATACAAGTTTATTTAACAAACATCACTCTATCAATAGATTTTTCCCATTATCTTGCCCCTGGTTTAAAATGCTAAACTGTTCACACATTACAAATCAGGAGTTTCTTGAGCTTGAGCTGATATGTCTTTAAGACTAACAATTTAAGTACAGAAAGTGTGAATCTGAGAACATTGTTCACCCCTCCCCATTTGCCCCAAGAAGTTTACCAGTGCACAGAGCAAGTCTACTGCTTCCAAGATTAGCTCCTGATGGCCAATTCGTGTGACTCCAAGATCTTCCAGTTCCTGATGAGTAATTCGTAGTAGCTGGTCACCACTAATCTTCTCTCTCTCAAAGTTCTTTATATATTGCTGCAGGCAATCATCAAGACCTGCAACGAAAGGAGAGGAGGAGGGAAGACAAAAATTAGTAACATTTTGTACCCTAGTAGGAAATAAAACTGGCCAAAAATTAAGCCAGAAGAGGATTCTTGCCCTATCTTTAAGAGAAGTATTTTAACATTAAAAAAATTTTATGTTACCCAGAAACCTTAAGATTTGAAGAGCTACAGCAGTCATGGCTTTTTAACCTGTGGACAATACCAACTGCCCCTCAACCCTGAACAAAGCTCTGAATTCTTGTCATTTACTGTGCTATGAATGTCAATCTGGCAGCCCCTAATAAAAGGTATGTTGGGGATGCCTCCTTCACATCAGGAAGGGGAGAGGAGAAAAGGGAACAATGGAACACCCAGTCAAACACAAAGTGGCAGTGCCACACCACAGTGTCTCCCACTCCAAGGTCACTCACATACTGCTGAGGCACCTGAAAGTTCACAGATCATGCCAGCTTCTAAAACAAGCTGTAAAGAGCTCTAGAGAATGAGAAAGGCAGCAGCACTGCAAATGCAAAAATTGGGCCCCAACTGCAGCAGCAGATCCAGCTCAATGTACCACAAAGAGATCTGCAAGGAGTGACAGTACACAAATGAGTATGGAAAGCCACTAAAATCAAGACCTAGCTGTACTTCTCAGAACACAGTAATCAGGGAGCAGAAACAGGCCCACTGTGCCAAAAAACATGGCTAAAAGTCATGCAACACACTTGTTCAGGACCTGGCTGAATGCAGGGTTGTACAGGTCCTGCTTTGGGGGGCATCCATATTTTACCTTTTCAGTTTGATTATGAGTCAATGACATACAGCTGGCCACACATTCACCTGGAGCAAAGAACACTGCAGATTGTGAGAGAATCCATCACACATCTCTGGTTCATCAATTTTTGCCCAAGAGAGCCAGGCAGAACAGGGAAGCTCTGCAGCATATGCACTCATGTACCAAGGGGATAAGAAAGACTCTTGGGTATTTGGTGGTCCATTTAACATTTCTGTCTGAATACTTTCCAATGGATCAGTGTGACAGCTACCAAGCAACAGGACTTGACAAAGCTCTGAATGCATTAATTTTTCTGATTCTTGAGAGATACAACCTTTCTGGAAAATCTGTTCAAACAATCCCTAATAGTGAAAAGACATCTACTCATTAGACTGGAAGAAACCAAGAACATTCTTACTTGCTAATCAAAATGTCTGAAAAATCTGAAGATGCATGGAAGATAAAAGATTGATCTGACTGCTGAGCCCCAGTTATATTGTACGAGCCCCAGTATACAACACAAAGCTTCTCTGAAACTGCTTTTGTTGCATTTTTGGTTCTCATTCGTGCCTTTCAGGGTGTAGCACACCTTAGAAGAGACCCACATGATGAACATGTTGGTGCTGCAGGCAGGGATGCCGTGGTACCAGGCCAGCCTGCTGTTCCTGGCTCAGCCCTTGGGCAGGAGTCACCCACACTCTGTCCCTGCTACTCCAACAGAATATTCATAGGGCTTTAACCTCTAGAATTCACACACTGAAACTAAACCACACACAAACATGCTGTAAGAGAAGCACTCCGGTCTCAAGATACAGGAGAAAGTCCCCAGTTCCAGCAGACTTCAACCATGTCCTTCCAGAGTCTGCTGCCTGATTTTCTGCCTCCAAAACATAGCTACTTAAAGGTCTAGGTTAATCAAGCACATGAAGCTACTGCCTTCATTTCACTGCCCTTTCTAATCAAAAAGTTGCTCAACCCACTCTTCAGGAGAGAAATCTTAAAAGGGCAGGAGAGGCCCCCTCCACAGACAGCTGCTTAGATCAGCTCAAGTGCTCCGAGCATGGTGCTAACATACACCAAAGCTGGGGGGCTGATCCTTGTACAGACCATTCTCTTAAGAGCTGGACTCTATGATCCTTGGGGATCCCTTCCAACCCAGAATATTCTGTGATTCTGTGACAGGGTGAAAACTGAGCTGTCAGGAAAGAAGACCAGCCTGGCTGAACAGAGAGCTTTGACTGGAACTCAGGAAAAAAAAAGAGTTTATGACTTTTTCAGAAGGGGCAGGAAACTCAGGAGGACTACAGGGATGTCATTAGGTTATACAGGGAGAAAATCAGAAAGACCAAAGTCCAGCTAGAACTTATTTGGGCCTGTGCCATAAAAGAAAAAATATGTTTCTATAAATACATTAGCAACCAAAGGAGAGACAGAGAGAATCTTCCACCTTTATTAAATGTGGGGGGAAACACAGTAGGGAAGAATGAAGAAAATACTAAGGTACTTTATGTCTTCTTTGCCTCAGCCTTGAGTAACAAGATCAGTTTTCTCCAGAGACCCAGCCCCCTGAGCTAGAAGACAGGGATGGGGAGTAGAATGAAGCCTCCATAATCCAAGGGGAAATGGTCAGTGACTTATTACGTTACTTAGACACAAAAAGGTCTGTGGGGCTGGATGGGATCACCCAAGGGTACTGAGGGAGCTGGTGCAAGTGTTCATTGAGCCACTTTCCATCAAATATCAGCAGTCCTGTTGACTGCAGGCCAGCAAATGTGATGTCCAGCTCCAAGAAGTGCTGGAAGGAGGTTCTGGGCAACTGCAAACCTTTCAGTCTGAACTCATGCCAGGAAAGGTCATGGAGCAGCTCTTCTGGAGTGCAATCACACGGCACACACAGGACAACTAGGAGATCCGGCCCAGCCAGCACGGATTTAGAAAAGGCAGGTTCTGTTTGACCAATCTGAGCTCCTTCTGTGACAGGGTAACCCCCTCAGTAAATGAGGAAAAAGCTGTGGTATTGTCTACATGGACTTCAGAAGAGTCTTTGACATCATTTCCCACAGCATTTTCCCAGAAAAACTGGCTATTCATGGCTTGGATGGGTGTACTCTTGGCTGGGTATAAAACTGGCTGGATGACTGGGCTCTGGGAGTGGTGGTGAATGGAGTTAATCCAGCTGGTAGCTGGGCACAAGTGATGTTCCTTGGTGCTCTGTGTTGAGGCCAGTCCTTTTTAAAATACTGATGATCTGTATGAGGGACTCAGTGTACTTCTGCTCTTCCTGAACCTAAGACCCACACTGGTTACATAGACTGCTGAATGAGAATAACATTAAAATACTCAACGTCATCAGGTATCAAAAAGTGAATTACCAGTTAAGGCACTAGCAACACAAATCCAGAATAAGACATGACAGATGTACTTAATAAACAGTTACTGACAGATAATTCTACGTAAAGGCATTACTCTTCCTCCTCCTGCTACCTAAGTATTTTTGTCATTCAGATGTAATCTAGATGGATGTATGTAGTTCCAACAGGGGGAGAAAAAAGTTTAAGAGAACAAAAATATTACTGACAATTGTCTGACTCACCAATTTCGTAAAAACTACAGCCAGGAAACAACAAAATAATTTAACCATATACTGGATGACGTTTTCAGAATAGCTTGCCACAAATAAGTCTCCTTATTCCCAAAACATCCTTTTAAAGTAATTTATTTCTGTCATTTTATTTCTAAATTAAAGAACAACTCTTCTTTTTGTAAACAAAACTGTGCACAGATGATGATGATGAGAATAATGATGATGACAATAATAATACGAAAAGGCCAGCATTCCTCCCCCCAAACCTTTTGCCCCCAAAGTGACAACACATCCAGACAGCCACTGCTGCCTTCAAATCAACAGGAGGGGAGCTGCAGGGAATGAGTGTTCCCAGCTAATGATACCATTAACTTGGGACAGGAAAAGATCTACCAAAAAACATCAGGTGCCTGGAGAGGAAGCTAGATGAAAATAACAGCTAAAGAGTACTGTCTTCCAATTTCTTGCAAGTCCAAAATCCACCCAACCTCAAGGTAGCTGAAATTTTTCTAGCTGCCAAGAGCTGCTCTGCTTCTCTGTCATCCTCTCTCTGTCATATGAGAGGATGTCACCCAACCCCCATACTACAGCAATTCCAGCAAATAACTCAGTTTGATGCACTACTCCCTGTTCCTGGCCATGGGTGAGATTAAGATTGTAGCGTATCCACCACTCCTGGGTATTTCAAGAAGTGGCCTCAGTCCAAAAGCCAGGTTCATTATTATGTTCTGGATGTGTAAGGCCCCAGAGTATATAAAAAACAGGTTTTGTGGTGTCAGTACACAAGTAATAGTTTTATATTCAAAAACTCTGTCCCTCACCCAAAATAACTGCAAGATTTTTTGAGTATACGTAAAGGCACAGGGGTTTTAGTAGTAAGAGAGGTGAAGTACGACTTCTTAAACTGTATGATGATAGTCCTCTTCCTTTTAAATACACTCTTTAAAGGAAACTATATACTATAACTTTTTTTTTTCCTTTAAAGATCCCTGGTCTTGAGTTCCAGTAATAACACAGACCTCCAATGATGTTAACTACTCAAGAAGGACTGCCCTGCCCCACATGCTTTTCACCTGAGCTTATCAACCATGGAGTCTGGCAATGCCATCCAGATCCCATTACCACTCATTAGCTGGCCCATTCAATTCATGCCTACAAGAGCAATGAAGATGTTCATACACTGCCCATCCCTGTTAGCTGGTGTATACCTGAGGTGTTGTGTACACAGATGGACCATTCTGGGCATTGACAGAAAAGGAACAACTCTTTACATTTAATCTCAAGCAAGCTCTACCTCACTTGTGGGATTAAATACACAAAAACCAGCAAGAAAGTAAAAAAAGCTCCTCCAAAAGAAACTGTACAGAAGACTCAATGCTTTAAACACTAAAAAAAAAAACCAAAAAAAAAACCAAAAAAAAACAAACCGCAACTTATCTAGAAAAGTTTTTCTTGCAAATAGAACATACTGGACTTGTTTTTTTTTTTCTCCAACTCTGTCACTGAGTTCCACCTTGCATGGGCCTATTGAGTTCATCAAACCATTAACAATTTTTAACAGTTCACAGATGCAAATCAGACAAATTTCTATGTAATTAATTCCTTTTACTACAACAGCATCATAGAAACTGATCAATACAGGTTTAATTTCATCTTTTTATTGATATGATTTTCTGGAATGAGACTGCAAGACCCAGTACGACCCTCCAGAGAAATCTTCCATGGTCACAGTCTCCTAACTATTAACTTCACGATCATTCTGAGGAATTGTTTTATTTTGATGTGTGTAACAGGTCATATTTTGAAACAAGCTAACCAACAAACTGCCCTGTAATTCAGTGCCACAACACGCTATGCACATCTGTGGTAACTGAAACTCAAATAAGCCTCTCCATGAAATATATTTGAAGTTCTGATCTCAGTCTTCTCCTCCTTTGCAAGCAGTTCAGTCTTTTCTCCCACCGCTAAGAGACTAAAAAATATTAAAATAGGCTCTTTCTATGGCTAGAGCTGAACAAAATCAGCTGCTCAGATACAGTTCTAAAAACAGAGGCAACTAGGTAGAATATTCTTCCCCAAATTGGCAGTAAAATAATTTTTCTTCAAGGTTGGGAAACTACAGTGGAAATAACAGACCTTCTGTCCTTATCAGCCACCTTTTCAGTTTGGGTTAAGGAAAAGATGATGAGCATTACAGGTTTAATTATCATACCTGAAACTTTGACAAGGGAGAATATTTTTCTACTCCCCTGGTATACCAGAGTGAGGACACAAACTGGCAACTTCCCTGAGCAAGTCCTTGTTCTGTAAACACAGCACTTACTGAAAAGCAGTAACATACAAACAGTACATGGAATAATTTTGCATGGGAAGGAAAGGCACACAGCTTTACTAAACAAAAAACAAACAAACAAACAAACAAACAAAAAAGAAAACAAAAAAAAACACAAAAAAAACCAAAAAACCCCACAAAAAACCCAACAAATAAACAAAAAACAAACAAACAAACAAAAAAACCACAACAAAAACCACAGCAGAAACAAACTGAAATGTCTAGGGCTTTTCTTTTTTCTTTAAATATAAGGCAAACAAATTTATCTTTCAATCTGAACAGGAGTACCTGAACTCCATCAGCTTCTATATCTTAACAAATACAAATTCAAGCAACAGACTGCAGCACAGAATTTACCAAGCCATGAAAAAGAAAAGTAAGCTAAAATTTAATATAAACTGGGTGTGTATATATGTAGCATTATCCCAATGTCTTTTCATATTGCAAGCTATTATTTGCAATGATTTACCTAAACTAGAATGAAGAAAGTGACCTCTCAAAAGTTACAGCTGTTTTACCCCTGCTCAGCACTGACTTTAAGCCAAGTATGCTTAAGGACTGACAACATTTGAGACTGCATATCAGTCTACCTATGTTTTAAACTTGAAAATTCAGCCAAGTTCCTGGTAAGTTACAAAATTTTGCTATGATATATGCATTTGCACCTAGGCTTTTCTAATCCAGGGCTGATAGGCTATTAGCCTATTCTCTTTAATTGTACAAAAGTACAAGCTTTAGTTATACCAAAGATCACGGCAACCAAGCAGAAAGCTACTCCCTCTCTTCCTCTTCCACCAAGAGAGCTGTTCCTGGGCACAGACACTGCTGGCAGGCCAGAGCAGGCAATTATGCCCCCTCACATTTTCTCCCCTGAGCCAAAAGATGAGAGGCAAGACTAGGAAAGTCCAGTTTCCCCCACAATCTGTACGTGGGAGATGGGCATTTGGAAACTCTCCAGGCCCTTCAGTCTTAATGTCACCACAGAAACCAGGGGCAAGCCAAGCCAGCCGCTTCCCCACCTGAGAGGCAAAGATAATTTTCCTCTGCCCACAGAAGGGATGTTCATTGCTTCAGGGTCTTCAGCACCTCCTGGGCTTCATATGTGACAAACAGATGTCACAGTCATTAGTGCCAGAAGACAGTGCAAAGAACAGAACGTTTTAAGTGCCGTGGATGGCAAATGCCTACTGTGAACAGGATAGCTGCAAAAAAGTAACACCCCGTCCCAGAGGAGCACTGAGGAAGGATGTTCAATGAACCACCAGAAGCAGTTTTCAGTACAGACTGAAAAAACATTATGATACATTTGAAACTGGGAAAAAAAAATAAAACAGCACTTTAATTGCAGGCAGATTAAGGTACTGGATTAATGAAAAAAAGAATTGCCAAATGCCTGGACTACAGCAGTACTTGCAAAAGAGCTGGACAATCACTTTGTGCACTGTTCATCTGTAATTTCAGGTGAAAGCCCTCTAACTGTAAAACATATCTGTTCTCCACTCTGTAGAATTATTCTGTCTCTCACTCCCTTCTCTCCCTCTCTATAACATAGCAGAGTAAAATAAAATTCCAAAAGCATTTAAAGAAAAAACATTAAAAATTACCAAGAACATCCAAATAATTATTCCTTCAAGCATAACGTATATTCATAGAATATAGTATAAGATTACATGTTTTCTATGTGCAGTTTAGTTTAAATGTATTTTTTACTAAGAATTTTCAGATGTTCAGTCAAAACATTAGCTGAAAGGTACTGCTAACTAAAAATTACTATTTTAGATAATGAAAGAGAAACGCAATTAAAAAACCTACTTTATATCCACTGGGTATATACTACTACATCCAGAAAAGCACTTGAAGTTTGTAAAATGAAGAATGCAAAAGAGAGATGTGAACATGAAAAGCAGCAACATAATTCAAATTCAGCCTCTCTTGACTCATTCTTCTTAAGGTCCTAGTCAGGAGAAGGACCTGTGGTTGGTCAATGGAAAGCCAGGAGCAAACAAGGAGATGGCATCACACTGGGCAAGAACCTGGGAGTCAAAGAGTGTATTTGTGATAGCAATGGATCGAAACAGAAGTCTGAGATGGAAGATGTATTGTCTCAAGTCACTATGAACTACGCAATTAAAAATTAAATCCTGCTCAAGGAATCCAGCTCTGAAGGATCTGCTATTTCTATGCCCACAGATGCACTCTCTTTTTGGGATTGCACTCTTGTGAGACCTGGATGTATTAATTGTACGATCATTTTGGCAATACATGGCAATTTTCTTCATCAGAAAATTACAGAAATATCAAGACTGTGTGGATCACACATGGCTCAGCAAAAGCTCTACTTTACAAAGAACTTTACACTGACCAATTATAAAAGTGTTCCATTGAAAAAAGAAAACTAAAGAAGGAGATGAGAGAAACCAAAAATACATGTAGAACTAATTATGAGCATGACTTAAAGATACACAAGACCAAACTGGGTGCTGTGTCCAATAGGGTTTACTTTAATAAAATCACTTTAGACTACTTATAATCAGTCCTTACTATGGCAAGCTAGACTTGTTAATTACAAGAATAATACCCACAGAATTCTGTTTAGCTGTTCATAAACGTAATCATTCGTATTTCTCTGTGTACTTTTTGCTTCCATTATGACTATCTGTATAGCAAAGCCAAATCTTTACACAATCACATACTAGTTTTGCAAAGTATTTAAACCCTTAAAACATGTTTAACACTGCAACAACCAGTGCTGAGCTTTATTTCTATGAAATTCAAGGATTAGTATCCCTGATTATCAATATTGTTCTCAATGTAAGGGGTTATAATTATTGTTATATTTAGGACTTTTATTATTGGATTACAATGAACACATTGTTCAACTACAGCTGTGGCCTTTACACATGAGAATTGCTGAAGTGTGCTGAAAAGTTTGTGTAGCTGTTAATGGCAGCAGAAATCTCTTTGACAGTGGAAGGGAGAGGAGCCAAACAACCCACATTATCATTAAATATCAGGAATCCCTTAAATGAAGCAAAATCAAAGGAACACATTCACTCACTCCTGATAATCACAGCACCCAGCTGCAGGGGCCTAGGACATCCCCAGTGGGGACGGGATGAGAAAGTGTGCATTCACTTTCATAGTAAAATGTATAAAATGACAGCTTTTTAAGTTCAGGGTTAGAAGTTCAGCCCAATAGAGGAAGCATCTTGAGATAAACTGGAAATATCTCATCCAAAACCAAAAGTTCTCCAAAAAGTTATCCAAGCATTAAGATTATAAGACTATAAAGACTGAATGAAATACTCCCCTAAAATTTCAAAGAGAGAATTACATTATTTTTTCTTACTTAAGTCTATGCCCTTATGATTTCAGGAGCAGAACTGACAACAGGAATGTACAATCAAAGCAAAAGCAAGAGGCAAAAGTGACATTGGCACTTTACATGTAGTAATATATTTTTATGATCCAGGCTTATGATTTTTAAGAATCCAGCCAGTCTAGTCTTATTCAGGGTCCCACAATGCTGTGGGATTGAACAAAGTAACATACAAGTAGACATGGCCCTGACCCAAGAAGCTCAATATATTTCTCTTTTCCCAAGAAATTCACGCTGGCTAGCTAATAAAGGCAAATCCCTCAACAGCTACTTTCATTTCTATTCTGTTTCACAGGGCAGTTCTCATACTCTCACTATCATTCTCCCTATTTTCCCATGTACTCTAGTTTGCAGAGTACCTCAGGAAAGGGAAATCTCCTTGGGTCCAATCATGCTTAACGTCTTCCTCAAAGTACCACGTTTCTGCTCCAATTATCACAAGTAAACTAGAATACATTGCAACTATCTTAGCATATAGGGATTTTTCAACCACCACTATAAAATTAGGGATCTAAATACCATTGACTGATACCTATTTGATTTGTGTTTCATTAAATGTTAAAATTTCAAATGCTACGATTTTACTTCTCTAGAATGATTCCTTGTACAACAGCTGTCTGCATCACCACCACTATAGGGATTTGATGCTTCCTACAAATTTGCTATCACACATCCAGCTATAAGGAGTAACTTTATTACTAATTGGATCTTCATACAATACAAAGCAATATATGAATGAGCACAACAAAAAGTTTTTCTCAGCAGTGTCCTTCTGACTTTAGAGTTTCTAGAGGCTAGAACAAAGCAACTTTATAGGATTAAAACACAGCTTATCCCCAAACATACAATATTCTGGTACCAGCACATAAAGAGGCTACACCACTGGTTTACACGGGAAAAACAACTGACCATCTAGTAACAGTGTGTGGCTTTGTTACTTCTCCAACAAATCTCTCTAGCAAGCACTGAGCACTGGTGACATTAAAATAGGCTGAAGTGAGTACCACCAGGCTCAACCACACCACCAACACAGCAGTGCCAGAGCTGGAAAGGACCAAAGCAAACCAGCCCTCCATCTGTCCCAACCCTGGGCTACAGCTGCACATCTCCAAGCACAACTGCATTAATGTGCAGCACCTGCCCCCAAACAATTTTGCACCAAGTAACAATGACAAACTATCACATTCCCCAATATTACTGTAAGCATTGAAATGCAACCACCATATTCCCTAAGGATGGCAGGCTTTGTCTAAATAGGTGTGGTATTGGCTTCTTCAACAGTTTAGAAGGGGCTAAGTCTGAAACACACCCTCAGGACTTAAGATATGAAAGCCTTAATTTTCCATAGCTTTTCACTGTCTCCCATGATTATTTGCAGCTGTGCTTCACACCATACAACTATAGAAAGTGCAAAACCATCAAATGTGCAAGCATGCACCAGACAAGACAGGAGGGAAAGTTTCTTCAAACTCTGAGTGAACTCCCTCCCATTCCTTTTTCCTTCTCACAACGCCCATGCATTTCCCAGGCTTGAAGCTCTTTAGAATGAGTTCGCACAACTCAGCACAGTGGGAGACTTGGGATGGTTTTAGAGTTGTGGGCAGAAAAAGCTGTGCATCCCCCTGCACATGACAAAGAAACATCTGTAACTTAACACCACTGGTCAAATACTTCGATATGTGTAGGAGTGTCTTGAAGAAGAAAGGGAAGGCTATAATTCTAATATTCATCACTTCACATGCAATGTCTCGGTAACCCTCCCACACCTCTGGAAAATATAAATGCATCATATATTAAAGAGAATAAACAACTATAATATGTTAGACAGTCAAAAGATGTTTATGTAAACCAAACACACCCCTGACGTTAGCCAAGTAAGTAAATAAGTACTGGTTGTTCTTTCAAATGCCTTCCCATGTTTGCATTTTTACAGTGTGCTCTGGAGCAGCCACCTGAAGCACACTGTTGTTGTTACACGAAGGGGCCTCCTCTTCTCCCTCCCTCACACGGGCTAATATATGCTATTATGCAAAATAGTCAGATAACCCCTCCATAGTCTTTATTAGAGTTTTTCACCATGAAAACCAGCTTTGCTGCCAATAATTTATTATGCCAGAAGGCATCCTTTTGGCACAAGCTGGAACACTGTGTCCCCAAAGAAATAATACAACAGTTGTTAAAGCTTTCCTTTACCTCTGTACTTTACAGTCTCCCACCCACTGGAGAAATCTGCTAATGGTTCAAATAAGGCCTCAAGATTTATTTGTTCATGTCTTCACAGAGGGTTTGTGGTTTTGATACAGCCCAGCAGCATGGTTAAAAGCAAACCAATTTATTTTGCAACGGGAGCTATTCCGTAGTTTTGCTACACTTACATTGAACCTCTCTCTGGAGCAACAGAGGGCAAGATGCTAGGTTTGGTTGGGAGTACTTAGACAATGACTTCATCCATGCTTCAAATTACTCTTCCTCCCCTTACATTTGATTTTCCTTCTATGACCAGTAAAATCATCCAGCATTCATTGGCTCTATCTGCTTCCTCTCAGGAAGGAGCTCAGAATTAAGAGAAAACCCTAATGACATCAACCATAATTGGACAGAATATGTTCAAATTACTTTAAAAACAGTCCTGTAAGTACAGCTTTATTACATTCTGATATGCACAGATATGTTAAGAAGTAAAAACATTTTGGTTTTAAGCTTCTTGGCTAACACAATCTGCTTCAAACTATATCCAAAGCAGAGAGCTTTACATAAGAGAATAGGCAAGGATAACTTTACATGTGTGCTCTTCCCCAGTCTTCCTCTCGCTCATTAGAAGTGAAGAATACATTCCATCATGTAAAATCTACAATATGGACTGCAAGCTTGTAAAGTGGAAATGCAAACCACACAACTGGATCATGGCAAAATATATCTGCTGGGTTTTGTTTTTCTTTAGCAGTATACTTTCCAAAATAATGTTGTCAGTTTTGCTGAGGTTGTAAATATATAAAAATAATTTTAAAAAAATCTGTTGAAGTGACAAGCTAAACTATACTTTAGTTAGTTTCTCATTTTACATAATCACTTGCTTGTACCATTTATCCATATGAGCAAAAAGCTGTAACTAGGAATTAGACCCTTCAAAGACTGAATTAATCTACAGCGACATATTAGTCTCTTTCAAGTCTTGTCAATGTTTATTCCCAGGAAAGTGAAATGAACATTCACATGGAAAGTAACATGTGCACACACAAAAATAATAACAATTTATTTTTAACTATTAACTGCATAGCACTAAATTAATGGTATGAATCCCTAAACTTCCTTCCCAAAGACAGAATTAGGTAATTCACTAAATAATAGTATTACACACTAAATATATTTGTGGAAAATGCTGTCATTTAGTGTTAGTAACATTTTATAATGCACATATATACACACACATTTACTTCACCCATTCAGAGGCCTAATGCTGGGAAATCCTATGAACAACCTGAAATTCCTGCACTTGCAGGCAACACTGACAACTGTCTGTGGGGAGGTGGAAGATGCACACCACACTCACCCTCCCAAGCAATTCACGTAGAAAGAGGCCAGGAACATCACAGAAAACACTGCCACTGAGAGCTCTACTTGTACAGAGCCCTCCAGAAGGCAGCACAAGGTACAGTGATGCTCTCCTGCATTTCCCTTAGCTGTACTGACAAACAGCCCTGCCCCAGGGCACGTGGGAGGCATGGGAAACAACCAACGCTGAGGTTCAACTGCAGCTCTAGTTTATTGTTGCCATAGTTTATCAGATAAAAAAGGAAAAAAACAAAACAAAACAAAAACAAAACAGGTGAAATTTTAACACTGACATAATTTTGAAGTTGCCTTTCCTTTCTGTGATCTTCATCCTTTATTCTGCAATAACCCTGGCTGGTAGAACTAAATACTTGTATTAGTCAGCATGGGATAAAGTGCACCGATTATGGATATTCCTGCCCATTTCCACAAGATATCATCAGCATTTCCTGTGCTAGCTGGATATAGACAATTGTAGTATACTTCCTGGTCTTGCTCCATTATCTCCTACCCATTTAAGCATTATTTATATTGAAAAGTGATAAGAGAACAGTATAAAAATCCTATGTATTTTGTTAGCACTTCATCCATACCTAATTAAAAGCCCGGAAAATAAAAAATCAAAGAAAGACAAAACCAAAAACAAGGTGAAAAAAAAAAAAAAACCCTGAATTTTAACTCTGCTGAGTTTAACAGACTTTTTACATGTATTGATTTTTTTACTGTATGGGACATTCTTTATTCCATATTTAATCTTTAAGACATACCTGAAACAGAAGGTTGGACACGTATCATTTCAAGTAGTTGTAAAACATGAATGAGTTAATAATTACTATTTTGGTACTAGTGCTGGCTGACTTTGCATGCCTTCCTACTTGTTGGTAACAACTGAAAGAAGTGACTGTCCCTGTTACCTGCCACAAACTCCTCTGGGCTCACGGAAAAATAACATTCTGAGTGAGACTTAGAGTGGCTTTTTGGTTGTTTTTTTTTAAAGAGAGGACATCTTTATGTCCAAGTATGAAACACACAATTTGTGTTTCTCTAAGGTATGAAACACAAAATTTCACGACCATTTCCAAATCCCAACCATGTATTTATCAGCTATATTCTGATCATGCACTGCATCAAATGCATCCTAGTGCCTCTGTTTTACTTCATCCCCCATTAAGAAACAGTAATCCCTTAAAACTTTCAGCTCTTTTGGAATGTCTTTCCTAACTTGAACTATGTCAGAAATAACAGGGTGTTTAATAATAAACCATGCATGAAGTTAAGCTTTGGTAGAGAGGAAATGACAATTCTAATGCCTAAGATAAGGTGCAATTCTCCTCATGACAGGTTCTGCTATGATGAAGTTCCCTTCAGAGCTGGTTCTCTGCATAACAGCCAGTTTTAGAATTGCAATAGGTAGACAAGTAGAAAATTGAAAGTATATCTGATGCTTTATAATAATAGCTTACTGTTAAAATTTCAACAAGTTACTGGTAGAGTTTTGAAAAGAAAAATATAGGGCAGATATTTTTGCAGATTTTGGGACAGTATACGCAGATTTTTGGGACAGTACTTTTTAACAAGCAAATGAACCCCATATGTTAGGGTGGAAACTATGGGCAGAAGGATACTCCGGAGATTTTTGACAGGAGTAGTTTTGCAACACACTGTTCCATCACCTCAGACAGCCCTTCCTGCAGCCAATTAATAGGACTCATCCCTGAAGACCACTACCTTCTAGCCAGTTGTCATGTTTTCAGCTGAAACTGCAGCATTTTCATCTGGAGTCCACTGCCACAAGAAAAGTACTATGGTTTCTGCACAGCAATAAGAAATTAGTTGGCAACACCTGAACACCAGTGATGCAATCCTTATTATATAGAAAACTGTAACACTCTTTTAACTATTTTGCCCCAATACTGTGCTCATAAGACTATGTAGCCAACTTGTGGTTACCATCAGATAAGAAAATCTTAATGCAAAATTTTTGCAAGAACCCTAAGTGCCATCTTCAGCAGAGGGGTACAGAGATCCTCTTTGGATTCCTATTTGGAGAAGCCATCTTACCACCAAGCTAGAGGTTGCATAAAGACTAGGTAAGCTCCACCTACATCAGCATCACTCTCATTTATTCCTTTCCCAGCACCATCATCAGGAAAAATTCTCCTCAGCACATCTGTTACTCTCCCAGGTCAACCCACTCCCTGTCTTCTTTAGTCTGCCCTGTAATCTTTCCACCTAAATAGAAATGGAAAAAACATTTTATCCCAGCATCCGTTTTTCATCCTTCTCTCTCCCTGCACAGCTCCAAGGTCAGCATCTCCTGCAGCATGAAGCTTTCCTAAGTGGCAGGAGCTGTATAGCAGACTGACAAGAGCCTCAAAGATTTAGCTGCTGCATGAGAGCTGCTGCTGACATTAGCAAAGCCATCCAGAAAGGCATTACTAGTTTCACATCACTTGGAAAATCCGTGACTAGCAATAGGGGTATCAAAGACATCTTCCAAATTCCAAGCTGGCAATGTTGTGGTGCACTAGAACCAAAGAGAAAATTGTGTTTGTTCTACATAAAAATCCAAACTGTGAGCAGCCTGTAAGGATCCTCCCTCCTGGTCAGGAGAACTGCACCTCCACCATTTGCTGACAGAATTATGTAAGCCAGTCTTTGGCAGGCAGAGCAGTGCTTTGACCTCCAAGCATTCAACAGGAGATGCTGTTAATGAAACAATTTTAACCCACATCGTTGAGGTAGGGAGTGATTTGCTAACATGTGTCTCACAAAGTCTGAGCACCACGTTACTGCTGGGACAACGTTCTCTGATACAACTTGACACTTCAGTCATATGTTAAGCTCTGAAGCATCTGTTTCATAATAAACTGTTATATGCTTGCCAAGAACTGAAGCACTGTGTTTTTGGATGAGTACTACTAAGTTGCAAGCCATAATTTAATACTCATCTGACATTGATGGTGACCCAACATTTAAATGGAGCTTAATGCTCTTCTGATGCCACTGATTAAATTATTGCTCAGTAGTCCAGTTTCATAATCTGCAATTTGCAAGGAAGCAAGACAGATATACAGGCACTGTCTCCTCTCACATCAGTGAATCAGTTTACTGGCAGGGAAAGGTTCCCTAATTGAAGATAAAGGTAAGTACACCACAGTGCATCATTTGTCAGTCAGTACAGAATTTTGTTCAGATGCTTTAAGCCAATTATATTATTATGAAAAAGCGAAGCATGAAGTATTCCCAAGCACAAGGGGAAAATATGGGTAAAAGCCTTGACCCAGCATGTGCAATGACTTCATAACGTCCTGAGCACTGTCCAGGAAACTCATTCCTCTGGCCAACAGGCGTTTCTATTCATTTTCTCCCCACTAGGTTGTTTAACAGTTTGGTCACCGCTTAGGCACAGCTGTGCAAACAATCTTTCAGTGTTTGGCCTGATGCTATTGAATTCCATCCCAAAACGTCTCTCTTCTCTCTCTGCACAGGATGAGGAAGGCTAGTTTGGACACAGAGGATTAGAGGTTTTCACAGCCCAACTTAAATCATTAGATCCTAAAGTTTCTGAGTTTTCAAAGAATTTTACCAAGTAAATTAGCAAGCTTAAATGGATATCTAAGACAGCTGGCAGCAATTGGACTTCCTAAATCCTCTCAAAGTCTATTCCCATCTTGAGGAAAAAGAAAAACCACTCTGTGAATGCCTAAACACTTTAAAACAATTAAAAGCAATTAAACAAAACTAATGAGAAAGCAGTGTTTTTAAAATGTCTTGGAGGAGAACAACTAGAAAAAGTTTATGAGGGTACAGGCATAAAAAACAACAAATGCTTTTTTTTAGCTTCCCAGAAAGTGAACCTTTCATCTCAGATAAAATAGAGGTCCTTGCCAGTACCAAAGTAGTTTTACAGGACTATTCATCATTACATTATTTTCACAGCTACTGGCAACCCAGAAACATACCACACTCAATAAAGTAACTAAGAAACAACTACGTGCAAATTGAATGGTAGATGCTAGCACAAATGCAGTATTAAAGCTGCAGAAATAAAAAAGTCAAAATCAGAAGATCCCCAGAGTAAGCTTTTTAAGGTATACATACCACAGCTACACTGTAGTTCTCAAATATGGGCCTCATTTCTGACAGCATCCATGATTTTAACTCTAAGACAGTGAACACTCCTACCAAAACTAACACAGATCACACTAGCATTTTATGTAAGTGTGAGCTTGCACATCTTCTTAGGTGATGACGCTTTAGTTCTAGCAGAAAGTTGCGGAGCTACTCAGTCCCTAATAATTTAATTGATATTACTGAAGGAATATATATAAGTATAACCTTTACAGTCTCTCTCAGAAAATAATAACATTCTTAGAATATTGTGAAAATCTCAAAAGCATCAGCATTTGGAAATATTTTTAAAAAGTCCTCCAATTAAACATACTTCACTAGAAAGTGTTAAATTATAGAATATATTTCAAAATTAATTCAGATAGAGTTTTATAGAACCATAAGGCCTATTGACTTGTTCCTTCATTTTAGCTTTACTACTGGCAAAATAATTAAATTCTAACTTTTTATAAATTTGGTCTTCAAGAATTTTCCATGTTATAGAATGGAAAACCAGAATGTATTAGAATAGATGTTAGAATAGACTACATATAGAATGTATTACAAAATCTGCAAGTTATTAAAATTTGCAAGGTGCTAATTTTGAACATTAACACCTGATAATCAAACTTCAAGGACTTCATCTCATCTCTTCGGAGAATCTCAAATCCTACCATACTGTCTACAGGAAAAAGCTACACTGAAATCTCAAGAATCAGGGTCCCAGATGTCTGCTTGTGAGGTGCCTGTAACATCTTATGGTTTCTGACACCTTCAGATGCTTTGCTGAGGATAAATGCATTTATAGGATTCTACAAGCCGAGCAGTATATACAGTCCTTCTTCCCTTATGTAAAGAAAATATTTTCTGTATTGTCAAGCCTACAAAAGTATTTCTAGTTCTAGTAATAACTGACCTTTTCTTCATTGCATCTCACTCTCCAATTTCACCATCCCCACTTCTTACCAGGGTTGCACTTCAGCCACACCTGCAAACAGGTTATTTTTCCTATCTCTGTATGAAGGAAGCTAAGCTCCAGAGAGAAGCAGATGACTTTCTTCTGTAAACCCAGTCCTCATGACTCAGCATCCTCTAAATGCCAGCAGAAAAATATACCCCATTGGCATGTAGGAAAAACATAGCAAGGGGTTCTTTTTCATGGTCAGAATTCACAGAAAACTTTCCCATTCAGCATTTATAGGAAAAAAAAGCCTATTTTTCCTGCATCTCAGTTATTCCCAAGACCTCTGACTGCAGCAGTCATCACCTGCAGTCCACTCACTCTTTCTCCATAGCTGGGTGAGGAAAAGAGAAAAAAGAATGTTTCAGCCCAGTCTCAACTCTTCAGTGCAAGCAGGAACACCCACAAGAATCACGTCTCTCTTATCCCCAAATTCCCTGTACTCTTCCTCCCCTGTCCATGCCTTGCAGTGCGGATACCTTGAGTCCCTCACTGCATCCATTCCATCTGGGGAAGACTTCAGTGTGACCACGCCCTGTCTCTACCCAAACCCCCTCTGATCTCTGCTCAGAGCTCCCCCATGCTGAACAGCCACCCACTCCCCCCAGAACCAGAGGAGAAGCTGTAGGAAGCCACAGCCCCTCCCATCTTCTCACTTTCACTCAGTCTCAGCTGCCCTTGCCACGGGATGCCACGGGATGCCAGGGGATGCCACGGGATGCCACGGGATGCCAAGGGATGCCAAGCCATGCACTGCTAGGTACAGAGCTGCCTGCATGCTCCTAGAAAGCACAGCTGGCAGAAGTCATCCCAGCCATCACATTCATGGTGAAGATGTCTCCTGACATGGCTTGGGAAAAGATCTGGGCTATTTAGAAGAGTAAAGGGAAGGACAGGGGCTGATTAGCAAAGTTTCACTGGTATTTCCCACGGCATTCCCTTCAGAGTTCCCTGGAACACACTATTAAAAATGGATGCTTGTCTTTATCTTTCACATATTCTGTACTTCTAGAACACAAGTAGTTATATGAAAACTATTTCGATTAAATGCTGATTCTGTGCAAAGAAACAGATCTCAATTTAAGAAATAGGTCCTACAATTACAGACCCCTGAAAGAACTAGCTGTTTTATTTTACTGAAACCTTTTGAATATCAAGCTGAAATCATTATAAAAGACTGTGCTTCAGTATTTTGAGGATTTCTGAGGCTTATAAATTTTTCTTTAATCTATAATTAAGAGAGCTCCTTTTTAAACTTAGTCAGAAGTCTATTCCAAATATCTTTTTTGAGAGCTAACTAGTATTAGGGAAGAGAAAAGCAATTCAATGAATGTGTCACTGCTACAGAAAACTGCTGTATCACGCTTACATTTCATTAAATAGCAGACTTTGGAAGATGAGAAATCAGCAGTTTCAATCATCACTAAAAGTTCCACCTTTGCTCCACCACTAGAAACACCCAAACATATAGAGACAGTAAAAGGGGATCTTCCCAGCTTCTAAATGACGTGTAGAATTATTATGCTACTATTTCAAGAGTTTAAAAACAGAGTTTATTTAAAAGAGAAGAAAACATAGTTTCCTCAGGGCAGTAATTTCAATGACTGAAATTGCTGCATCCCAAGTAAAATTGCTAAAGTACAATTTTTTCACTTAATTACAATTTTTTTTAAAAAGCATTCTGCTAGTGACTACTGCTAACAAGAAAAGACAAGGTGATTAAACGTTTCATGTTCTTTAATAGCTAATCTGAAGTGCTAATGAGTGTTCAAAACATAACAGAACTGTCAGTTGTTACAGAGCTTCTCACTACACCATGGAGCAATGAATAAACTTGACTCTTTTGCTTGGCTTGAGTCAGACTCAGAGTATCCCAGACCTGCTGGTTTAAGCACCAGTGGCACAGAGTGACTCCCTTTAGGACTGTCTTCCACCTGTCCTACCAGGTGTCTCGGCTCACACCCACCTGCTGGGAAGGCTCTCACTTCCCCCTGCTCCGCACAGTCCAAGAGTAGTCACCAATTTCAGACCCTAACTCGAATAAAACCACAATATCACCACTACCACCCTCCCCCTGCCTTCTAGAGACCAACCAACTTGAAAGAATTCTCTTTGTTAACTGTGAGACGTTCTCGCTGCCTTTCTTTGCACGCAGGCCCTTCTCAGGTGCCTGGCAATCCCCCCCCATGAGCACATCAATAACCCAGGAATGCTGCAGGGAGGCTCAGGGCTGTGGCAAGAGATGCCCCCCTGGCCAGCACCACAGCCACCTCCAGCAGTGACCCTGCTACCCTCACCTTGCTCCCACATCAGCAGCTCAGTGTCCACACCAATAATGCCAGAGACCTAGAAGGACCTTCTTTTAGTCCCTCTACCAAGAGTATGGAAGCATCTCCATCTGCCCTTCCCTGTAATCCACCTTTGGCCTATGGTAAATGCCATAAGCATTTGTCTTAATATTTTACCATTAGGAAATAAAGCAAGAAAATTGGTGTATCCTTTATACATGACACATTGCATTGGTAACTTTTGATTTTCTGTAATTTCTATGTCATTATGCTTTTCCTACCAGTGTTGGTATCTTAGTATCATAATTTCTTTTATGCAAACTCAGAAACAGTTTAGTCTCAAAGTGTAAGATAATGTAATTTCACATTTTCCTTGAGAAAGTCCATAAATACCCATTCCTTTAAAAAACATCTCAAAAACTCGTGCAAATAACAGCTAGAGCTTACCAGAATGTCACCACTGACTATCATTACTAATAATGAGTACTCTTGAGGACCTCAGCTGATATTTTAAGCTTCTTTTAACACATGAACATACTGTACAGACTCACCAAATTATCTGGGACACTTACATCTCTTCAGAGCACTTTTAAAAATCCTTGAAGTCCTATTACAGCCCAACTGACAGTTGGTGACTTACTGGGCAGAGTGTACAGAAGCCCCACCTGCCCTTGGAATAAACAGGATGCAGATTCAGCATACAGCCACTGCAACACCATGTTCCAGTATTTTGTCACAGCTCTGATATTTCTCATAAAGCTTCAAGGAACTTCTGAACTAGGTTTTGGTGGTTTATTTGCTTATTTTCCATCAACACAAATTTGTCCTCCAGTGTCTCACTTATCAATGTAACAGTAATACGTGCTGTGCAAGATCAAACCAGACCTATAAATTATGCCAGGCAGGAATTTTATATTGAAGGGGTTCCTTATTTTCCTTAAAATAATCAGATAATATATATAATGCAAAAAATGTGCAGTACCTTTTTTTTTCTGTCTGTTCATGCACTGCCTTTCTCTTTTTTACATGTGACAAATTAAGTTATACAGGGCCCACATCTTACACAGCCCAAGACAAGAGGCACCCATTCAGTTGGTTTCTGGCACCAGGCCTCTTCCAACATAGTGGGTTATGAATTACAAACAGTCTCTTCTCTCCTACATTCAGAATAATGGTGAACCAGACAACAAAAGGTGATGGCTTCTACTGCTCAGCCAGAAGAATGAGCAATTACCACTGGCTAGACCAGATCTCTTCCTCCAAATAACCTACACAATTATTTACTTCACCTTGTCTGGTACCATTCAGGCTGCAACATCCTCTTTACTCAGAGATGAAGAGAGGTGCTTACTCAAGCCCTCCCCATTCCTTACTTTTGGGCAGGTGGGGGTGGTTGGTCTTAATTTTTAAGACTGCTGTACTTACAAAAAGAATCCAATTTGTTCAGTCAACAATAAACAGAACAGAAACCTCATGGGTGAAATTTTAAGCCACTAATAATGACTTTTTTACTTTTCAGAGTGCTAAAGAATCTGCATCATCATGACCACCAAAAACCTTTTCAAGGGACTGCTTGACAGCAGGGACAAAAGTAATGAGGTTGTTAATCCTCAATCCACCCCACGGCTTTTGGCAGAAGATAGGAGGAAAAGTATGGTTTGTTCAGGAGGTGGCTCAGTCTTCCCAGGTGGGTGAAGCTCCTCAGAGCTCCAGTCTCAAATCAGGAGTGACAGGCAGCACAGCATCCTTTGAGTCCCACCTGTTCATGCTCAGATTCGTGCAGAGGAAATGGGAGTTCTGCAATGAGGATGCCACAGAACAAACATACAAGGCCTCAAGTAATTTGAAAGACATCAGCCACCACCAATGCCTAAGAAAGAATAGACAATCCTGCCTCTTCACTAAAAAAGAGCATTTTTCCTTTAAAAAAGGTTACTAGAAAATGATTATGACATTGTAGCCATTTCTTTATTTAAAACATATTCCCAAGCTTCATGTATCAAACTAAAGGTCACTCAACTTAGTCTCCACATAAAGCAGAGACATTCACACAGGCAGAACAAACCATATCTTATGAAGCTAAACAAGATTGAAAATGTTTTCTGTGTTAATGATTAACAAAACTTTGTATTCACCAATATTTAAAACACCTTATTATTTCTAAGTTATACAAGTCCGAGACAGCAGCGTCCTACAAAACTAACATCAACAAGAAATGAATCTGTCAAAGTGCAAACAATTTCTGCCTAACAAACAGGATACAAAGCAAGTAATATAACAGTGGTTTTAATTAGCTGGGCATATAAAGCTGTTACAAGACAAATTTCTTTCATTAAAAAAAGCAGACAGTCAGTTAGAAATGCTCCCGTGCACCAAAACTGAAGATGACATAAAACAATAAACCTTCTCCCTCCCCTGTAACAAAGAGGAACCAGAGCAGTATCACCCAAGTAGCAGGTGATGAGCAGCCTCTTCTCCTGCTACTGCAATACTGGTAACTCCCCAAAAATGCCAGCAATAAAGGGGGTCTAGCAGCACAGAGAAAAAAAAAAAATTCAGCAGTAAAATGGACCATTTTCTATAATTTTTCAGACACTTGGGATAAGAGTTTCATGAAAAATTAACTGTAGGATATTCTAAGTCCCTCCAGTATTGAGTACCAATGTTTTATGCATTGGCCAAAATGACAGCATGGTACCCACAGCATATTTGGCATAAATTATTTTATAATGTAAAAAAAAAAGTGACTAAGAATATGTGTGTATGCATAGTAGACCTTTTTTTCTCCACTCCACTTAAGGGACTCTGCTTTCCACATCATACAATTGCATTCCAACATAAGGTTCCCATCTTCCCCTCTGCTTTGGGCTGGAGGTACAACCTTAAGAAGGGCTTTGCCAGCTGCTCCTTCTCCCAAAAGCACCAGGGGCAACATCAAGAACATCAGCAGAAAGCCCACTGCACATATTATTAGCAGAAGACTTAGTCTGCCCAGGCCCAAGGAGAGAGACTCAGGCACTTGAAGACAGAAATTAGATGCCTGAATTTAAGATCATAGGGCATGATGCAGGCAGTTTTGTCTGATCAAATTAGGATGGAGACAGACACATCCTTGCCTCCAGATCCTGTTGTTGCCAATGCCACCCTGGGCACACCAGCCAGGATGCTCAAGGCATTTAAGAGCATAGGGAACCTTAAACTCCCAGCCCTTGCATCCACAATTATTAGAAGATTCTGGGTAAAATGAAGAACTAAATATGAACACAGTCCTGGAAGCAAAGCTGGGAATCCAAGACACATTCTTGCAGCTAAATGGAGATTCACTGGACAGCAGTTTCTTATTTCTTAAAGTGGTTTTGTGAACAGAGATTACAAGATATTGCATGAATACTGGATTGTTCCACTTCAATTCAAAACAAGCCATTGTTCTGGGACGGGAAACTGGTTTGTGAAAAGACAAACATCCCTTCTTGCTTGTTTCATTAAACTGGCAAAAGAAAATTTAATTCAAATTAAGAAAACTCATATTCAAACGGCTTCACTGGAGAAAAACAATTGATATTTATGTGCTGTTGCCACTTTGCACTCATTACAGGGGCTAATGTTTTGCAAGACACATCTTTTAAACCTTCCTAAGCTTATTATTTACTATCTCCTGACAAGCATGACTTCATTTCATGAGCTGGCACACATCCCATTGTGAGAATCTAATCTTTAATAACATATCCTAATTAAATATGCACATTTAATGCAGAAACCAATAGCTAAAATTCAGAACAAAACAAAAAACATTCATTTGACTAAACAAAGGAATTGGATTAGAATGCAAAGAGCAAACTCAAATATTAAGTCACATATGTCACAGCAAAAAGCCATTAAGGGAAGGGGGAAAAAAGGGTAAAAAAATCCCCCAAAAACCAATCAGGCAGACAATTCTTTATATCTGACCGTATCCGACCTCTCTGAATTCCTAGCTAGCTTACTCCCCATCTGTCATATGATAATAACTTTGAAAGAAGCACATTTAAGAATTCATCAAAAGTTCAATCCAATTGTTCTTAGTGTTTGATTCCACTTAAGAAGGGTGTGCTCTTCTACAGAAGCTACAAGGATTTATTCTTCTCAACACTCAAACTGGCATAATTTCACCATTAAACTATTTATTATTTTGAGCAGTCCCACAGTGACAAAAAAATCCTAAAATAGCGAGCACCAAACAAACAAACAAACAAAAAACAAAACAAGAACAAACAAATACAAATTTTAAAAATTACCTCTTGAGATTTAAACACCAAAATCATGCTACCAAAAAGCTACTTCTATGCCCATTTCTGAATTACTGTAAACTGGAAACCGCTTTCCTTCTGGTGAGTACAGCCCAAACATTTGACATTACTGAGATACTTTGAACTCAAAAACTTTTGAGTTACAAGTTTGTGACCTACTGTAACACTTCCAAAGACTACATCAAAAGAAAATTAGATATATTTGTAACTTTATAAACAATTTAACCATTGATTGAGACTAAACTCCAACATACATCACTTTGTCTTCAGAGGCCTCACTGTAATTTTTGAAGTTTGATTTAGTAAGATTTATCAAAACAGTATTCTGCAGGAAACTCCTCATATTATTTGAGAGCACAAATCAAGAGGGGAAAGGCTTAGGGTTTACAATTTTAATTCTTAGGATTTACAATTTTAATTCTTAGGATAAATATAAGTCAGTTACCTACACCACATTGCTGAACACAAACAAAGCAAGAAAACCTAATGAAATTACAGTATTACAGTTTCTAGGTCTTATTTCATTCTGCCTGACTTCGTACATGCACAAACGCAGAGTTATAAGATGTTCATTTTCCCTTTGAATCGAAAATGTCACCTTTCACACCACAGACTAAAATATACTGTCAACTGAAAAAAAAAAAGTGTTGTAAAGTAAAGATCTTTTAAGTATTTTTTTTTAATAACAGAATGGACAGCAAAGTTTGTATTCAGCTTTACCTTCTCTTGAACTAGAAAACAAACTTTAATTAATTTTTGGGTTTTTGAAGGGACCTGTCACATATTGAAGTTCTATTTTCAGTTATTCTATTAAACAGAGCACTCATTCCTCTAAAGAGGAATTTGCTCAGATCTGCAGAGGTGAAAAACATTCAGGACATGCTGTTCTGCAGACTCAAGGCTCTGTCCCACAGTCACAAGAGTTGGATGCCCAGGCAGCCACCTACAGCGCATCACTGCCCCCCACTTTGGAAGGCAGCGGTGTCAGGAATACCCATGACACCCCTGGTAGGCATCAACTGCCCAGTCTGTCTAGGTTTACTCATTCATAGCTCATTAGCATTAGTTATCTCCAGTTCATATTTGGATAGTTCAGCACAGCTTACAGTGAGCTGAGCAACAGC
Organism: Urocynchramus pylzowi; assembly: GCA_013397555.1. Classification (NCBI taxonomy): domain Eukaryota; kingdom Metazoa; phylum Chordata; class Aves; order Passeriformes; family Fringillidae; genus Urocynchramus; species Urocynchramus pylzowi. Next base: position 1,600,973 of record VZRH01007150.1, read on the forward strand.
AGATAAGATGCAAGAGAGAAACTAAACAACACCCAAAGAAATTAAAGAAAAGGGGCTTACTGTCCAAGACAGATCAACCAAAATCCTGGTGAGCTCCTTGTAAACTAACTTCTTAGAATTTTAGTAACTGAAAAGAAACTACCTTTAGACCTCTGCAACAGATTTAATCTTTTGTTCATCTAGCAAATACTACCCAGTACATGGGATTTTCACAGAAAAGTAATTTTTGTTTTGTTGTTTCTCAAGATCTTGGACTGGTAAACAGTCAAGACCATTTTAAAATATTGAAATTTCTATAAGGGAAATGGGAGCCAAGAAAATGGTGCCAGACTGCTTTCAACAGTGCCCAGCAACAGGACAAAGAAATGCCCATAAACTAAAACACAGGAAGTTCCACCTTAACATGAGGAAAAACTTCTTTACATTCAGAGTAGCAGAGCACTGGAACAGGCTGCCCAGGGAGGTGGAATCTCCCTCTCTGGAGACACCCAAAACCCAGCTGGACACATTCCCCTGTCACCTGCTCCAGGTGACCCTGACTTGGCAGGGGGTTGGACAGGATTATGTCCAGAGGTCCCTACCAACCCCAACAATTCTATGATTCTGTGAGATGGCTACCACCTCTTCACTGCCACTACTCTTCAGCTGTCTTGTTCAAGCCAAGGTACATCAGGAACACAAAAACCAATTTATGAAAAAAGCCCCCACAAGAACAACAACAAAAAACACATCCAAAAAAATCCTATCAAACCAACAAGAAAACATGGTAATCATAGGAAATTCAGAAACTTCATGATTACATATACATCATTATACTTTCTATAGTTGCAAACAGTAGCCTCACTATAACTCATTAGGCATCCAAATGCTCTCTCAGTAACGAAGTTTGCTAAAGCACTCATAATTAAAACAGTCCTTTAAAGACTATGAACTATCCAGTTCTTTAAAAAAAATGAGTTTACTTGCTCTCAAGGAGTCCTGCCATATTTTTCTAATGATAATCTGTACTATGTCCTTCAAATGTTCAGATTGACACTTAAATGGAATTTTTTTATGTGCAATGATTACACTTCCAGGCTGAACCTCTGTCAAATCCACATGCAGAGCATGACAAATTATTCACACTACACTGCGCTCTTGGAGTCAGTTATCAGAACTCCAGAAATAGGCTTTTGACCCCAGACTACATTAAACAGCTAAGATCCAGACAGTTTAAAACATACAATAAAATAATGACTGAAGCAACAAAAAGTACATCTGCTTTTGAAGTCCAGTATCCAACAGTGAAATTACAGACTGCTGATATTTTCAAGAGGACTTGTGGGGCACAATACTCAACGCTACACCCAAAAACATTAAAAGAAATTTAAGAAACATTAAGCCTCCACATTCTAGGTTAAACTAGCATATACTTTTATTTGAAAATATTGGAAGACTGCAACATTTTAAATAATTAACACCTCTTGAAAAGCAGTAGGGACCATTTTGTCATCCTGCATTTATAGAAAATTTTGGAAACAAGTAAAAGTGGACTACCAAAATAAAAACAGACTAACACATTTGGTTTGGGTTCTTTTGAAATTAGCTCTAATAAAATAAAGTCTACCAAAACCAGCCATTCTTGATCTCTGGAGAGAAATGGAGACAAAGGGCACATGGTTCTATCCATGATGATAAAGCAACAATAAAGAAGACAGCCAGAAGTCAGCCCAGGCTGAACACTCAAGAAGGTACTTCTTGGATATCTCACAAAAAAGTCTCCAGCCACACTTCACTCAAACTGAGTACAAGAAGAAAATGGTTATTTTTTGGTGTTTAAAAAAGTGTACACAAAGCAGGACAAGTGCAGGTTCACAACTGCTGAGGGTACATAACCAAAGATGTTTTTTTTAGAGAGCAACTTCTACTTTGTGTTCAACAGATCCCTCTACCGATATTTCTTCAAAGAGAAAAATCTGAAATAAAACAAGGACAAGAACAGCACTGCACCTTGCAAATCAAACTATCAACTACACAAAAGTAACCAACAAAACTACAAAGCAATTAAAGAAAGTAAGGCAGGCACATGTCAGTAATAGATATCGATGAGGGGAATCCAGTTACAAAGATTTAAATTATTAACATGGAATTTAATTAGCGTGCTGCAGCTAACTCTCCTGCTACTATGAAGCAAGCCTTCAGCAACCACACCTGGTCAAAATTTCAGGTTGGCATCTCACTAAAATGACTAAGTTCTCTTGTCATTCCCACCAAGGGTTTCAGTGTTGACTCAGAGGGAAGAATGCCATCTAGTGAATTACTGACAACACTGGCACATCCCACCTATATTTACCTAGCCTCAATACGCAGAGGAAGGATTTCCTCATGTTCTTATTGATGTGAAGATTATCAGGAGAGAAAGGAGATAAAGAAGGAGGAGAAAACAGGGAAAAAAATTACACATTTTAAAATACGTCATTTATAGCTGTAGCTACTGGCAACTGGCAGATCTGGCCAAACTAAAAATAAATTCTACATTTTAACAAAACCAGTAATGTTATCAACTTCTTTACAGCTCACAATCAATTCCCTGGGGGAGGAAAGAGCCCTTTAGAGGTGAGCCTGCCAGCTGCTCAGCTCTATACATGGGTATGCTCATCCTTCCAAATACAAGAGGCCAAGGAGAGGTCCCAGCATTACCCACGCTCATGGACAACCTTAGCTGCCACCCCAACACTCCTCCAGACTATTTTGGCCAGCTCACACAGGAATGTATCATTCCACTAGGGCTACTAGACCAAGTGGCAAAGGCACGGCCCCATCAGCAATATCTGAAGCTCTGTGAAAATGGCTCGTGCAGCTCTGCTGGACACCCTCTGACCACCCACACCAGTAAAATCCTAGCAGAGGAGTCACCACAGCATTCACAAAGCACAGCTCAACATCACCAAATATAGACCCTGTTCCACTTAAATCAATGGATGCTTGAGGCTGATGCGAGTCCTGAATCATTTATTTTAAAAGCTACTTGAACCTTCAATTTAAAGGCTCAAATAATTCTCATCAACGCTTCTCCCTCTTCTTCACACAACAGAAAAAGGTATCAATATAAAAGTACAGCACTTTGCAACTGACTATATAAAATAATACACTTAAGCTCAATATAGTTTAATTAAGGCTTACTCTGGTGCACTTCAATATTAATTAATAGTTTACTTGGAAATTCCCACCATATGGTACTGTAGCAGATGTTAATCATGTAAAGCCAAACACTTTGAAATTACTGTTCTAGCTACTTCATCTGAGGTACCAAGTGCCCTAAATTTCTACTTAAAGGATAAGCTGGAAATGCCAAACATCCTACAAGATGACATCCACAGCTTTTTTCTTCAAGATAATTTTATCTGGCAGATAAGTAGCACAAAATGGGGTAGATTTTTAAGCCTCCAGTACTATAAAATGACTGCCTATAGACAGTGCTGGACTCCCTTTGCATAAGAAAAATGCCTGCATTGAAAACCTCAAGGAAAAATTTATTTTGTCCCCCAGGTATCTGCTAAACCCCATACACAGGGAGGGCAAAAATGTGAATAAGGGAGGATGTGCATTAAGCATTCCAGATCTTGGGTGACCCAAACCCACGGATCTGTGCCTTCCAGCCCTTCATCCTTCAAGTGCAAGAAAGGAACATCATGAGGAGCAGTAGATGCTTGCTCTTGGACAGTCAGCTATTTTAAATTGAAGAGGAACTGCCCTGCTAGGCCAGTCTCATAACAGGAAATTGACAATGCTCTGAGCAGATTCGTGTGGCAGTAGATTTCTTATAATATGAGCCTAATATTGGGCCCTCAAAATTTTTCTTCTGAAAAAATACAACTCATCTCCATCTCCTTACTTCACCTTTTAAAGAAAGCAAACACATTTGAAAAGTTGGAAGAGATCAATGAAGAAAATGTGGCCTTTCAGAATTTCCCAACACGGTGTTTCCAGACGGGATTTTTTAAAAAGGTATGTGGGAACTCTTATTCTTAAGCATTTGTCTTGGTAATGATTCAGCTTCTAAACTGAAGGTTTAAAGTACTCATTAAGTAAATAATTTAAGCAGTAAGTGTGAAAGCACAGTTTTGCTTTATTTGGACCTAAAAATTTAAAGTTCTTATCCTGATGAAAGTAAGTGCTTGCTACAGGTGATCCTCCATGCAGTTATGATTTAATGAGGACATTGTAACTTCTTGGAAAAAAAAAAAAGCAGTTACACAGAATGAAAGCCTTGAAGAATTAGTTCTTTCTCCTTGTTGCATACCTTTGAATACAAGCCTGTACAGGGAGAAATTTCTCAGGAAACAGCTTCTCCTTATTCCTCTGGAAAATGGTAACAAATATTACTACTTGTCTCTGGGAAATACAGTACAATCAAAAGCTACAGCAACTTAACTGAGATTAAATGGTTATCTACACTTCTGCAGATCAGACAGAAAGGCTAGACCATTTGTCAATTTGGGGTTTAGAAGATAAAACTGCCTGGGTTATTATTGTTAGAGTGCTTAAAGACAACTACTTGCAAAGATTCTAAAAATACATCTGTATATATATTTCAATCCTCTCATCTGAAAAGTGATCTGGCTTATATTGCTGCCTTGCAAAATTCTTGACACCAATTAACCAGAAAAGGCATTTGTAAATTGCTTGGTTTAATACTGCATTGTGCAAATAAATTTGAATAAGATCAAAATACAGAGCTTTACCGAACTGTTGCAAAAAAACCACTTGAGAAAACATATTGTGAGGCCATATTTAAACTAACAGATGTTTCAGAAATAGAACAATATGTTCAAACAAAATAAAGGTGTAAATGGGCAGTGCTAAAAGTGCACATCAATTTCAGTAGCGACTGAAATGACCCCATCTAGAAAAGCTCCCTTCTAAAAAGATCATAAATTTAGAAATGAATTCTGATGTTATGCTTAAAATTTGGCTGCATGAATTATTTGCAGAGTGGCTGCTTATGTAACATCGCCTTTGCTATGGCAACACCCGGCTGTTAGGCTTTGACACATCCCAGTTGCAATTGCAGTTTCATTTTCTGCTGATAAACAATGGCAGGAGAGGTTTACTAATCACAAACAAAGATGCTCTAAAAGACATCATCATGATTGATGTGGCGGCCATTGATACTGCTAAAACTCCTAAAGTCAGAAGGGCAAGCAAAAAGTGAGAGATCCACAGGAAAAATAAACAAACCAGAGAGAAAGAGATCTTCCAGCACTGCTTCCAATACAGTTTTAAAGCTGGAGTCCTTTAAACTAAAGTTTGGAATAGTGCAGTTTGACTCTTGACTACCTGTCTTTGTATAAACTCCCCTCTCCACAAAGTATCCCACACTGTCTGACTAAAATTCTTGTTACTTTCTTAGAGAGTAACTATCCATAAATTAAAGAGGTTGTGTGCCCATCAAAATTAAATTCCAGCTATGGCATAATTTCATATTTTTCTACAGCTCTTTTTGCTAGGCATTACGGTAAAAGTCCTAAATCCATTTAATAACATCACTTCAAAGCTAATGGAGTACTACATGTACCCTCCGATACTGTAAAATTTTAGTTTGCTTTACACTGGAGAAAGAAAATAGTGGTTTAATGCTGACAAATTGTAAAATGCCTGATCTATTCCACATATGGCACTTAGCAATGACTGTTAAGTTGATGACTATTCTGACGCTCATCAGTCACCTACACACACTTGACAAGGAATTGAAGTTTCAGAATCCAAGTGTTTTTCATACTCTCATCCAGCTTTTTTTTTTTTTCTTGAGACAACTCAGCCTTTTCTACATTATTTCCAATAGTCACCATTTTTAAGGGTCCTGCCAAAATTAATGTGAAGGGAAGTAGCATAAGAAAGAAGCTTTAACTTAATAGACCACTAGAAGAAAAACTAAAAATTTTGGACAAAATTGAAAGCCCTAAATAAGGCACATACATTTGTGGAAGCACACCTCCTCTTTACCATAAAGTAGGTGCTCACATGCCTTTGCAACACTGTAGTCCATCCTACCCTCCAGAAAAAGCTCCCTCCTAAACCCAGTCCATGTCAGTCTTCAGAGAAATCCATGGCCAAAAATGAGGTCGGTCTGATAGTAACCCTGAATGCAGGATTCACCCTTACTTTTTTTAAGGCCTGAACTGATTTGCTAGATCCCAGAGCTGTGACAGAATTTGTGACTTCACTGATGAGCTTCCCTGTTGCTAACTGATGGTTCAGAACTGCAGCAGAACCCAGGTGCTGCCAAAGCAGTCCTAGGGCTCTGCATATGCACGAACAGGAGTAGGAGGATCCCCATGGCAATACTTTTTTTAAATCATCATTAAGTATCGGAGTATTTAGTGTCAGAGCATTCCCACAAACTGTTGCATTTTCTTGATGAATAACACATAATTCCCGCTACACCAAGTGGAGCACAGTTGTTGGCAGCCCATGATGACTCTGCAAACACACGTGCCACTGAAAATGGACATGAACTTCAGCACACAAACAGCAGACAGAAACAGTTCTCAAACCCATGCAATATTCAGTCATACAGATGGGGAACTTTTGCACTCTGCTTTCACTTTGCTAGCATGTTCATATTTCTGCTTCTCTTCCCCCCCATCTTTCTAAATATTTGCATCCTTCTAAACCCTGGTACAGTAGACTTTATAGAGGTTAAAAGCCCCTAGTCCTTAGCATTAGAAGCCTTTAAAGGCAACCCCATGCCTCAGATGTCAGCTTCTTGAGTATGACTACCATTACAACAGTTTAAGCTGTATGAGCTTCATACAAGCCCTATGAGCTGTCATTCAGCAAGCAAGAAATAAATATTTAAGCTTTGCTAGATACAGTAATATCAATTTTTTTCAGGTGGACTGCCTTTTGGAACAGATTCTGCCATTGAGAGATTGGTACTGAATTAAAATTTGAATATTGTTAAAAGCAGCAAGCCCTTATCAAAATACAGCAACCATCAATAATTTTAGACCAAAGAAGTTAGATTAGAAGACTCAGTCAAAAGCATCCTAACGTTTGGTAAGTAACTAAGTGTCTTTAAGTCTTCTCAGAACCTCAGAAATACATCTGGCATGTTCCCCTCCTGAGTGAGTGAAAGCCATGACGTTTGACAATGCTTGCCTCTGTAACATGTCAATGTCTTGAGACTCGGCAGTGGAGTCCACACATGTCCTCCAGAGGGGAGGCAGAGGAGGTGGCTGACACACTTTCATCTCACTGATCCATACAGGACCTTTAAAATTAGTACTAAATATATGGAAAGCACAATAATACATGGTTAGAATCAATTTAAATACTCATTTTATCCTCCATGTACAATATGCCATCCTGTGGGAGAGATGAGCTAATCCATCTACGCTTTTTCCAGCTCTATGACAGTTACTCTTCTTGGTTCACTCCAAACCCTGGAAAACTCATATGCTGAAATAGGCTCCCCTCACTTTGTCTCTTTCATTTGCAAAGTTTTAACTGGTACTTTGGTCCACAATTTCTTATTGTACACATTTTCACAGTCAAAATTTAGATAGTTACTTATTTGTATAATCAATTCCAGGTACAACTCTGTAGCTCAGCAGCACTGGCATTAGGCCACTACAGGGATCCACAGACAATGTGTATGTCAAGGAATTAAAAACTAACAAGATACTGCAGAAACTGAATTTATTCCATGAATACCCAGTCTTGAGTCTGTTCCTTATACAGACATCCAGCCCAGAGACTGGCACTTTTATCTATCCCCTCTGAGCAGAAATACTTTCCCCATGTTCATTTCTTACATCTTATAATTTCAGGCCCAATGCTTTATCACTACTCTGAGCAAAATGCCACTGAGGTAATGGTTCTTTTGCCTAAATAAAGAATTCTAGATGAGGCCTTTTACTGCAAATGTTAAGGTCATACTACCAAGACCATCACAAAAGCACTGAAAACAATAAAATCTAAAGTGTTTCATTTCCCCTTACTTTCAGATAACTATAAACAATGTTGAACGGTAGGATTTTCCTTTTTCAGGAAAGATTTTGCTTTGAACATCAAAATCTGTTTGGAAGAATTCGCTTTACAGAGCTGCTCTGAGCAAGCATACGATATAGCAGGGCACTTACTTCAAGGAAGAGGTTAAAACCAAGTTCAGCATCTATAATTCTGTAAAATAACCCCCAGTAAGTCAGCAAAATATTCTCACATCTTGAAGTTTAATGTAATTTATGCAAACCAGGCTTCACCGCCGCTAATGCAAAGACCACTACTGCACTCCTTCCAAACTTCTCATGTCTCTACAGAGACATTCATGTTTTACTCGTCAAACTGTCCTGGGCACCTCATAAAACACAAATAAGCTATTTTGGGGACTTTCAGAAACAGAATTTGCTGGAAACAATGCACTTAAAGTACTAGAAGAACTTTTTTTTTTCATATGGATTTCAATACCAATGTTTGCAACACTACACATCGTAAGTAAGGAAAACAAAGTTGTTGCAGCAAAGACCGCTTGCCCTTACCCACTACCATCCATCCTACAAACTCAGCAAGGTGTGACCCATCAGGCAGGAGCAAACGTGCCCCCAGCTACTGGTCATACTCGTTTCCAGCTCAACTTTTGAAACCAGAGTGGCTCCCTAGGTGCTTTTCCTCCAAGAGTGCTAGTCACAGGCAGGTGCTTTATCTCCTTGCACCACCCAAGTGAAAGTTCTGTGCTGCACAGAATACAAAATGAAGAAATGGAAGCATGAAGCAACATATATGCATATATATTATTATAGCTCCGTAAAAATGAAAGTCCTCCAGAAAAACAATCAAACATTCAGGCCAGAAAAAACAGGCTAAACACTAAAAACCAGGCTTCGTATTCCAGAAAGGGGGCATGACTGCAATAACTACCTTTTTTTTTTAAAGTTTACATGATTATTTCTAAAAGATCTGCAGCTCTGAGTGTTAGTCACAGGTTTCTAACTACAAACCCTTATCCAGCAGCATAATTTCTAATGCTACCATTTAGCCTGTTCTTTTCAAATTACTGATTTTATAATAATGTAATACAAAAGCAGAGAATGCAATGCACTTCACCTGTCATTTATGAAAAGTAGTTGATGTATTAAATTTTTTAGGTGTTTTAAAAATGCATTATCTGCAAATTCATTGTATTGTTTTTATACATTCCCCAAGTCATGGGGAAGGTATCTCAGACACTGATTAGAAAAAAAAGTCTTATACAATCTTTTTATTTTGAAGTAAAAACGTTGGAAGCTAAATCGCTGCAAAAAACACTTTGAAGTTGAAAATGGTTTGCTCTTAATACTGATCATCCGTAGTTTCTTCAAGTTTTTTACCAATATTTATTAATTTCTCAGGATATGAAGTATTACATCATTCTTTTAGATTATTATTCTGTAGAGTGAGAATGCTTCCGAAAATGCAAAACTATGTATGTTACTAAATACAATTATAACTCGCTAGCTGTAAATGCCAGGATTGAATAACTGAAGACATATGCTATATGCCTGAAATTTTAAGGATGATGAAACTGTCACATTGGTAGCACACAGAATGTTATAAAGAACTCCCACAATGTAGCAGTTGTTCAAAACTTGTACCCATCCGGTCATTCTATCTTTATAAAAAGATATATAACACTAGATGGTGATTAATTCAAAACACAGCTGCAGCCTAACTTAAAGGTAATATGAAAACCGCCCCCCGCACACACACACAAAAACCACACAACAAAATACCTTTTCACGTTACAGCATTAAAGCCACGTCAGAATGGCATACACAGAGAATAAAAGAAAAGCGTTTCGAAAAGGTCCAAATTTTATTCCCTTCAGAGTTTATTTGAGGGAAGGACAGGTGAGAGAGCGGGAGCAGCGGAACAACCACACAGCCCAGAGCCCAGCCTGTTCGCGCTCCCGTCAATCACGGATCCTGAAGTGCAGCCCCCGGGGAAGGGGACGGCGGCCGCCAGAGGCGCGGGGCCCCCGGCCCGGCCGGAGGAGGCCCCCGCCCGGCACGGCGGCTTCCCGGCAGC